>OX104115.1:32556108-33133605 GCA_944474755.1 Limnoperna fortunei
GTTAAACCGTAAACCGATATCAAAATTCTAAGGTGTGGAAATTGTCACCTGACTGCTGACAATGATTAATCACACAAAACAATTGTTTCGATCAACTTCCTGGTTACGCGTTTTTGACGCGAAGTTTGTCAAAACGTCAAAGTTGTTTGATTTCCACAAAACTTGGTTTCAAAGTAGATATGAGGGTCCTAATTACATATCCGGGATCAAAATTTTTTTTTCGGTCCACCATTTTCAAAAATGTCCGCCATAGACATTTTGTTTTCAATATAACTCAAAAACCATAAAAAATTGAAGCAGACAATATATCACAATGTTGTGTGTGTTTTTTTTTTTAAATAACTCCTATTAGTGTATGCATTTGATATATGTTCAAATGTAAAACGTAAATTCAGCATACATGTAGTACGACGATTTATGAGGTGTGTGTTTACATTATCGGGTATCAACGCGATAATGCTTTGATCAGTGTAAACAGCTTTCAATTATAGATACGTATTTCATTTATTACTATCGTAAAGCTACACAATAGTGCTTACGGTGATATAATATGAATTGAACATTAACAAGCTTTTTCTTTGTGGTGGGCAGAGGACTTGTTTTTGAATTGGCAAAAGCTCATACATTTGTTTTAAAATATCAACAGAAAATGTACGGAAACTGGGTAAATTCTGAAGCAGCAGTAGAATGTTTTTTTAAAAGTTCTAGGCGCGTCTTAAAAAAGAAATTCAGGCCTAGTAACATTGATTTTTTGTTGGTTTTTGTTTGAATGTTGTTTTAACGCCACTTTTTTAGCAATTTTTCAGCAATATCATGGCGTCCAGTTTTTATTGAGGGAGGAAAACTGCTCAATACTGGTCAATTAAGATTAGAGTCAAGAGCACCCTGCCCGCAGTGAGGCTCGAACCACGCAATCTTAGTGTTGACATAAAGACTTGATCAATAGTGAGACGAAACTACCATAACCAACTCGGCCACCGAGGCCCATGTAACATTGAATAGAGAATAAATAAACTTTCTCTAATAAATCAACTTTTCTATAAAATTCCAGTAAAAATGAACCAGTAATTTTTTCAACTAAATTGAAACGCGTTACTTGTTTGAAAATAGTTGCACAGTAGTTTGGTAAGCAGGCGAACAGAACGTCGAACACTGTCAATAAAGCGAGATAGTACATTATTCAATCAATATTTCATATACTGTGACATTCCGCACCTCAACCTGACTTAACATGTCGTCTTTCTTTGTTTCATAGTGGAAATTTAAGTATTTAAAATTAATATATATGAACTAGCTCGAAGAAAACCCTGGACCTGCGGAAGGAACTTCATTATGATAAAGATGAATAAGGAAACTACCATAAGAAAGTACATGTTATCTGTTTGCGCTTGTGTGGTATTTACGTCAATAAAACTCGTTTAGGAATGTTTTAGACTTATTTTCTTGAATTAAACGCTTGGTAGCAGACATACCACAGGAATTTCTGAGCACACAACACAATTCACCACAACTCTTAGTAAGCTTTAAGAATTTAATTTTAAGTTATATTGTGTGTTCTCAGGGGTAATCATTTTTTATATCTTTATCTTTTTAGTTTTATATTTCGGCCACGTGTTTGTATTTCTAAGTAGAATGAAGATATTGTTTATCACATTCTTAGTGTCTTCCTCTTCCTTTATATAGTTTATTTACAGAAAAAAATTACCTAAATTCAATAAATAGTAACAGAGTTTAAGAAAACAACGCAATTGGCGAAGGTAAAATCGTCTGCAGAAAATGGACAAGAGGATTTACATTGTGAACAAACCATGATAAACACAAAATTTAAAATGTCGAAGAAGATTTAACATACCCTTGACATACCGAGTTTGAATACTGTTTGTAAACATTTATTTCGAATGATATATCTACCTTCAAACTGTTATCCTGCACCCTATATATTTATTTAATACGGATTTTACAATGATTTATTTTACCTGCATAAAAGATCTAAATTGTACTAAACAATATGACGTGTGTAATGTGTTAGATAAATGCCTCCCGATTGGAAATGGCCATCCAATTCATGTTTGCAAATATTGCGTTGAGGACGAATATTATATCATTAATGACTTTGATGTAGGTCGCTATCAGGAATTATCAGCCAGAGAAAATGTAATATTTACCAAGCCGCTAGGGCTGATAAATCCTGATAGCGACCGTATATCAAAGTCATTAATTGTTTTATTACATGAATAAAACCACCATCTCCCTTGATTAAAAGAACAGAGGATGCCTTTTCTAATGGAGCACCTGCTTACATTTTGTAATTGTTATAATGCTAGTTACCCTTAATATTTTTTATTTAATACTGCATTTTGATATCAATTTGCTGATAATCCTGAAATTCCAATTTCAAATATTCAGAAGAGTATAAATGAATCAATATATCACAGAGAAGACGTTTCTCCCATTTTGTGTTAAAACGCACGATGTATGTGTAGCAGACGTTAATGAATTGTATACAATACGATTAATACAATGGATTTGATTGGACGAATGAATTTATTAAGACGACTATTCTGATTAGCTAAAACATAAAAACCAGGTCGATATCGGATTCCGCTTGACTAATCAATCTCCACGCAAAAGATTCGGGGTATCCTACGTCAACCACAATCACCTCTGCCATACCAGACATATCTCTCATCATGATGGTAGATATGCTTCGCAGTAATAGCAATTTAAAACTGTGTCAAAAGTGTATAAATAGACTATACAAAACAGAAAAGAGCTCGTGTATTATTTTACAAACATCATTCTTTGGTTACAAACGTTACAAGCAGACAAAAAATGTAATCCCACAGTAAATGGAGAATGAAGTGTGGCAAAGGTTATATCTTGGAATCAGTTATGTTCTCTGTGCCGCAGAGTGTCGACTACTATGCAGCGAAATCTCGCAGCGTACAACATTGTATGTTTTATAGTACTGCTTTATTGTGACCCGAAAGTTGTTTTAGGCCAATCAAAAACACGCAAAATTCTATTAATGTAATAACATTTATTATCTTTAATATATATTTTTCTTAATATAAAATCTTTTGCGTACGTTATATAAACGGAAGTAAGATAGACATATTTTCTTTACAAGGACAAATATCAATATGCTTCTAGTCACGTGTGATGGTACCCATATTAAGCCTCTCGTGCCGAAGCGCCGGTATTTCCGATGTCGTCTGTTGAAATTTTCGGTAGTTTGAAGTACATGTATGTACTAAAAAAATTCACGATTGCCCTGGTAGCTTTTTTCAACCGCTTATTACTAATATATGAGTCTCGGGACGATGTCAGACATGAAAATGCTCGTGTGTTATTATCTAAACTATAATTTCTTAAAATCATTTTAGGTGTACACCAGGGGCCTTATGCTAAGATAATTTGTTGCCAAGATGGATAAAGATGTTATCAGTAACTCTCAATATTAACCGAATTCCTCTTTAGACAGAGTTTAAGTTTTCGGCCTTGCACAAATACAGAAACAGTTGTTATGGCTTAAGTACTTACTTGCTAAATATTCCGCCTCAGCAAGATTTCCATTATGAACTATATTAACTTTTTCGCTCATGTCCAGAAACACAGTAGCGTCGTGTTCCAAGATTTCCTTGGGTGTTGGAATACACATTTTTATTTTAGGATTTTGTTCCGTTTTCTTGTATCTGTTGAAACGCGTCAACGGAGAATATGGATTGTACACGTCACTGACAGTTCGCTTCCACTGATTCGGTTCTGTAAAGTCACCAATAAAGTCTCCAGATGTACTTTGAAACACACGAGCAGAAAATCCATTTGCAACAATGTACCAGTTAGGAGGCACGTCTGTTCTTGACACAGCCCAGTTTTCACCAAAAAATGTCACCACTCTTGTCGTATTTGGTGAAATTGCCGGAAAATCCGAAACGGGAGTCAACGAATATAGACAACCGTTTGCATGATTGATACGCAATTTAGAATCTTCTAAAACGTGGCCCTGCGGAAAAATATAGTTTCCATCGGCAGATAGGAGATGATTTGCTTCAATTACAAAAAAGCTAAAGAAGTAAATTTTCCAGTTGGTTCCGGATAAAGCATGGGATCCTTTATTATTCAACGTAACTTGAAACAAATGTTTACCTCCATCAAACTGGAGATTGTCTACCACATCAACTTTGATATTTAGGTATTTAGCAATATCATCTAAATGTTCTTGAGAAGAAATTTGTCCTTTGACAATACCTGTAAATGTAAAAAATTGGAAAATTATGTACTGCACATCGGAGAAGGTCTAAGACGAACATGGGTTTGACAATACGTCATCGTTGTATATATTAAACTTATATGAATAATAGACTGCATATGTTTAACTCCAATTAAAAGTCTGGAATCTAAAGTACAAGAATTTTTCGAACGGATTATTGCATTTTTTATCTTACTGTTTTGTATGGAGTTTTCATAGTACATATCTGGATTTAAACGCGTCGTCAGTGTGAATACTGTGGTTGTGGGAGCAAGGTGTGTTCGACTCTTGCCTTTATCATGTTTATTTAGGAGAATTCTTTTTACCTCAACTGATATATTTGTATTCCGATTTCCTCTTGTAGGATTACCAGCATGTCATAATATACCACAGAGAAATGCTAAAACTGAAGTTAAACCACAAAAAAAAAAACGAAACAAAACAAACAAACAGAAAACCCCACAAAGTTCATTACTAGTAAATGTCTTGTTCGGAATAGTTGAAGGATTGACTACGACCTACCACGTGCCACACAAAATACTATTTTACACATTTAATTTTGTCATCTTATATATCTATTTCAGGTATATACCAATTTAGAAGTTTTTTCTTTGTTTATTGCCCCTATCAGAAATTTTTCAGCTACAATGTATATCATTTCGTCCGGTTTTTATTCGTAAGGAAGCCGGTGTAAACGGTAAAAAGCCCACACCTTCGGCAGGGAAACTGGAAATCCTTTTCAGTTAATGGAGTTCAGCATCTGCCCGCAGTAAGACTACACAACTGACAGGCCACGTGACTAACTACATTAACCTCGAGGCCTCATTTTAGGTATTTTACCTTAAACCCTAACACCCAGAACGGATTGTCATTCGCAAGTTTGTCTTTAAGTTATAACTTCCTCTTCGCCAATATAAACCACAATAAATTTGTACAAAGTGTTATACAATAGTTACCTGCATTTAACTCTGCTCAGTTATATGTGCAGTTGATTAGAACTTGTTTGCACACGAAGCATATGATAATAAGGTTTAATTTGAATAAATAAGACAAATTTAAATATCGTATGACAAGAGAATGGTATGCGTATTGAGCATGGAGTAACTAAAGTAGGGAAATAACAATTATAGTTAACAGTCTTCATGCAATAAATTTCTCTAAATTTAAGGAAATATCACACTCTTAGATAGATATAAATTGAAGCCATCAAATCATTAGATTAGGCAGACCAGCTGTTATATGTTAATATACAGACAAACAAGAAAGAAAAAGAATCAAAGATACCACGGAGTATCCATTAGAGAACAAGTCAAGGACAGACAAAACTGTAGTTAAACAAAAGGGGAGACAACAACAAAACAAACCCTGACACATTAAAAACTGTGTGACAAGAACCCCACTAAAAACCGGAGGTGACTCCAGGCTCTATGGAAGGGTAAGCAAATCCTGGTCCACGAACAAAACACAAAAAATTCCACTTGCAAAATGTCAATATTACAAACATCGTAGGTAACAATAAATTCGATGTGTCTGTCTCTGTTCGACAATTGTATGTTAGTTTTATTAAATCACATTTTTATGAAAGCAGATATATTTTAACTTTGTCAAAGAATTGGATGTAATCTTCTATTTGACAAATTATTTCTGTTGAATATTCATGGCACAAAAATTTTGTCATGTATAGACCTACACATGTTCAAGCAAGGAATCCGCTGTAGGTTACTGCTAACAGAATACAGATGTTTCTTTAGTCTAGTAATATACTTAAGATAATATATATCCGTATTATGTTATCTTCGTTTCAAGATATTATCCTTCTGTTATCAGAAGACAAATGGCGGATTTGTATTGTTTTTAAGTCTACTAATATACTTTAAAAACAATACAAATCCGCTATTTGTCTTTTATAACAGTAGGATAAGATAAAACATTCTTTTTTTTTACATATAAATACTTCTAATCTGCAACCTGACTTTAAGAAAAAATTTCGGCATCTGTGGTTTCAGGAACTGGCCATTGTTTCACAACTTACGACTAAATTTTTTATCAACCATACATGTGGCTGGGCGCAGGTGGTACGATGGGACCAATTGCTTTTTTGCAAACATGTCAATTTTTCTAAAGGATTTCAAATATTAATATACTTGCTATATTTTGAACAAGAACAAGTTAGCAAACAATTGGGAAAATACACAAATGTATGTACAAATCGCAGGAAATTTCGACTGTCTTTAGGGGCCGGTCATTATTTATCTCCAAGGGGGGGGGGGGGAGGGGCGGCAAAAAAGAAGGGGTCATCAAAATTTAGCTGACTATTAGAGGGTGGATCGTCACTATTTAGCTGACTATTAGAGGGTAGGTCGTCACTAGTTTTTTAACTATTGATGACATAGAGATAAATTTAGTATTCTGTATGTATACATTTCAAGGCAAACAACAAAGGCATCCTAGAGCGGGGGTCAGATTTTTTATGGCACTTCTAAGAGGGAGGTCAGTGATTTTAAGAAATATAAAAATAGGGGGTCAGTAACATTTTATCATTTATAAATTACAATTTGCCGCCCCCTGGAGATAAATAATGACCGGTCCCTAATAGATAAGAAAACAATCCTTTTGTAGCCGCTGCAGTAAATCTATGCTCCTTATCGACATAAACATGGGTCTTAAACGCGCAAGAGAGTAGCATTATCGAAACAACTATGGTCAACGGCAATGGTTTTCGTACCTAATACGTCTGAGGACGTGCAGTACTTTGTTGTATTTTTACTGTAAAACTTTCAGTAAGTATACTTTTCGTGACACGTGACACATATTTACTATTGTTTAAATTTACTTTGTTTACAACATGTGTGTGTAGATTTGTTAACGGAAATGCATAATGCCTACCTGTTATACAGAAAAATATAAATAAAACAAGCATATTCCAATCTGTCACAGTTGTCATTCCTCACTGTCCGTATATGTAAAGGTAGTTTAAATTACATACATGTATATATATCTTTATTTCGTTATCATCGGTACATGGATTTCAAGTAGTAAACAAACACATTATAGTACCTCAGTCCTACAACATTTTTATCATTTTACATAGTTCAGTTGTCAGTACAAGTCTCCCTTTTTGGCCTGCTGTTCGATAACAAGTAGTTTGTATTTAATTAATTGTGGCTTATGCAAATTTTACGTTTTATTACTACTTGATACATGTAAGATTTATTACACACATAATAAATGTCTTATATATTACAAGAAACAAAGAGATTAATAAGTAGGATTGTCGGATTCGAAATTGTTAAGTTTTAGGAAGATTTTCTATTCAAATAATTATGAAAAATCTAAAATGTAGCTTTTTTTTACTAAAAATTTAATAAACGCATTAAAAAAGTAGAAATTTGAAACTGAAATAGATTATTTATAAAGTAGTCCTTACGAAATTGATTTTTGTTCTGACCGACAATATTTTTCGACACTTGTTTAGTTTACGTAAACGATAAATCAGAACTGGATAAAAGGCACAAATGTTAAAACGAATTTTAGAATATCCGTAGTCTGTGTTTACTTGAATGTGACAAAACAAAGAACACAATGCAGAGTGTCAGAAGTGCAGAGGTACAAAGGACTCCACCACCATAATTGCTTAGGGAAGCCGTAGTCATTTTATAATACGGTTGGCCTGGTCTTCATTAATAGACGGTAACGTGTTCAGAGAGTCCCACATGCCTTTGCACGCTTAAGACATGACTCCTTATAAGAATTATAGTCCTTAAAAAACAATGTATGAAGATTTTTTCTTTTTTTTCTCCAGGAACCTAAAAGCTGTTACAGCTAGAGTGAAACTGTAAATTGGAAAATAAATAATTAGATGGTTCAGTCATTAGTCTTCCAGATTTCAGGCCCCTGGGAGCCTCTATTTTTCGGTAATGGCAAAATCCATGTGTACACAATGCACCCCTCCCCTTCCTAAGGTCTTGCTGAACGTAGGTGAAATACTGCTCCCTGACCGTTTAGCAAAGGAATTACTTTGAAACTTTGCACACATCATCAGTCAAATGTCATCTACCAAGTTTGCATAAACATGTCTACAGATTAACCAACATGCTCGCCATGGCTAAAAATAGAACAGGGGGTCAAAATAAAATTTTTGGCTTATATTTTTTTCACATATATAATAAATACAGAAAACACAAGGAGAAAATTCTCTGTTAAGTTGAAATTGTACGACGACTCCTTGTAGGAGTTATTGCCCCTTAATTGTTTTAATTGATGATTTGTGCCAATTTTCCCTAAAAATGTGATTATTAGAACTAGAGAAAAAGTCAGCATTGCTTAATTGTTCAACTCTTTGAGAGCTACAAAAATGACTTAGGTTCAAGATTGTCTGATTAACCGTTTAGGAGTTATTCTCCTTGAACTTTTTTATCGAATTTTAATTGATTTTAAAGAATCGTCTCCTTTTAAACCATTGAAAGGAGTGCTTTGAAACATTGCACACATCATCTTTAGTATGTCTAATACTAAAATTGTGCAAAATAATGACAGCTGACTACCAACATTGCTACCTTGACTTAAAAGAGAAAATGCAGGCAGGTCAAAATAGTTTTTGGCTGATAACAGGAATAAAAGATACTACAGTAAATTTGAAGTGAACTTCCCTACTAACCATTAAACGCTGTACAAGACTCTCTATTTTTTTCTCAGTAACTTCAAAACCATAAGAGCAAGAGAAAATCTTATCTATACAAAATTATTCAGCGCATCAATATCTGCGAAATGATTATTGATGGATATATGTTACTCAACTCCTTACGGAAATTTTTTCCATTAAAAGGTCAAAACTAATGATTTTTGCATAAGTATTGGACTATTCCTTATAGGAAAGAAAAGCTGGATTAAAAATAGTTGATTGGTTTCAGGTTCAGGCGATAGTTTTAGTTTAAACATATTTTATTTGCTCAAATATGCAAAAAGGATAAGACACAAGTTCATCAAACTTATGAAGTCTTCTCCAGTATACAGTATGTTACAAAAATATTGATAGAGCAGCGTACATTGTAATACAATACAAATTATATTATGTTTGTTGGAGACATATCAAAATTTTGTATGACAAATATTAAAGGAAAAATAGAGAGAAGAAGGAAATTAAATAAAGAAAAAAATGATGTGATAGATGAGATGGATGTGATGATGATGAGTGTGATTTCAAATCCTTGTGAGTAATGATCAAACTATTGGGAACCTTTCTGACCTTTTGATATACTCAAATACATGCTTAATGACTTGTTCATTCTGATCATTAGACAATTGCGAATTACCAGATGTAAGAAGTTCTAGATTTACTGGACAATAGATTGGCAGCCAATGAAGGTGTTCGAATAATCTATTTCTAATATTAGCATATTTCGAACATTCAAAGAAGTAATGATTTGAATCTTCGCGGTCGGATCCACAGCGACAAGATGGATCAGATATAATATTTACCTTGTATAGGTCATAATTCAATATTGATGCTGAACATCTTAATTGGGTTAGAACAATGTTAAGTTTTCGATGACCATATTCATAGTGCTTTGGAACTCTTCTTTGTGGGTTCAAGTTCTTTAGTTCAGATTTAAACTTAAAAGTAGAGTTAACATTGCGGATTGATAGATCTAAACGGTTCCACTGTCGTATAGTTGATGGTATGAATGATTCTTCAGTCAGGGATAGTCTACAGAACGGAGTCATAATATTGTTACCATTACGCAAGGGATACACTGTCCTGCTTTGTATTGTAGGGGGGATTAAGTTGCAGAGATATGCTGGTGCCGAGTCGTGCTGTATATTATAGAACATTTGTAATTTCCTGCGTTTCCTGCGCTCATCCAAAGACTCCCACCCAATTTCAGTATAAATATTTATTGTTTTGGTAAAAATTAGTAGGCCCGTAACAATTCGAGCAGCCTCAAGCTGTAATTGTTCAAGTTTGTTGCAGTACCCCACCCCCCATGTTATCCCAAACCTCACAGGCATATTCAAAAAGTGGTCTTATAAAGACTAAATATAATTTTTCTAAGTTTTTTCGGGAAAGTTTATATTTCAACTTCCTGAGTACGTTCAGGTGCTTTGAAACACTACATATAATATTATCAATGTGTGTATTCCACTTAGCATCACTGCTGAAGGTAACACCTAGATGTTTATGGAGTTTAGTAACTGGTATATTAATGTCATTTAGTGTAAACCTCATATCTGGTGGCATTATATTTGAAAATAACATGATTTCAGTTTTTTCGGGATTAAATGCCATTAACCATTTTTGTGACCATATGTTCAGCTCTTTCAAATCGTGATCTATAACAGCCTGAATCTGCGAAGGATCACGACTGGAATAGCTAAACGACGTGTCATCAGCAAACAATCTACACAGGGAAACAAGTTTTTCAGCTATATCATTGATATATATAATAAATAATAAAGGGCCTAACACCGACCCTTGCGGAACACCAGCATACACATTACAAAGCTCGGATGACGATTGTTTGATTACTACTCTCTGTTGCCTATTATTCTAGTAGCTTTTAAACCATTGTAATAGATTTCCATTTACTCCATACGATTTCATTTTATGTAATAATCCTTTATGCCAAACTTTATCGAAAGCTTTGGAAAAATCACAGAAAACAAATCAATTTATTTACCTTTTCTCTAGTGAATTTAAAATACAGTTGTATATTTCTAACAGCTGGTGAACTGTGGAACAATTGGGAAGAAAGCCAGACTGGTATTGATATATTAAATTATTTCTTTGCATATGGTTAAAGACATACTTATAAATAACACGCCGACGCAGCTAATAAGCGATATTGGTCTATAATTAGATGGCATTGAACTGTCACCCTTTTTGAATATTGCAATAACATTCGCAATCTTCCAACCAGATGGGTATTCGTCCCCGTAGACAACATCTCCCAAGCTGGGATTTTGAATAACATTCTGAAGTGGGGGTATATTATAACATCCTTTATTTGATTTTATTAACATTTTCATAATTTTCCAATAAGTCTTGGGGTTAGTAGCATTATTTAATATAATATTATCAAGGTTTTTTTCAAAATTTTCCTTTGCAGCTTTTTTCAAATTATTTACTTTGTTCCTTTGTTTTTTATATTTTATTAGGTCGGCTGTTTTTTTAGATTTTAATGCTGTTTTTCTAAATCGGTCTCGTATACGAATTTCTTTTCGAAGTTCGTTATTAAACCACGGTTTATCATTATTCCGTATGGTTACCATTCTGGATGGTATGCTCTCCCTTATGATGTTTAGAAATTCGTCGGTAAATATGTTACACATTTCATCGACATCATCAATATCAGAGAGAAGTCCATTCAAATTTATAGAACCAAGTTTTGTAGAAAATTTTATCGTACAACCATACTTGTCTCTGAAATGAATTAGATAAATATTTGGGGCAATCTAAAAATAGTATTGATGAGTCGTGATCACTTACGTCAGGAGGTACTTCATATACGTCAGAAAACAAATACTGAATTGCGTCGCTGATGATAATTGGGTCAAGTAATGTACTACTATGATCCGTTATCCGCGTAGGCTTATTGATTACATTCGTTAAATTGAACAAATTCATTGTATCAATTAATTTATTATTATCGACATTAAATAAGTCAGAATTAAAATCCCCCGTAATCACAATGTTGTCGTTGATCTCGTAGCCCAACTCTATTGCATGATTTAGTCGTGTCCAGTATTCATTGTCCGTCCATTCGGGTCGATAAGTACAGCAAAGTAAAAATTGTTTACCTTTACCTTTGATTTCTACCCATAATGATTCATCAATTTGATTTTCGAGTGCACCTTTCCGTGTTATTGAAAAATCGTCCTTTATATATATAAGCAAGCCACCGCAATATTTGTTTCGATCCTTACGAATAATAGTTTTTGAAAAGGAATCAAGTTGCAGGTCTTCATCATTTATATTTGAATCTAGATGAGTTTCAGTAAGAGTAATTATGTCAAACTCGTCAGTGAAGTTTTCTAGGAATAAAAGTTTGTTTCTTATACTTCGGATATTTAAATTACATATTGAGATTGCATCTGATGGGATATTAGGTACAGGATTGGTAATATTACTTATTGTGGGGCCAGGATTTCTTTCAACATTTCCAATTACAAGGATATAATGAAGGATAACCAGTAGAAAAACAGCATTTATATTTGGATTTAAACTTTGAAGTAGGGAGAGGGAGAGGACGAGTAATGAACACTTTAAATTGGTAAGTAGTATATCTTTATATGAGCTCTCATAGAAATTTACTTTAACGAGCCTAAATGTGCATTGGATACGTAAATTAAATAGCCCGATGGCAGCCCTGTACATTTCAATGCAATTACCCATTTGGTTGTAGGATGGTAACTGTTTTAGACGGGCTGCCTAACTGGTAACACAAAGTAAGAAAATCACACTCATCATCACTTAAAGTAAAAATAGATAAATGGTAATAACAACACAATAAAAAAGAAATAATATGAAACAAGAAAATGATGTACATAGTAAGGAAATTCATTCTCATTTAGGGCGAAATGGGATATTTACAGTTATATTGTTCATGTCTAGAATTGTTATTTAAGTACAATTCAGAGAATACAAAGGGATCTACAATGACTTGGACAGAAACTATGAAAACATATACAACAATAACATGGATATATACATATAACACTACAAATATATACCTACAGAAAAAAAAACCATTGATGTTGTTGTTTCTTACAAAACGATACACAGACTAGAAAAAAAGCTACTTAAGAACTTCAGTTGAACTTGACCTATTAATTTATACGATTGATCAATATAGAGGGGTTCCAATTGGTCGAGATCAGATATTGTTCAATATGTCGGGAATTTACAGATACAAATTCTTACTGGTAGTGAAATTGGAAACTGTGTACTTGTAGCTCATTTCGTTATTAATTATACGGTCATTATAATAATGTGGGGTTCCTGGTGAGTGAAGTCAAAATACGAGAATGATATACACGGTAAAGAATTAGGACTCTTGTGTATTTTGAGTATTAAGTGAAGTTTGAATGTGTGAAGCTTAAACACACATTTTATATACATATACATATACATATACATATACATATACATATATATACATACATATATATATATACACACACATACACACATACATACATACACACATATACATATACATATATATACATATATATATATATATACATTTTTAAATCGGAGTTATTTCAGGAAAGTTACTGAATATAATCATAATAGTTTGGATTCAGTGGATACAATAAATTACACGCCTAATAATAATAATAACACAGACTTATAGTTACATGTCTCTGATAAAAATAATAATAATAATAATAATCTCTACCACTACTATTACCATTATTACTGACAATATTCATATGTAGAGCGCATATAATGCTAATGTTCTTAATTTGACAGACATCTTTGATTGATATGAATGCATAGACGTTTATGATAAGGAAATTGTGTATGGGTTGTTCATTTCTTTCTTAAATACCAATATGTAATATTACCAGACACATAAGATAAACATATACACACATACACACAACTATATATACACACGTAAATTATAAATAAGAACTATTTACATTAAAGTGGATCTTAGTATTATTAGATCTTTTAAGCTTAAGGCAAGAGTAAAACATAACTTGCTCCTTTATATTCATGTGTAGATTGATACAGATATTCGCAGCTATTAGGAATATAAAGACCAAACGTATTGTCATTGTGGAACCACGGGGAGCTGTATCATCAGTGACCTCGGGTATGTGATACAGCTCCTCCAGGTAATATTTAATGAGTAGTAAAAGAAAAAGCTAGAGCTGATCATCTTCACTCTGTTGAAAGTAGCTCAATTAATAATAATAACAGAAGAAGAGAAACATCAGTTGATTAGCTGTAGTAACATAATCGAGATATATGATACAGCTTCTTAAAGTGTATTGCGTACACACACAAAAAAAAAAAAAAAAAAAAACAACACACACACACGAACAAAAGGAGCAAACTATGGTATTTTTTAGACTCTTGAGGTAAGAAGAGTAAAGCATGATAGAAACCGCATGGAATTAACAGAGAAAAGAATTTCAATATCTTTTTTAATTGATGTGTATTTTTTAATTTTAATAAATATAGCACCGGATAACCGTTGAAGCGCGGACCCTCACATTTCATTTTATTCATCTAATAAGTAGATGTGATTTCAGTAGATTTCTTATCTTAGTACCAGTAAAATGAGTGTTCGAGAAAATGCGATACTATTAAACAGGTAGGTACTTTGGGGGGAGGGGTCAGAAGACAGATTACTTTACACAATAATTAAATTACACAGTAAGCATAGAAAATGAAAGAAAAATGTTGGATTGAACTTAATATGAATAAGTATTACACATTGAAATGTGATATATATACACGGGAAAGAAAAAACACGCACAAGGAATATTAAGCTGTGGTTAATCGTCTACGATTCGTCGCCTGTGGCAAAGTCGGTCGCCGAGTTCGCAGACCCATCCATCTCGGTAGCACGCACTTTAGAACGACGGTCTATTTGTTCAATTTGTTCAAAATTAGAAATAACTTTTTTGCGGCTGTTTTCAGTTTCTTTATGGAAGATGCGTCCATCACTTGTCCAGTAGGCGTTTATCTGCCCTTTGAATTTCAAATCGGCTAGTCTTTTAGTAAGACTAGTCCTAAATTGTGTGAGGTTTTCTGTAATAAAAATGCCGCATTGGTCCTCCTTTAATCGTTTTTTGTTAGTGTAGACGAGCTGTCTAGTGCGGTACGAGAGAAATCGAACGATGACTTGAGATTTCCCATCTCTTACTTTCCCGATTACATGTGACCTACCAATATCATTAATTGTTAGTTGTAAACCAAGCTTATTGTTGCACACATTGAGGATAAGCATATCTGTTCAGGCGATAGAGGCTCCTGTCAGCCTTTAGTTTGTGAAAGCGCAATACTTTCCCAAGTCAAAACGTTTAGTAAAAAATCTTGCATATATCATTTTCAAAATGACTTTCAAATCAGAGATCAGTGATTTCTAGAAGTGATTTTTTATGTAGTTCAATCAGTAAAGTACAGTCAAATCACATCAGAACACATTTAGTTAAATTCAATGTAAGAGATTTGTTAGTGATTTGGTATATCAAAGCAATTTGAAAGTGATTTCTGTTGATTTGTAAGTAATTTATGTCCAAACACACAAATCTTTAATTCATATGTGATGTTCAAGTAATTTATATGTGATGTGCTAGTAGTTTATAAATTTTATCGTCCATGTTTAGTGTAATTTGTAAGCAATTTGTTTGATAACTCATTTGCATTGGAATTTGCATCACTTTAAAATCACAATCAAATTACTGCGACTTATTATCGATTTTAATTATTGATATGTTTAAGGTATTTTTTGACGTGGGTTTCTTTTAAAATGTTTATTTTTGAACAAATATGTAAGAAAAATAATGTGGCTTTAAAGTATCCAAAACGATGCAAACTAAACAAATTTATTTTTATTTGTAACAATTTTGGAGTTGTTTGACCAATACAGTTTATATTTTCTACCACGCTCAAAACACAGTTGTGGAATAAGGAGGCTACATATGATTTTGAGACCGAATTGTCTTTCTTTATAATGTTCAGTCATTCACAAGGAGTTCAAAAAGAAGGGTAATTAATGATTTTATGATTTTAAGAAATGTTATCATATGAAATTTTGAATTGAGGTGGTTGTAAATAAATAGCTTTGATGTGTTGTGCAATAAATACACAATAAATAAGAAAACGCATTATTATGTATAAATTTTTAACTCCGAATTTTATACTCGTTTTAGAAAGAAATAAAAACATTGAAAACTCTTCAAATTTCAACCATCTTTCAATACAGTAATAGGCATCACATAATTCATCAAACTTAAGAACAAACGTTATAGTTTCTTTTGTACTAAAGTCGCTCGAAAATTTTAACTTTGATTAAAATATTACCTTATCCCACATCAATTTTGCAAAACGACAATCTCAAGTCTTTTAAGATTTATTGTACGTTCAGCCGAGGTTATATATGTTCACGCTTTAAGCGTTTCTCCAATAATAAGTTATTGTGACCTGGATCCAAAGTATTTTAACAGAATTTTGGAACAAATAAGCAAAATAAACTATTAAAGTGATAAAGATGATCCACGAGGCGCGTATCAAAATTACAAAGAACCGGAAGCAGACTTTGTCATGTTTGTGAGGTGGTATCTCATATAGAAAAAAAATAAATGAGAAAAGTTAGATTGTGTAAAACAAACTCGCACATCCATATTACGCGTTAAGTTTCATTTTACTTTTTACAAATAATTTTATGTGTTTTACATATTTTTCATATATATGAAATAAATCATTATAAATCTGTATTATAGAGAATAGACAATAGTGATGATATTAGATTTTTGTGGTTCATGTCCTTTATTGTTCACCAAGTACCACATTGACATAGAAGTTTTTTTATTTTTTTTTTCATGATAAAAATGGTTATTAAATGCAAGAACATGCCAAATATTAGTAGGATAAGTAGGCCATAGGACAAAAATAAATGACGACCGTTCATACAAATGTTATGTAATATATTGACACTCAATGACTAAGGCCATTCGTTGCTCAGTCTGTGTCTAAATTTATGACAAGAAACACCGTCATTTGTATCGTTGCATAATCTTCTTGACGTGTATATTATTTTTTGTTTATGCTGTATCGCCATGTTTGTCGATCGGATACTAAATAAGTGTACTGGTTTAGCAGCATTCTTTTAGACTCTTTATATAATATTTTGAACTGCCTGTATTGTGTATTTACACGATCGCAGTGGACTTATATTATTCCATCTCCCAATGAAAAAAATATTATTCCATCTCCCAATAAAGAATATCTTAAACATTTAGAGTTAAACTCCACTGATGAGTCTTAAGTAGACGAAACGCGCGTCTGGCGTAATGAATTTGTCATCTTGATAATTTTGATTACATCTTGTTGGAATATTTGAGCAAAGCCAAGTAACAGCACGGCAAGTCCCCGGTTAGTGGACTGAGAAGCAACTATAAAAAAAGTTTGGGTTCATTTAAAATGAGAAAGTTTAAGATCAATATGTTATGATTGTTTACGTTATTTATTTATATTGACACTCAATGACTAAGGCCATTCGTTGGTCAGTCTGTGTCTAAATTTATGACAAAAAACACTGTCATTTGTATCGTTGCATAATCTTCTTGACTTGTATATTATTACTTTTTGTTTATGCTGTATCGACATGTTTGCGATCTGATACTAAATAAGTGTACTGGTTAAGCAGCATTTTTTTAGACTCTTTATATAATATTTTGAACTGCCTGTATTGTGTATTTACACGATCCCAGTGGACTTATATTATTCCATCTCCCAATGAAGAATATCTTAAACATTTATATATATATATATATATATATATATATATATATATATATATATATATATATATATATAAATATATATATATATATAACCAGTAAACAGCAACTACTAAATCATAAGTGCAATTTAAATAACATTTGTTAAATTTGTTAACATTAAATATAAACTATATTACATTTTACGATTATTTCATTGACAGTTGTTTGCATTATGTACGATATCCTGTTTACTCTTTGTCAACATTTTTATGGGTGTAGCAAGCATCTATATACTCAGTCAATTCTAGTATTTTAATGGTTAATGCTCAATCACTCGGCTTTATATTATTTCTTCAGAAAAGTGTTCCATTTAATGTATACCTTTATATCTAAGTGACACGATTGTCTAAAAACAATCTCAGTGCTACACGCCAATTTAATGCAGCAGGTAAGGTAGGCTTCATGTGGTGCAAATGTACTTCGTTTAATAGTAAGGCTTACAATTTATTTTAATATATTTATATCATAATATTTTAATTTGAGAAGACGTCAAATTCTATAAAATGTCACCTGCGTCTGCAGACTTAAATTTATGTAATAACATAATTTTATATTTTCTAGTTTGTAGAAAGCTGAACGCCACATACATGTAATGTATGCATATGTAAGGAGCTTAATAATAATTAAATGTGTTCATATCGTTTTCACTTGATAATACTCTTTTCTTCGTTTGTATAATTTAACACTTTATAATTTTTTAGAGGAAAATTACGTTTGTAACAAACTTATCAGATAGCTTTTAGGTGGTATATTCAACCAAAATAATTTGGTACATCTCCAGAGTTGAACGAACGCGTTTTCTCTTAATAAATTCTATGACGTATTTATTCTGTTGTCAGTTATAAAATATCAGATTGAACGATCATGACATATATCATATTATGCAGAAACAGTTAGCCTAACTTCTTTACATTTTTGCCATTGAAAAGATCAAATCAATCATCCCATATTCAGGATGAATTTTTACAACTAACATTTAAGATTGAAATAATAATTCCCACTTTAATTTTATTTTATATGATCCTAATATGTAAAATGAATGGTCAGAAGGGGAACGTTCATATACCGAGCAAATTAATTATATTCTGTCCTTGTTTAATTGTTGTTCATTATCTATGTTTATCGTTTTACTGAATCCGTGACATAATTAACAAAATGTTTGGCTAGTTCATCCGATCGTTGTTTCAAACAAACCAATTTCAAAAGAAAACAGTAGGTATATTGTACTTCTCTAATAAGCATTCAGCATACAAGTTGGTACGTACAACACAGACAGAATAATGAGGTCGATAGTTTAATAGAACTCATATTCAAGTTTATTAAAGTCAAATCCAGCGTGTTGTATAGTAAAGATTGAACATAATATATCTTCTAGTGCTCGACCCTCAGAGCTGCACACGTGATAGTGGGAGCCTTATCGTTGGGGTCGTCTAAAAATAAAATGCCTAAACACTTGCGGCATTGGACCACAGTGGGTAATGTGTTGTGATTGTGCAAAGCCCTTTGCAAAAAAAACCCCTATTTAAGATTCTGGTTAAAGAACAGGTTCATTGTACATTCTACGAAAGGTTTAACTCTCTGTCCCTACCCAATACTTTAAAATATTTCAATGGTATTCAAAATATAAATTCATTAGTTCATCTTTTTTCCTCGTTGATTTATTGTTTGTAAACTTGTTTCCGTCTACAAAGAGCTAAAAATATAACTCGAAGGTAACTTTTAATCATTCCATAATCAATTTCAAATCCTATTGTGCACTACGACATTGCTTTAAAATGTGTTTATTGTCGTTATTTATTCAACAATCTATCTTTTTGTTGATATAAATTTTGGTACTGATATTAGACATCGATGTGCATGAAATATTACTTTCCTCTCAGAATGTTGTAATATCATCTCGTTTTAAATTTGCTTAAAACACGCATCTACCGTACTTAAAACAATCTAAACAGATCACTTCTGAAGGTATTTGTATCTATTAATTTGATATGTTTGCTAGTATAAATATGATTTACCTTATTTATAAACTATTGTTCATATTTGTTTCATATTTTCTTTTATTTTCGTTTTTGCGAGAATATTTCAATACTTTTTGACTTAAAATGTTATTATGGTTTCTTTAAATGATGTTTAACGGCACTTCCAGCAATTTTTCAGCTATATCATGGCGTCTAGTTTTTACTTGGGAATGAAAACGGAGTACCCGGCGAAGACTACCGACTTGCGGTACAAAAACTGGCAATCCTAGTAGACGAACTACCTTAACCACTTGGCCACCAAGAATTTTATTATGGGATGGTATACACACACATTTTTTGTTATGTTAAAAAGAAGACTACTGCGTGATTTTGCCTTGTATGGTTAAAAGGATAAATCGATAAATATGAGATTCTTGCTAACTATATAAACATTTATTGTAGGACAGTAACACGTGACTCTGATGGAAAACGCAACGTACAAAGCGGAAGTGGCGTATACATTTCCTCTGTACCTCGTTAGCATATTTGGCATTTGTATTTCCGTAATAATACTGTTTGGCATAACCGGAAACTTTTTGACAATTATGGCATATTTTAGAGATAAAGAGCTTCGTTCTGTTTATAATACGTATCTGTTAAACTTGGCAATAACGGATTTCCTTCTCAGCACAATAGACATGCCTTTTTATGCAGTATATACACTGCAAACTTTCAGTTGGCCATTCGGGCTTAATTTCTGTAAGGTGTATAAAGTCATTGATTACACACTGTGTTTGGAGTCAGTTTTAATGATTATGATAATAAGTTTTGATCGACTTTTGCTTTTGAAGTTAGGACCATATTATTCAATAAAAATGACAATGAGGAAGGCATGTATTCAAATTGGAACATCCTGGATAATTGCATTTTTGGTATACGGACCAGCCATCATTGGTTGGGACATATGGACTGGAGAAAATATTTTAGCGGAAAATGAGTGCGACGTACAGTTTGCACACAATTTTCCCTATTCTACAACAACAGCATTTATAGAATTCGGTATTCCGTTTTTATGTGTTGGGAATGTCAGCTTTTTTATTTATCGAGAAATTAGACGACGTAATAGTATTTCCCAAATAAGGACAACAGCAACTTTAAACTCGAGAGACTACAAACCAAACCGTGATTTAAAAGCAGCAAGATTTCTAGCAGCTTTAGTTATAGTATTTTTTGTTACATGGGCACCGTATACCTTTACAACAGTGATTATTTCACTTTGTACCGATTGTGTAAATGGATATCTTTGGGAGTTTTTTAGTTGGATGTTATGGTCTAAGTCAGCATTGAATCCTTTTCTGTATGCTTATAATAGCACCAGATTCAAGAAGAACTTTTATGAAATCGCCCAATGTTTTAAGATTTTAAAACGAAAATCACCAGGAAAGTGCATCGAATCGGAAACGGTTACCAGGGCAACTTAGAGCATTTCGTTGCTAACTCAACCAGGTCTTATGTTTTTTCTGTCGTCTCAAAATAGGTTTACATACTTTTGGATTATTTTAGAGTTCGATCAGCTTTGAATTTACCAAGAAAAAAGAAAAGAAATTATCTGTCATGTATTTAAATAAGTAGGTCTGATATAATGATTATTCGATTACAGTTCATGTCAACACCTAGAATGAAGTATAACAACCATTAAATGTTTAGGATATAGCCATCTGCAGTTCCAGAAAGAAAACTTTACACATGGCTGTTTTAGATCATTAATGCGTATAGGTTTGTTTACGGTGGTGACAAATATAGTACTTTCATTTTAATACTTGAAATGAACACACTCTTGTGCTTATTTTTTTTTTGTAGTTACCATCATAATAAATAATAATGTAAAATCACAGTGTCTGCATTTTCAACACATCGGTAATAAAATACCACATAGTTCTCCTTAATGCTATGTAGAACCGTTTTGTTTTTCCATTTATTGTTGTATTTATTACGTAAATGTTCAAGACAGTAACTGTAAATGTAACACAGCACTTCATGAAAAATTAAATAAAAAAATGAAAAAAATTATAAAATGTTTGATATAATGTCAAGCACTTGGTATACATTTTTGTGATGGAAAGAGAAATAGGAGTTAAATTTTTGTTCATTAGGAAATAACCGGTAAAAAATGCTAGAAAATTTCATTTTTTGGTCGAAATTACCTACCTTGCTAAAAATTTCATTTTCATTATTTTTGCCAACACCAACTCAATTATGCGAAATATTTTTATTTTAATCATAATAAATTGAAGTCAAAAAATACAGTCGAACCTCATTGTCTCTAACTTGGTTGACTCGATACCTCAGTTATGTCGATATAAGTCCCGGCATTTTTCTCATATCAACAGTGAATAAATTCCTCGCATGTGTCAGTATCGGTTGTTTCGATATTTCTCTTAACTAGATTGACTTTTGTAACAATAACAATATTAATTTGTCATGTTTGTGTTATTTTAACCTCGTTGTCTCGAAGTTATATTTGCTCTCTGTATCATATGTCAAAAGTAACAATTTCAATTGTATTGTTACTTAATTCGCGTCTTTTTATTTTAAACATAAACCCGAATATTGATTCGCTTAGAGTTTGAGTTGGCAATTTAAAAAACCGAATTGATAATCCAAGCGCGGTACTTGTATTACTTAAGTTTATTGATGATCTGCTCATTTCTGTCCGAATTATTTTGTCATGTTTAATTAAAAATGATCATTTTTGAAAATTTCTTTTGATATGATCAACAATATATGTGGTTAAGTTTCGTTTCTTTAAAGACATTCTGTTATTTGTGTTGACTTGTGTGTTGTTTTTTAATTAGGTAAAAAAACCAATATGTATTGTTGAATTAGTTCTTTTGAACTGTAAGTTAATTAGTGTTTACGTGAAAAGCTTTTTCTATGATTACGTAAAACAATTTATAAATTTGATTACAATACTTATCAATTATTGTCGATTTAATTTAATGGATATATAGCAAAAATACTTGATATAAAGCACGCTACAAATACGATGCCGAAGTTTGAAACCAATATACATAAAATAAATACCCATAGAGTTTTAAGCATAACATAATGAAAATGACATCACACCCTAAACTCTGTTAACTCGAACTTTGGATAACTGGATATATTTTTTACGGTGCCACAAACTTCGACTTTGCGAGGTTTAACTGCAGGTAAAAGACATTCATTTAAAATTTGATTGAAATTAAGAGTTGATAATGAAAGAAATTATTGTTTGTTTGTTTGTTTGATGGTGTTTAACGCCAATTTCAGCAATTTTTCAGCTATGTCATGGCGTCCAGTTTTTATTGCGGGAGGAAGCCGGAGTACCCGGAGAAAACCCCCGACCTGCGGTAGGAAAACTGGCAATCCCTGTCAATTAAGATTGGAGTCGAGTACACCCTGCCTGCAGCGAGAATCGAACCAGCAATCTCAGTGTTGACAGACCACGTGATCAATAGTAGACGAACTACCTTGACCACTCGGCCACCGAGGCCCCGAAAGAAATTATAAATACATGTACTAAAAATGTTTTTTCTATTATAAATTTTCACAACAAATAGCGGATGGTGTCCTGAATCCCCCAATGTCTTTATTATTTAAATACAAGTTAAGTCTGAAGTTTACACAAAACATTTCCATATCAGAATTTGACAGTTATTACATTAACGGTTGAAACGCATTGCAATAAACTGTAAGCAACTAAGTTTGTTTGTTGGGAATGTACTTAGGAAACGTTTATTATTTTTTTCTGGTTGACAACGTTTCCAGGTTTCACAGTTTCACGGATTTCATTATAAGAAACTAATTTATCCCATAAAATTAAATCATTTTTGTCTTTTTACTTTTACTGTGTACTGTGTTTTATATATATTAAGATGAATATGTGTTATTTACTATAATCTTTCGTAATTTTATATTTTTATGTATATAAATACTATTATTCTTGCATGGTATTAGTAATATATGTAAAATGATTAATTGTTCGCTCACCAAATATAGCTGAAATACTGCCTGCATGGCATATACACATATAAACAGTCAATCGTACATCAAGGTGTAAATGCGTTTAACATTTTAGATATAATGAAACGTACAACTGGAACGCAAGAAGAAAAAATCAGTTTGATTGTTTGTTACTCGTGAAAATAGTATTGTGCACCTCGCCTTTTAGATTAGCTTTTTGATATAGGTATATTACAAAAACAAAACACAATAAAACTATTACATGGTTTGATTTAAGAATTAATATCTAGTTGACGACGTATCACGCAACAAGAGTAAATTTGGCAACTTTTCTAGCATAGTTGCTACGGATTGTCAATAAAGACAACTACCTACAGTGAAAATTAAGCCACTCACTCTATCTTGAAAAACATATGTACCAAAATCTTCTAACATAATACGAATTCGCATAGAAAGGGATTTACTGTGAAGCAAAATCTGGAGTGAAAATAGATTTTTATCTATTAGAAGGGTTCCCAGTGCTCGGCCTACTGAGCTGCCTAGCTCATCCCCAGG
The DNA here is from genome assembly GCA_944474755.1 of Limnoperna fortunei. NCBI lineage: Eukaryota > Metazoa > Mollusca > Bivalvia > Mytilida > Modiolidae > Limnoperna > Limnoperna fortunei. Next base: position 32,580,403 of record OX104115.1, read on the forward strand.
TGACGTATAAGATTAGCCCTTTCGTTGGGAATGTTAGGTTAATTACAAAAAAACTTGACTAAGGACCGCAGTGGATGACATGTTTGGAGAATGTGCAACGCTTCTTGCGCGATAAAGAACCTTTTGTAGATTTTAACAAATAAAAGGCCCATTGCAGTCGCTTCAAATGGCTAAATGATCGGACCTTCCCATAAGGCCATACTTTTCCCATGGTAGTCAAAATTTTGATTCTATTGTTCTATCTCATTTTTTTTTTGATTTGTTGTTTCTTACCTTTATCTCGTCCTAAAAAAATCGCTGAAATATAGCTAGCTGGGTGTCAAGGAAACATTCAATCATCAATTTTGTCGACTCCGTGTTTTTGGTTAATTTGTAATTTCTCTTGTTGTTTTCAACCGAAAACGGGAAGCCAAATTTGGACTGCCACTGTTAAAATATGGGGTATTTGGTAGGGTAGGAGAATTGTTGTAGAGGCTACATTGAGCCGCCTTTTTTCAAAATCTACAAAAAGTCCTCATCCTGCAAGAAGTGTGGCACCCTCCAAACACGGTTCTCATTACTCTACAGCCAGTATTTAAGCATTGCGACATGACAACCTCTTAAATAAGAGAGCCTCTTCTTTCCTCTACCTGTGGACGCGAAGGGCTGCTTTTTGGGTCGAGCACTGTGATCCCTCATCAGATACCAAATGCCACATTTGTCCTCATAACAGTCGTAGATAATTGTCTATTTTTTATATGCCATTAACTGTTAGGAACATTGTCAAAATTAAACAAAATGACATTGATCTTCATTGTGACGTCAAACTTTTGACGTCAGTTTGATTAAATTTAATAGACTAAGTGTGATTAAATTTGGGACACAATGTGTATTATACATTGCGAAGTTAAATTAGAATTATTATCGGTAGCAAAATCTGCGTATGAGTATATTTTATACTTAAATAAACGTTTAGAATTTTCGTTTTGGTTTAATTTCCAGTTATTCCAATAACTGAATTAATAAAAAAAGGCCAGAAAAAAGAAACAGCTTTGTCATCACACGATTGTTTCTCCAGGAGCGTGTTGTTGTGGTTGATGACTATTAAGCTACTAAAACAAGGGTTTGTTGTACCTTAGTTGGATTTATCTCTGCAGAAGTTATATGGCCGTCACCATGACATGTTAATCATGGACAGTCCTTCCTCCTGCTCGATATAATTGTTGCAATGAAGAACTCCGCGTTTGTCCTAATAGATGGTTGTTATTCGTTCCTGGTTACATCAATTTAGTGTTTACTTAGTGTTGAATATTTTTGTCGTTTATTTGCTTTTTTGTCATATTGCGTTAGCACAACCGTACAATGGACCGTGCCAGGCTCCTTGCACTATAAAAATCGTTTTATAATTTTCAAAAACAAATTGTTCACATATGTTTAATAGGTGCATTGTACAAAAGCTAAATTATCTGTCTATTTCATACATTTCTAATGGAAGTCAAAAGTGTGCATAAGTGTTCTTGTCCTTTAAATGCCAACATACTGCTAGCTAAACGTTAAGCAATCTTTCAATCCATCACAAAGCAATGTGTCTTTAGCAACACTATTTTCGAAGACATCTCAGCAAATTTTAACTAATAAAAGGTACTATAAAAATATAATTATAACCATGAGAGACGCAGTCCAGGCAGTACTAGATTCGACCCAGTAGATAAATTGCGTTCTATAGGTGTTATCTCCATCTCTTGCTAAACCTAACGTAAAGTGAGCTACTTCCCATTAGTCTCCGAGATTAGATAAACGTTAGGAAGAATTGAAAGGTTAACTTTATTGGTTTAACAATACTTGTTCTTTTATTCAGCTATATTTTACTTCCAAATACCTAGTTGAGAACAATTATATAGTAAAAATGAAGCAAAAATGAAAAGAAAGAATGCAGGCTTAGTGTCTTAGTAAGATATGTGTCACAAGGTCTTCCGCAATTAGTGTAAGACGGGCATACCAAAGGATATTGATAAAGTTAGCAACGCTACTCGAAAAGCCGTTTAAGCCTTAGTTTTTTTAAGATTTTTCTGGTAACCACTGGTATATGACTGGTGGAAAGTTAATCCCGGCCTCAGTAGTAAAAACCTCGCTGCTGAGAGAAATATAATTAATTCTTTTAGTGGTATATTTGTTGCCAAAATTTAATGTCCTGAGGTTTTTCTATTTGCATGAGATAGATAGCATACGCCGCGAATTAAGTACTGGAATTATGATTATCAAAGCTCTGCAACATCTTAATTGTTCTTACTTTTAATATCATGTAGGTTTGAGAATAAAGAATTTATTTCTGTTCGTGTGTTCAGCTGCATTTTACTAAATGAAAGATATTTGAAAAAATTATACGCAGTCGTCAAAAATTAAAAAAAAATTAAAATTAAAAATACTTTGCTAAAATAGAAGAGGATTTTCGGTGTCGGCACTACGATGCAACCAAAAGATCAAATTTGACATAATAAAAAAGTAATCTATCTTCTATATAAACCAATTATCCTTATTTACTTGCATACACTTTGCATATCCGTTTATGCCGACATATCATAACTTAAATATCTGTCAAATGGGTTCGGCTAGTTGCGTGATATCTTTTATATGTATTTATTTGTTTATGTTGTATGTGATCACCATGTAAGGTTAATGAAGAATAATCCTACTTTGGTTGCTTTGAAAGAGTTCATGTCATAAATATAGCTTAGACTTCTGCGGACGAACTTTAGTAACAATTAACTTATCTATCAATCGTTTAGTTGTAGAGTTATTAATGATAATTAATTTAATTTTCAACTTCACTTAAGGGGCTAATGGATGTCTACAAAGGAAATAAAAAAGGGTTCTATTATTAGATATTTTATACTTATTATTGTATTTGTTACATGTGATATAGCTGTCTATTGTATCCTAAGGTGGCAGTTAGAATTTGTCCTCTCTTTGCGGGTTTGCCCGGTAATAATACAAATATTGGTAATATTGTACCTTAATGACATGCTGTGTTTAAAGAACTGCCTGTTTCTTGTACCTTTGGTAATGTCAAAAAGAGTAATTTCATTGTTATCGTCCAGAAAGTTGTGTTAATGTGTTTAAATTTAACGCAACTTTCAGGAAATGTTCAGCTATAACATAACGTTTAGTTTTTATTAGCAAAGGAAGTCAGTACCCAGTGAACCTCTATTAAAAACATAATTGCCTGTTCATGCTATCTCTATACTTTTTCCATGGTAGTCAAATTTTTTTCTGCACATCCCTTCTTAAATATATTTATTGTTCTTTAATTTCTTCTGAACACATGTGCAGCAATTCCGGACGTTTAACAACCATTTAATCACTTAAATTTGTTTATTTCTTTTTTTACTCATCAGTTCACACAAAAATAATCTAAATGTACTGCTATTAAAAATAATTTGATGTATTATGTAAAACCATGTCTACTATACAAACAAAAACGCATTTAGCAAAAATTATATTATAACTAAGAAATATTTTTCTTTATGGCTATGTGATGAAAGTACCGAAATTTACTTTCGGAAATCCATACGTCTAAAAAACCGAATTCTGAATATTTATATAGCATTTATATGCGAGTTGGTGTATTCAAAGAGGGTACTACCCTAAGTCCAAAATAATCGAACAAGCAAGTATTATATAGGTTATAATTATAGATTATTAACGTTTTTTCTCGTAATCTCATCTTAAGGCTATCGCCCTCGATGAGATACGGACGAGAAATTGCATCGACTTTCTAAAACGTTACTAATTTGTTTATCGCTGTTTTGTGACATCACTGTGTTTACTTAACGACGTCGATAGCAAGGTGAGAGAATAATGCCGCACATAAAGGTCAAAGGAAAATAGCGATAAACGTCAGTGTTTGGTAAACACCATCAAACAAACTAGAATGACATATCAACTCATACAGATGTAAAATTAATTTCACAAATGGGTGAAAACTAAAAATGTTTAAGATACAGTTTTTACTGTCTCGGATCGTTCAAAACTCTCTTGAGATTTTGTTTTAAATATCTTTAGACAAGGCACAATGCGGTAGAAATTGTCTTTGAATCTGGTACTGTTATAAGCGTACAGAAAAGGGTCTATTGCAGCCTTAGACCACAACATCCAACTGAAAAATTCCCACAGATTTTCATTTACACATTCTTCACAGAATGAAAGAATTACTGTTGTAATTGTATATGGTGCCCACGTCACAAAAAACACTACAACCAAAGCAGCCAGAAACTTTGCTGCTTTTAAATCTCGTTTCGGTTTCTCATTCTTTTTGTAATTTGAAGCTACGCCTGCATCACTTCTTAATCCAGATATTGCCCTTCGTCTCCGTATTTCTCTATAAATAAGCCCACTGACTATTCCGATACAGATAAACGGAATTCCAAATTCGATGAACGCTGTTGATGCAGAAAAGGCAAAATTTCGTGCAAACTGTACGTCGCAGTCATTGTCCTCTACAATATTCTCTCCAGTCCAAATATCCCATCCAATTATAGCTGGTCCATATAGCAAAAATGCAATTATCCAGGAAATTCCAATTTGAATATATGCATTTTTCATGGTTATCTTTATAGAATAGGTTGGTCCTAATTTCAAAAGGAAAAGTCGATCAAAACTAATCATCATTATCATTAATACTGATTCCAAACAACAGGTAAAATCCGAAACCAAATAAATCTTGCAGAAACTGTATCCGAATGGCCACACGTAGGTCTGCAGTGTATACACCGCCCAAAACGGCATACTAATCATGCTAAGTAGGAGATCTGTGACGGCCAAATTTAAAAGATATGTGTTATACACAGAATGAAGTTCTTTATCTCTTACATATGCCAGAATTGTCAAAATATTTCCGGTTATTCCAAATACTATCATGATGGATATGCATACGCCACAGATTACAACTATATAAAGAGGGAATTTGCTTTCTACATCTTCAGGGTCTGTTATATTGGCCATCTGTTTCGATTCTTAAACGATATAAATAACGAATAATTAAAGATTACAGATGTAAACTTCCGGAATAACGAAATTATATGATATACAAATAGTCCTTTGATGCTACGTAAACCTACTTAATAGCTATTTGTCTCTATTTTATATTTCTTGACACAAAACATTTGTTTAAAATCGCTACAGTTTATAAAACTCACCAAATTGTCGAGATAACCATAGATATTTACAGTCATTAGATTTTAAGACCTACCAAAGAACACATGTACGTCATGTGTAACTTTGGCTGTGTGACCTAGTGTCTCTGAAAAAAAAATTATTATGTGGACTATATGAACATGTAAAGAGTTTCATTATATAATTTCTGAAAGGTATTTAGTTTCACTAAGCATATAATATGTGAAAAAAAAACATGTCAAATTTGATTAACTTGTCAAATTACAGGAGGTGGACAATTACACTCATACCGAATTCAATATATTTGATTCATATGGTTACAACCGAAAGTGAACAATACAAATTTTCACACAGTTTATAAAGTAGAAAACATTTGCCACGAAAGTACATACACCGCAAACTAATTGAGATATGGAAGAATGATGCCTTATACAGTAGATGTTATAGCAACTTGACATTTTATTACAAATAAGTAAAGCGCTTCAAATTTTAAAATGCGGAAACAATTCTTCATTTATTAATTGATTTGTCATATTTATATATGCATATTTAAGACCAAGAGCGTAAAATCTATGCACAATAAAATTGTCTATTTATTGGTTTATTTTAAATGATGCATTAAATATAGGCAACACATAAACTGATATGATATAGATTAAAATTCATCAGCGTACTGCCAATGGTTGGCTAGGCATAAGCCAGATAACTGCCTGGTCTCTAGTTGGTGTTCGCGTATCAAACTGGTTTACACTTGGGCTAACTTTGCATATGTTTCTTTACAAAAAAATGCAGTAGAATTATGCAATGTAAATGTTGATCTACAGTTGAGATTTTCCGATCCGTATAAAGCATTATTGATCTTCAAATGAGGACAGAGTGATTTATCTTAGACATAAGCCAAACAGAGAACATTTCTATCTGACTTTTAAAGTTTAAACTATCCCGGAAAAACCTCTTCAATTTTGATTTGTCGTTTTGATAAGTATACATGCAACGCTAAGTTGTAAGTATAATCTTCTTTAATGTTAATAAAAAATGTTACATCATGCTGCCTTACATAGCGAAATCGTAATTTTACAATCGCTGTGTAAATTCCGCCACATCCATTGCTGAAAAAAATTAGCAAAACACCGTTTTAGTATCAATTTGTTGCAAACTGGAATTAGCAAATACATTATCTATATTACTATATTATATCTTTTACGCCTTATGATAATCATAATCTATGTATGACATAGGTAATAATAATACATACTTACCAATTATAACAATAATACCACATTATTAAGAAATGGATCCTGCGTTAGCTCTATGTACCAAGAAGCTATAATGTATATTATTCGAAGAGTTTAACCAATCATTATTGGCTATTCAGACCAATAAAATAATGTATGAATGTATTTCCATCAAAAGGAAATCTCTTTTAAATGAATGAAATTGTTCACTGCTAGGATACGTTGTAATCTGTCCAGACGTATACTTATGTTAATAATAAACACATTTGTGCCATGTTAGCGGACGTATCGACCCTTAGTGATTTACGTTGCTTTCTTGGATTCAAGAAGAAATAACAGGAATGTGATTTGCTTCCATGCTGCTAGATATAGTTATAATTCTTTTCTAATAAAACTGGCATAAAAGTGTAAACTTTAATATGTGAAATTTGGTACGTTTCATATTAAAGTTACACTTTGATACCAGTTTAAATGATACTTCAATCCGTGTCCAGTGGCCGTCTTCTCTATTCGGCGGAGTATATTTTTGCCTTCATTGCAGTTCGAAATTGCAGTCGATTTACAAAAAAACAACCAATATTTGTTAGATTTAGATGTGTAATTTAAGGTCCTTTTCTTGTAAAACAGCGCGCTACATGTATCTACGCTTTAATTTGAGAGACATTGTTTCTCTCTCTTGTGTAGTAACACTGTCTTTTAACAGTTAATGTGTTTTGGATGTTAATTTTGACTCTGTTTCTATTGAAAAATTGTAAATAAAACTCAGACCAACCTTAGGATTAAACATGTACATAATTGATTTTAAGACAAACCACAAATGTGTATCATCTCGTACTGAAGTTGTTTTCTGAATATAACCATAATAACTATTCATATTCTTATATTGATCTAAACATTTATTGAGCGATCGAATAGTTTCTTACCATTTAGAACAAAGTGTTTGATCTATATTCAGCAAATGAACATGTCAACAAAAACTAAATAAACAGGGAAATTAGATAGAAAAATAAAAATATAAACACAAGACAAATACTTTGCATTTTTAGTTGCTTAAATGCGCGCACATCTTTTATCTTCAAAGGGTATTCATAATGCAAGGTGCGCGCCACTCTCTTGTTACCCACTTTGATCTACTACAAGGTTTATAACATGTTAACCCCAAACAAACTAACCGGAACGCGTACCCTATCCACCACCTAGAAACAGTATTTTTTAATGTCAACATCTACATGTATGTATTTCTGAGCATGAAACATTTATGAAAATTAATAGCGATTCAATTTTATGAAGATATTGTTTAAAGTATTGTGAAGTCTTTGAATTTAGGTGATAATTTTATAATATACATGAAGCATATATTTGTTGTGTAAAGCAAGTAATATTAGTTTCGACTGATTGGTCAAAGAAATAAAATGAAGATGTTATAAGAATTTGCACATTAAATAGTGCAGAACTTCAATGCATTTGTGAAGTCCTGTTTCGGTTTTAATGCAGCAATTGCAGTCACTTTCATCAGCAAATATACCTGATATTTATAACAACTCTTTCGCGTGATTTCCGAACAATATCACGTACGCAGCTGGTCCATGGAACATGATCATGACAAACCAGTATCAATAGCACAATTTACACTCATTTAAATTAAAGAAAAAGTATTCATTCGTGACATCAATTTTCGAATTACATTATGTTAAATACTATTATATTTTGCGTATAAAATATACTTAGATTTTTCATGTAATTTGTTATAAACATACTAAAAACAAGAAGAACATAATCAGACTCGACATAATGCCGAGCTTGTTTTCTTGCAGAGGTAAGACAACTCTATCGTAAAAATGTTATACATATTGTTCATTCACAATATTACAACACGTAGAAACAAAATTACACACCATTATGTACATTGTAGCTTAATAAATAAAAGTGGAGTTAAGCACTAGTCTACAAAACAACCGAATATTTTTAAATAAGCAAAACAATTTGAGGTAACACATATGTAATTTAAGAGACAGATTTGATTGCTTTTAATTATTTCAATTACTAAAACTTTTAAACACAATTTAAATTAGCCTTACTTTAACAAGAAAACATAAGCAGACTTGACATAACGCTGAGCTTGTTTACTTGCAGAGGTAAGACAACTTTTACCATAAAAATGCTATAAATATTGTTCGTTCACATATTACAACACGTAAAAACTAATAAACGTTTTCCAACAAGAAAATAAGTTGATAAACCAAGCTCGCATGGGTATTTGCTGTATGTCCAGCATGAAGTATTTAAGCAATATTCGGGACTGGAATAAGTTAATATACAATAAAACAAAGGAGGAATTGTAAAGACAAATGTGCTAAAAATTTTGAATGCCATTGTGAAAGTACTGAGTATTGTATAGTGGCGGACAATTTTGCCTTTTGTAGCGGTCATAACGAGCCCTACTCTTATCTACAAAAGCTACAAAAGGTTCTTCAGCGTGCAAGGAGCGTGGCAGTCTTCAATCACGTCATCCACTATATTCCGAGCTTTTCGTATTATGCCCGTACAGCCCGCCCCAAACATGGCCTCAGGTATTTACCAACTACAGACGCGCTGGATAACACTGCGAGTAGAGCTTTTTTAATGTTGTTTAAAGCCACTTTCAGCAATTTTTCAGCTATATCATGACGTCCAGATTTTATTGGGGACGAAGCCTGAGTACCCAAAGAACCACGACCTTCGGTAGGGAAACTGGCAATCTTTGTCAATAAGATTCGAGTCGAACACACTGTTTTAGCAGTGAGACTCTAACCCGCAATTTCCGTGTTGACAGTAGAGTTGTAAGAACCTCCTACTATGGTCCAATATCAATTATATAACAGACATCTTTGAACCCTCTCAAAGAACTTAAATGTAGCAGCAACAGATTTAAGATCTTTATATGCAAGTCCACTAAACAGTGTTGACACTTTATATACGGCTTTCCACAAAACATCATAACAAAACCATAAATAAATCAACTGATACAGCGAACATTGTATTTGAAAGCAGGATTGTGTAATTAACATTTATCACCAAGACATTCTTTTTTTGCAATTTAAAACCTTGTTTGTTCATATCAAAACTGAAATTGGATTATTAAAGTTCACTTCGTTTCTTGCTTGTTCCTGAAAAACAAGTCATTTATACAATGGTTTAAATAATTTACATTTTTTCTTCAGTTTAGCTCAACATATATTTAATAATTATATAATTCAGTGGATGGTTTAAAACACAAAAATAAAACGTTACGTTACATTTTGGACTGTTTCTGATCGTTCAAATTTTTTGAGAGACTTTTTTTGTAAATATCTTAAGACAAGGGACAGTGCGGTAAAAATTCTCCTTAAATCTGGTACTATTGTAGGCGTATAGAAAAGGGTCTATGGCAGCCTTAGACCACAACATCCAACTAAAGAACTCCCAGAGATATTTATTCACACAGTCTTCGCAGAATGAAAGAATTACGGTTGTAATAGTATACGGTGCCCACGTCACAAGAAATACAAAAACCAAGACAGCCAGAAACTTTGCTGCCTTTAAATCTCGTTTCGGTTTTCCATTCTTCCTGCAACTTGACTTTGAGCTTGTATCTGTTCTTAGTACTGAAATTGCATTTCGTCTCCGTATTTCTGTATAAATAAGCACGCTAATTATTCCTATGAAAATAAAAGGGATTCCAAATTCGATTAACGCTGTTGCAGCAGAAAAAGCAAAATTTCGTGCGAACTCCACGTCGCAGTCATTGTCCTCTACAATATTCTCTCCAGTCCAAATGTCCCACCCAATGATGGCTGGTCCATATAGCAAAAACGCAATTAACCAAGAAATTCCAATTTGAATGTATGCTTTCTTCATAGTTATCTTTATAGTATAAGCTGGCCCTAATTTTAAAAGGAAAAGTCGATCAAAACATATTGTCACAATTATTAAAACTGATTCCAAGCAAAGCGTGTAATCAATTACTTTATACACCTTGCAGAAATTGTATCCGAATGTCCAAACAAAAGTCTGCAGTGTATACACTGCATAGAGCGGCATGCTTATTGTGCTCAGCAGGAAATCTGTAACGGCCAGATTAAACAAGTATGTGTTGTAAACAGAACGAAGTCCTTTATCTCTTACATATGCCAGAATTGTCAAAATGTTTCCAGTTATGCCAAATATTATTATGATGGAAATGACGAAACCAAATATTCCAACTAGAAACAAAGGCATTTTCATCTCTAATGTATTCGAGTCTGTTGTATTGGCCATCTTACAAAAATGTTGCTTTTCTAAAAAGATAGATAATAGGAAAAAATTAAATATATTAGAAACAGAGATAAATTCTGCGACATAAGTGTTTTGTGAGCTATGTTAAAATACTGACATTGTATTTAGCGATTGTAAACATCAATATTATAGAAACACCAAAAATATTCAATAAAATTATATTTTGTCCGTCTTCCTCTTTGCCATGTAGTTTTTATCAGTAGCTCATCAATCTTCAGAAATTTTGATGCTGTTAAACTTTCTTCGACATTCATGACAAATATGTTGTTGTGTCAGCAGATAAGACCCGTTAACAACATTATTTTTATCTGCAAAAAACATTATATTGAGTGTTTAATAAATGAATTATGTATAGAAATGGCAATTCTACTTACATATGAACTACGCTTTCAAAAAAGAAAGATTTTTCAAAGTAACAAATTGATGTTGGCATCCTTTGGTCTCCAATATTGTGATCTCCGATTCTTGTACTAGATACCAAAACTTCACAAAAATCCCTACAAACAGCGTTTCATAGCATGATCGTCTATGTGAACCACAAAACCACTATGATTGCAACTTTTGACCAATATTTTAGCAACTATAAAAACGGGACTTGAAAAATACAGCGATACTTTCTACACCAGGAGTGGCATAAATGAAATATGGATGTTACAAAATTTAAAAAAAACCTGATAGACATCGTGAGGTCTGGATCTCTATCCCAATGTACCATCATCAAAGCATTTGGTTTTGCGATAATCTACAGGGTCATCTCATAGGCAGCTTAAAACGGGGCTTTTTACAAAGACACGGAATGAGACGATATAAATACCTGGTAATTAGCCATAACAGAACACACTTAATCATCAATGACTCTAAACAAATAAACAATATACTGAAGACCAAATATTTCAAAATCTGATTGACGACCTATTTGTCAAATTAAAAGGATAAGTTTTTCAACGTACTGTTGGTTTTTCAATGGGTTTTAATTGTGCATCTCTTCTTGTCGCCATTTTTTCACTCTTATGAGACTGAGTTCCAAGAAAGACTGATGAAGAAGAAAGACCTTTAATTTCACTTTCCGCTAAATTGTTGTCCCTCTTAATGCAAAATTAAGCGAATATTTGCATTTGATCTACCCTAGCGATCTTACAATAAAAGACAACACCAATTCATCAAGGTCGGCCTTTAACTTTGTCCTACTTCTAAAAATAGACTAGGGAAACTACAAATTAGACTTTATGACAAACGTAATCACGTCAACTTTCCAATTGTCAACTTCTCGTTTGTCGATAGCAACATTCTAGCAGCTCCAGCATATGTTGTGTACATTTAAAAATTTATATGTTATTCTAGATCCTGCTAAACTAATCAACTAAGGTTTGTTACAACTATGTTGATTTTATACCTCAAAAAGTTCTATGGCCGTCACCATGACTGAATTAATCGTTTATCATTATGGGAAATCAATCCCTCAAATATGATCCGACATTTTCATTGAGTCATAAGTAATCTTTCTCATGACAATGAGTAACTCGACCTGAGTTTTATAACGACAGGCACTGTTAACTCGTCCGGAGCAGTTGAGTGCACCCATATTTTTTTTTGCCTTCGGGTTAATCACTTCCTGTTTTTGTTTTGTTTTGTTTTGTCTTTTTTTCTTTTGCGTTGTATGTGTTTGTCTACATCCGAATTTGTAATTGTTCCTTAACATTCGGCTCTTGTTATTCGGTCGGTTTCAATTACTATTTGATATTGCTATTTCATGTTAGTTTTAAAACTCGGAACATAAAACCATAAAAATTAGTCAAGATCGTATATATATACTTTCGTTGCATTATGAAAAGAGACTCATAACTCCGCATGTACAAATATACTCTTTTAATAATGTTTTTCCAATTTAAAATATTGCATTTTTAAGCAGTTTATATACATGTAAACGCTGATGGCTCACTAATAAAATGACTAAAAGACCTGTAGATTGTGAATGGATAGATCTTTATAATCCTTCCTTTTTATAGTCATTCTAGTAAATAATGTGTCAAATATGACGAATGCTATCTTCACTAAATTTTCTTTCTTTTATTTTTTTTCTTTGTAAATATGAGATCTAGATTACATTTTCTTATTTTTTAGGTTTTAGCTTAGTCATCCTTCTGCATTGGTAAAAATGGAATATTAGTTCTACCCAACTCTAAAATTTAAATATACTAGTCTCGTGTAAAATAATACAGAAAATAATACAGTGACATATGTTACGATTTGTTTCTAATCAAATTAGCTCTCTTACATTAACAACCTTATAACGCCCATATTAAATTATTGCGTGCTGGGATACTTTGTGATGTATCGATAAGTATGATTTTCATATCTGTACATGTATTTACTTTTGTTTCCAATTATTTAATACATGCATTAGCAGTTTATTTGTGTATAAATCATTGCTTATTTGCAGGTAAATGAACTAAATAATGATTTATGATTATACAGTGTCAAACCTAAATTAAGAATGTATTTTCACAACGAAAATTTAAAAACATTTCCACGAAAAAACGCCCAAATCTCATACGATGTCTTATTTTGCAAATCGTCCTTGAATTTTGCTACGGGAGTTTTACATTATAAATCATCCATTTTTGTGTCTAAAGGGTACTTGCTTTGTTCGCAAAAGTTCGTATGCGGTCGTAACATTCAGCTGTATTCAAACACATCGTCAGACTTTCCAGTTACAATCGAATCGCAAACGAAATTGCCCCAAAAGTTTCCAACATACAACAAGCACCTGCTTTTAGCCTACACTTCCGTTCTAAATTTATTATGAAAATCGCCCGGTCGTATCGCCGCATTTTCAATTTTTACCATTTTGGATTTTCAGAAGGAGCAGAAGCCCAAACAAACGCTTTAAGCTTTAAGCTGTTTCTATTTGTCACGCAAAAAGCAAAACAAAATTACAGACAACGTGAGTTTTAGTATATGGCACAACGGCACGGATTGCGTAGCGTTAATGAAACTGTTAAAAAGACAATCCACAAATCCCCGAAACCAGCAAACTCCAGAACCAACAACCAAAAATATAGCAACAACAGCAATGGTCCGGACTTGGTACAGGCATTTCAAAAGAAATAGTGGGTTAAACCATGTCTTAAATCATTCTCTTGACCCTTCAGAAGCCATTGGTTCGGGGCAACACAGTCTCTAGCGTGAGTCAATGGTAACAATACAACGACGTATCTATGCTTAACAACTTTTTGTCTATCGTTGGAATGATTTCAATAACGAAAGGCAAATATTGAGCGTCATTAAATCTATATGATATTTAATCAAATTAAAATAAATTTAACGGCATATGTTGTATCTTTACAGATATTGATACGTATGCATAACAAATCCCCTTCTGCCACTTAAATAGACCAACGTTTTTATAACATGCTTGCATACCATAATATGTATATATTTGTAACACTCAACAAGTTTCATAATTTTAGTCATGATCTCATTAAGTATTCCTACGTGTTTATAGAGGTTTATCTATTAAATATAATTATTGACACATATCATATTTTATTACTTGTATACAATAATTACAAGTACTCAATTTAATATACTTATAGATTTTCCATAAATTATACTAACTGTTACACTTCAGACAAAGCTTTGTCTTTGCATGAAGCACACACAAATCTCACTCCTACTACACAGTATTCTATGTATAATCCAACGAAAAACTTCACACACTCGATACATCTACAGACAATCATCAGACATAATCATTATCAATACTCACAGATTTTGGTAAAATACGACCTCCTTTAATAAATATATTTATAAAATAATATTTGCCTTGTTTGATTATTATAGATTTATTTACTTAAATTTGTGTTGTTATTGAAGTAAATAAATATTATCGGATTGTTTTAACTAGTTTTTCGTTTGAATGTGAAAACTACCCTAACCATACAATACTGACATTAACATGCTAAATGTCTGGTTTTATTTACCACAGGCCCATACTGGTAGGGTTAACAGTGCTGGACTCTCAGATCTACCCACCACATCAATAGATGGTCCAAGTGAGCTACAAAGACAAGTATTTCTTAGCTGTCTTAGCCTTGCAGCTTGGTGAATAATACATTTTCTCTGGCTGATAAATTCTGATAGCGACATACCGGTATATCAAAATAATGAATTGTAGAATATTTTGAATACTTATTGAAATATTCATGGGTTTATTTAGAATATAGTCCATGTAAAATTGCCAAAATGCGGACCTCATTCGTATTCTCAATTATATGCCATAAAAATCTGTACAAAACGTCTTTTTCGTTTGTTTTTGAACCCATTTAAAATCTAGAGTTTCCAATAATATAAAATACAAAGTTAATTTTCCTGTAGTACAAATAAAATAGTCGATATATTTATTGTAGTCGGTATTTATCCATATAATTAAGAATTTAATAACAGAGTTCTATCTTATACAAACTAACATTAGATGTTGTCCAATAGCTATTAAAAGCTCAGAAATTTTAAAAGGTTGCTTCATTTTTTAAAACAGTATGCATCTTATATAATTATCGATTGTTACCAATAACCACCAAACACTAGGATTATCTGTTCAGTTTAATGATATGCTATCAATTAGTAATTTATTAGCCAAGAGTACTTTAAACTATGTGTCAAAGACTACGTAACATTGTTTAAAAACTTTCAAAACAAAATCAATGTTAAACCAAATGACCAATGGCATACTAGGGAAATTTAGAGAATCAAAATAAAATATCTGTATTGAACATTTACATGACATAAGCAAGCGCCGAAGGAAAAAGAACAACTTAACTGATTGATGTATAATTTCAAACAGGTTTTTATAGAAACTAAGGTGAGTGTATTATTCTGATTTTTATTAAATTTTCTTTAAACAGAAAAATAGACAAACATGCTATGTTTAAATATTTTTATTGAACAAGAACATAAAGAAAACTACAGGCGACAAATGTTTATGTATGCAACTAACGCCAACTAATGTTAGAGACGCTTGAAATGCACTTTCGATAGAACATTAACTGCGATGCCTATGAAGTTATTATGTAATTTGGTACTCCAAATTCTAACCGAATTATCGTACTTATGTCTAGTATTCGATTAGACAGCTTCAATTGTTAGTAATGAATGCTGCTCGCTGGCAAACTATATGTCGGAGCCAATTTAACGAGATCTGTCTTATTCACTTTTGTCTTTAACTATTGTCTCGCCTTGAAACTTGACTCTAATTAGGTGCCTTTAATTTCGTTATTTTTTTAATAATGCTTTTTTCTGCTATATGTGAACCAAGAAGCAAGTTTGAAAATATTTTTTCTTATTTTAGAAAAGCAGTCCGTAATAAAAAATAATAGCGGTAATATACAAAATGTGAAATACAAATTTAAAGCCTCTGTCTGATTAAGAACTTTATAAAATTCTCCTATATATAATTGATCTAGTTTGGTTATTACCGGAACCATATTCTAGGAATTTAAATATAATTATAACGGGGGAGTTTGGGTATACTGCGGATGCTACACTCTTACCTTTTCAGCGCATCCAGGAGGGATATTAGTTCCCTCTAGTTGGTGGTTTTCAGATTATTATAAGGAAAGTCTGTCCATAGGTAATTACGAATTAAGTGTTTGGAAAGTATCAAGCTTCATGTACGATTATAACCCCGTTTATAGATTTCAGAAAAGACATATTATGCCAAAACAGAAGGCTAAATCCTCAATCCTCCATATCTACCGAATACTACATATTTTTCCAGTGGCAACCAAAATTTATTCTGGTTGCTCGTTAATTTATTGTTTATGAACTTGTTCTCGTCCGAAATACAGCTGAAATAATGCTCATTCGACGTAGAGAAAACATTCAATCAATCTAAACGGAAGGTAATCTTCTTACTACAACTTACGATTGTCATTTATGTTTGCTTCTTTTAAACTGGGATTTATCCGTTACATGGTATTTCTTTTTTAGAAATGGACAATTCAACTGACAACGATGAAGAAGACACTTTCATACCAATATACTGGCGGATCATTTTTGGTATAATTATTGCCATTTTGATCTTCTTCGGAATCATCGGAAATGCCTTGACTATTCTGTCATATATTCGTGATAAAAAACTACACTCCGTTTACAACACGTATCTGCTGAACCTGTCTGTGACAGATTTACTTCTCAGTTTAGTAAGCATGCCCATCTATGCTGTGTATACTTTACAGTCTTACATTTGGCCATTTGGATACAATTTTTGTAAGGTTTTTATGGTAATGGATTTTACTCTTTGTATGGAATCGATTTTAATGATGATGATTATAAGTTTTGACAGACTTTTTCTTCTACGATTTGGATCGCACTACACTACGAAAATAACGATGCTGAAAGCTTTCATACAGATTTTTATTTCTTATGTGATTGGGTTCTTGTTATATGGTCCTGCTATAATCGGTTGGGATATCTGGACGGGAGAAAACATTGTTGCAGAAGACGACTGCGACGTTCAGTTTGCATATGATTTGACTTTCACCAGTACTACAGCTTTTATTGAATTCGGCGTGCCGTTTATATGTATTTCTACAGTAAATATTATGATTTACTATGAAATTAGAAAGAGAAATACCGTATCAAATCGTCGAAAAACAATAACCGTCCAAAACTTAACTGACAAAACATACGACAGACCAAAGCGAGATTTGAAAGCAGCAAAGTTTCTAGCAGCCTTAGTTGTTGTTTTCCTGATCACATGGGCACCGTATACTATTTCAACAATAATAATAGCATTTTGTGAAGAATGCGTGAACAAAGATCTGTATGAATTTTTTAATTGGCTACTGTATTCCAAAGCAGCTATAAATCCGTTTCTTTATGCATATAACAGCTCACAATTTAAGAAAAATTTTAAAGGATATTTTCCATGCTTCAAAAAATTAGAGACGAACAAAGAAACAAACTCAGAAACTGTCTAATTGGTATTCTAAATACCAACTTTAAGAATGAAGAAAAAAACCGTTTTCTTGCCCCATTAATGCAGACGTGTAGTATCTTTTTAAACATCCTTTATGACAGGTTTTGTAACCAACAGGTAGATGCATTATTTTGTTTAATTGCTTTCAAGAACGTATTAGAAGCCGATCAATCACAGTGTGTTGCTTACATAAAATATCTCTGATTTAATCCGGTTTGCACTTGCATTAGGTACCATTCTAAAATATTGTCAAGTGTTGTTTAACGATTTTATGTTACAACAAAAACTTATTGCTTACAGATGAGGGTGAATGTTTTAATGAATGCTTAGACAAATATCCATTATGTTAACTATTCCTGTGTACCAGGAACTGTCACTACATGATGTAAGTTACGTCAACTGAGTGTAGGATGTTCTTGTAGTACTGTAGATCATGTTGATTGCTTCTGTTGTGGAAAGGCATATTATATATTTATATTATTTATATTCAATACCATGGCCATCAACTAGTAACGAAGTTTCGTTATTATTATATTTTTTACTGTACCGTTTTTTTAAATCATTGGACAGGTTCAAGTATTGTGGCGTTGAGTAAAAAAGATTTCTAGCCAGCAAGACAGAAAGTATTCTCGACAAATATTTGTAAAAACACTCACTACAAAGTGCTGTCATAATTTTTTTAATTATCTTTCTCTTTTAACAATTACAAAACATTGCAAGTAAAGCACTATACGACTCAATAAGATAGGTAAGAAAGATGAAAATAATAGGTAATACAATAATTACTTTTTTGGTGTGTAGTTGGGTAAAAGTGTTCTCCAGTCTGACCGAAAAACGTCTTTTAGCTTCCAATGCACTACTTTAATACATTCATGGATTTAATATCCAGATTATCCAATTAAAAACGTTGATTTGGAATCTACTAAGATACAGATTCAGTTCAAACAACTAGCCAATTATAACACTACATACTCCACAGTTTAACGAGAAAATCCTAACTCAACTCCATAGTTACATGTAAGGTAAATGAGTAGAATATCATTTGTTCTGAAACAAAATTTAATAATAACACTTATTATACCGATTAAATGAACTAATTGCACAATATAAACCAGTAAGATCACGTGCAAATCATATGCTTTTTTTGCCTTTAAATACCGTCTTGCGAATTCATATTAATCCATTAATATCATGTCCGGTAACATTGGAGTATTTGGTAAATATATTTACCTCAGCAAAGGGCATGTAAGCACTATTTAAGCAAACCATTAAAAACGTCGCACAAACCACAATCTGATTGAAATTAAATCCTTTGCTTGTTATTGTCGCTCTTAAGATCTATTAACAGACATTTCTCTAGCACTATTGTTGCATTGTTATCAATATGTTAAAAAAGTTACGATAAAATCTTACGTTTTAATAGTTAATTTCTTGGCGGTTCCCAAGCTTGTAATTGAATAATTTTTATATCAAAAGTTCAATCTTATATGACCTAAGCGGGATGTTATTGTTTCTTGCTTAGACAATAACAAATAAGGGGTTGGGGGTCACATGAAAGATTTAAGATGAATTAGATTATACAAGCCTTTTCTAATATGGGAAAGAATTCAGACGTTCCAAGAAATTGAATATATCGGTCTTCACTTTGGAAGCTAATCATGCTATTAATTGTAATAATCGACGTGAGGTCAAGGTCAGTTTTATACAAGTTTCAAAACATAAAACCTTTAAAAGCTATTCATTAGTACGAATCAAACACATAAAATAATATAAAAATATTCATATTTAAATGCACGTTTTAAAGCAGTATCAGAAGCATGATAGCTAAACACTTAGTGTGTCAGTAAAACAAGCTTACAAACAATAAATACATCAGGGAAAAGGGATGAAATGGATTGTAGGAAAAACTGAATATGCAGCAATATTAATTAAGCATAACTCGCTGTCGGCATTGCAATAAAATGAGATTGCAAATATACTTAACTCCTGACTTAAAGCGTTTTAGATTTATATATTTTGATATAATTTGTTTCGATTTCCCAAAGTACAGTTTTAATAATGATTTGATCCAGTCTTCACAGAAAATATTCCCTAAAGAAAAATATACGTTTATTTCAAAGCCTTTCATCTTGTAATTGTTCGAAAACTTCGACAGATATATATTATAAAAATTGTGAAAATCGTAGTTGTGACAATTGTCTGTTTATAAACTATTTCAATTTTGTACTATTCTAGAAACGGAGTATCACAGTCAGAAAGTATATTTTTAATTTTCTCCAATATTGATTTGAACGTACATAATGTACAAGAGATTAGTGGCATCGTTCATGTTACCTGGAGGAACAGTCGCCGTTGTAAACAAAACAAAAAATAGAGAAAGGGAGATATAAAAGATAATTTCATTAAGAAACGAAATACGAGGAGGGTATACTCTATATTGTTATCAGCAAAAAAAATGCAACAAAGGAAATTAATATTAAATCGTCATCGTTATTATACAATTACTGACTTTGATATGCGGTCGCTATCGGATTTCTCATCCACAGAATGTAAAATATTCATCGAATCGTAACATTTTTAGAGGGGTTGAGAAATATCAGTAGCACCTCATATCGAAGTCAGTGACTGTTTTATTACATGAATAAAGCAAAGAAATCCTCGTCAATCGTAGTAAATCTATTTACAGCATGCGCGTCCATTGTTGATTGTTGTTGACAAGATTATTCTGTTACAAACGAAAACATGTCATTATTGGATTTCGCTTGAATGCTTGTGTAGCGGACAAAAAATAACCATATTGTGGTGGAATTATTTTAGTACTGTTGCGATTTAACATGACCCGAAAGTAGGTTTATGACCAATCAAAAACACGCAAAATGTTATTTATGTAATAATGGTTTTTATTTACTGCATTAAATGTCATCTATTATATAAAGTGAAACGAATAGTTTGCTTATAGATTATGCGTTTGAGCTTTGCTATGTAGGTCGGACCATACAACAACATATGGATCGTCAGGCCAGTTCCATAAACTTTTCGTAACTTTGAACTGCATTATAACCCTCAGTGTTAAATACAGCACCATTTAATAAAGTGTTCCGTGCCGAGTTTGAGTTAAGATATCATGGTTTCAAATATTTCCAATCATCAGAGTTATATTCATAAATTTTATTTACAATATTCTTAAACGTAAAGTAAATATTCAATCAATAAATCAATCAACCAATCCATCAATGAGTTAATCAGCTAATTGTCAGGCATACATAGTATTGCTAATTTTCCGCAAACAAAATTCAAATAATTTTGACATCCATGCCAGCAACATGTTTTACAAGAATGTATAAAACAATCATGATTTAATTGTAAATTGTTTTCAAATCTCCACCTCCAAAAGACATAACAATCAACCCGGATGGTCAAATAACATTTGTGAACAGGGGAATTGGTGAAGAATTTTTCTAACATACAGTAAATGTGAGATAAACAAATCTTGCTCTTAAGAAATGCGTTACGCACGGTTTTTGGACCAATAATGAAAACGGGCACTTCGTGTTGATTTATGTCGGGCTTTCTAATGGAAATCGGGGGTTCGTACCTGGTCTCCGCCTCCATCACCTAATAATGATGTAACTGAAAATTGTTTGAAAGTGACATCTAACTTATTTCATTAAGAAATACGTTACAATTTTGTGTACTTACAATTGCAGTTTTATATTATAGTTGATGGTTAACGTCCAATTGCTTCAAACCTTGTGCATATATGTGCACTTAAAAGTTTCTAATAATCGACGCGAACATTTTCATTAATTAAAGGTTAAAAACTTCGATCTTTTTCCTGTTGCATGTTGTCTTCTGTAAATGCATAGGATTAACAACAATACATAATATAAGTACTTGAAGGGAAACCCCAAGTTAATCAATTTAAACACATATTAAATAGATTCTCATGTTTTAACAACACGCCTTCCACACGCCCCTCATCCGAGTTACCAACACGCCTTACCCACGCCCCTCTTCTGCCTTTGTTTAATATTTATATTTGATTTCAATTACCAGATACAATGGTAACAATGATTCAGCATAGCATGCAATAAAAAAATCGTTAAAATTTTTGTATAAATTTGAAATTGTGTTTTGTATAGTAATTTCTATGTTAAAGATATAAATGAAACATCAGTATTGACATTGACTATTGATCCACGGCGTGTCAACACAGGGGCTATGAGTTCACGGGCTTAACGCAACATAAAGGATTACAAGATTTTATACCGGAGGTCAGAAGTTCTCCCGGATTCTATCCCAAACTAAACGAAAAGATACATATATAGCTGATGGAACTGTTTAGTTAAGTTTAAAACGCGATCATAATCGTAAAGCATATATAAACATACAAACAACGTTATCATTTTAGTGGAAAGTGTACAGCATGACAGTGGCCGTTCACGTCACAATTGTAATGTTTTATCAACTTGCATTTTTCTATCGCGATGTTTGTTAAAAGTATCGAGATACTTGTCAAAAGCATTGCGATGGAAAAAACTTAAAGTATACTGTAAAAGTATCGGCTTACTTTTAAAAATCATTGGCTTGATTTTTTTTCATCTTGAAACTTATTAAAAGCATCGCGATACTAGTAAAAGACATCGCGTTACTTGCAAAAAGCATCGCGATGCTTTTTTTTATTTCAAGCATGGTGCTTTTAAAAAGTATCGTGATGTTTTTTTATTTCATGCATGATGCTTTAAAGTATCGAGATAGAACAAAAGCAAGCCGATGGAAACATCACAATTGTGGCACGATCGGTCAGGTAGATAAAAAAGCAAGCCGATACTTTTTTTCAATATGCCTTAAGTTTTTTCATCGCGATGCTTTTAACAAGTATCGCGATGTTTTCAACAAGTATCGCGATGCTTTTAACAAGTATCGCGATGTTTTCAACAAGTATCGCGATGTTTTTAATAAGTATTGCGATAGATAAAAGAAAGCCGATTGAAACATCACAATTGTGACACGATCGGTCAGGTAATTGAAAAAAGCAAGTAGATGCTTTTTTTTAAAGTAACCCGATGCTTTTTACACTATGCATAAAGTTTTTTCCATCGCGATGTTTATAACAAGTATCGCGATGCTTTTAACAAATATCGCCATGCCTTTAACAAGTATCGCGATAGAAAAAGGCAAGCCGATATTAACATCACAATTGTGACACGAACGGCCACTGACACATTTTACACTATAGCATAGAATATAAATAGAATAGAATAGAATATGTTTATTAGCCAATCATAACTATATAAAGTTGTTTTTCCATCGCGAAGTATCGCGATGCTTTTAACAAGTATCGTGATAGAAAAATGCAAGCCTATAGAAATATCACAATTGTGACATGAACGGCCACTGATAAAGAAATGTGGTGTGTTAGAAAAAAAGGGGAAAAAACAACACAATGTCTGTTGACAGATACGTTAACATAATATAAAATAACGATAAAGACGACCCCTCATCCTTAAAAAAGTATAGGCTTATTGCAGCCTTAAATGAGTAAATTATCCTTCTTAACCCAGTGCTCCATAAATCGATACCGATAAATTATTGTTCGGTAACATGTTCTCATCCTGAATATATATGAAATTTTGTTTCTTCAATAAGCAAACATTCAATCAATAAATCGATATTTAAATCTAGGTCTTTAGAAAATAGAAACAAAATTGATGTAATAGAAGTTTAAACAGAATTGTTTAATTAAGAAGTTAATAAAATTTGATAACTTCAATATTTGTTCATTCTCAAATCAGTAGAATGGCAATTTGGTCTACTTTTAAACACAATCAATTTTGATAGTTTCATGTACATTTGTGAAATATTAAATTTATACTAAGTTTATTAAGTTTTCCTACCGAAGGTCAAGGGTTTTCCCCGGGTACTCCGGCTTCCTTCCCAATAAAAAATAGATGCCATGATATTGCTGAAAAATTACTGAAAGTGGCGTTAAACAAGTTTAAAACGAAAAATAAGTTTATAAGTGTAAACTAATTTTATATAATGTTTTGTATGTTTCATTTAAAAACTATTAACTGTTAAAAATGCACGGAATTTTCTAAAACATTACTTTATTCGATTGGACATTTATACCAACTTACATAAGTCCGATCATTGCAACATTGATGCACCGATACATTGCATAACAATAGGCAATAAAACATAGAAATATTTATTCATTGAAAAATAAACACATGAAGTTTAACATGCAATTAATAAGAAAACAACGAAACAAATTTAAGTTAAACAGGAGCTGCACTGCTTCCTAGAGACGTTTTCTTTGTTTCGTATGTTTAATTTCCTTAGGTAAAAATGCTGATCTGTCTTGGTCAGTTTTATTATCATTGCAAAATTACAGTATTTAAATTCTTTTATTTATAACAAAACATAAACTCTTTGTTTTTGTGGTATATTCGGCTCGAGACAGTTACTAAACATTTCAAAAGTTGACCGCATTCATTTTATTTATTCTGGTTAGGTCTGCGTTTTATGAGGTACACAGCTGCCTTGGTTGAGCAAGCAATATGTTAAGAATTTTACAGGTCATAAAGCATAACTCTGTAAAGTGACTCATTCTATACGAAAACAAAAATACAATAAAACATCATTAAAGACACCAAGGTTATAATTTATAACACCAGACACGCTTTTAATCTTATCAATACTAAAGATAATACTTAAAAATATACATAGAATTGAATGGTATTAATATATTTAAAAGAGAACAAAAATGAGATAAAAGTGCATCTGTCCCTTATTCAAACATGTACCCACTATTATTCGAAGTTTATGTTAAAGTGAAAGCGTGCAGAGTAAACAGTTTGAAAAACAATAGTCGTGTTACTCTGTCTACGTATTAAATCTCAAGCAATTTCAAATAACAAAATTGGTAATCGTGTTTAATTACATCAACAATATATATTTTGCCAGAAACATTGACAGTCACGTTTAGTGAATAATTGCAAGTGATTTAATTTGACATTTCACGTTCACTTAAAACCGAACCGTTATAAACGTTCACTAAAGGTTGTCACATTCTCATTTTGTAAGTTTGTGCAAATGATGTGTGTTTCATCATTGTGTCCTTTGAAATTGATTAAGATGTGGCTTTATTTTCTTCCATTAATGATTTCGATTATTGGTAAGTATTCAAATCACATTGCAAATATATATGATGTAGAGACAAACATGCATTTACATTGAAATTATATAATTTGGTTCTAATTTAGGATTTAGAAAGATACAATTTAATATGTTGAAAACAATTGCATTGGGAATCCGAATGGGACACCAAAACGTGAAGAAAAAAAACAAGTCTAAAACTTATCTTTAGAATGAAAGGTTCCAGTTAGACGCCTAAATCGATTTAGAATATAAAGTCCCAAAAATCAAAAGGTCGACAGTTTTACAATTCTTGCCTAAATATTGCTTCGATATTGATATTTATATAGGTTAACAACATATTTCGTGGTGTCGAGTAGCCAGTGACAACGTCCGCATCGTTGACAATTAAAGTTGGAGTCGAGCACACCCAGCCCGAATGTAGACAGGAACAGATAACTAACGTTTTAACCATTTTAACAGGGAGGCCCTATATATGTGATTTTTCATGTTTTTTTTGTAAATAGTGTAACGGAAATGTGGTTTTATTATATACGTATATTCAGATTAATATATATTTTTTGAGGTTTTGAGACTCGAATCAACAACCACTGTGTTGAAAGACCCCGTGATGATTAACTACCATAACAATTCGACCACCGAGGCCTATTCAGAACGACAACAAGTTAAGAAAGAACAAATAAATAAATTATAATTAAAGCAAATGGGGTGGAGTGAAAATTTTGAGTAAGACAGGCTTATATAGAACTATACTGTTATTTACCTCTACACATATGGCCCTTAACGTGCCAAAAGTGTGAGAAAATTAAACAGGTCCCCCACTATTTTCCGCCGTTGAACTTTCTAAATCATCATCTGATACACTCAGATCAGACTATCTATCCGAGACGTCTACCGGGAGTTCGATAGGCAGCCCTGAGAAGCCTCCTGGTATTCAGCGCATGGACCAAGATAAAAAAAATGTCATCAATGATACCAGGGAGTCCCCGACTTCAATCTTAATGGACAAGGATTGCCAGGTTTCCTACCAAAATCAGGGTTTTCATCGTGTACTCTGATTTCCTGCACTTGTTGGAAAGGCGTTATGTCGACTAGTAGAACTCGTTGTATCAGAAAAAAGTAGTTTTTCGACTTGTAAAACTCGTTAATTCAACTTTTGACTTCCGAAGCTGCTATTTTGATTAACATAACTCGCTTATTTTACTCGAAAGTCGTTTTCTTTACCTAGAACTTTTTCGAGATGCAAGTAGTCATATATGTTGCCAAATATTACAAAACGTCAATTTAGTTTCTAAACTTTTAATCTGAACACGTCTTATGTGACTGCTCATTTCGCTTTAATCCTGACGAAGGTATTTCTTGCCAAATTATTTGGTCTAATTCCAGATATATAACATTTTATCGTGTTATGATGTGGATATGTTGCGGTGGGTGTGGTGGGGGTGGTGGGTGGTTTTATTGTTCATCTGTGTGACTTGACACACCCACAACTTCAAGGATTTTGAAACTATGCAGGATTCATTGCCCGCCACATACTGACTACAGTAAAACAGATTCATGTTACATGATACACTATGGTTCCATAAAACTGTGCAATAACTTTAATGAATAATATACCAACACAAATGATATCACTGACATGGAATTATGCATTTTAAGCCAGCAAAAAAGTGTGTTTCGATGTACTAAAAAGGACAAAGAAAGAAAACTACCAATTTCAATTCTTCCTAGTTTAGCAAGAATAAGTGTTGAAATAAGGGTAACTCTATCATACATGTATTAACGTATTAAAAGGGACATAACTCTTGCGAACCAAACGCGAATATAATAATTGTATATTAAAGTAAGAACGATAGATAGTAAGATGTGAAACAGAAATTAATGAAAACGTGCTCCTTTGTCTTCAGGTAGTAATTCTTACATACCAGTCACAGATCAAATCAACTGTAATATTCAAGATCTTTTCAAGTGTAAACAGGTACCTAATATATTTAAGAAAATATATAAATACAAGGAAGACGGAACACTATTGGGGAGTACCAGTATTGAACAACCACACAGAATTTATGTTGACAAAAGTATAATTAATGACGTATGTGGGTAAGTACTTAAACAATATGTTTTTTATATTTTTTATATTTTTTTTAAAGCTACAATTGTTATATTATTAATTGATATTTTATGAACATCTGGTATATTCTAGTATTTGAAAAGATTTTAGTTCAATGTTCTTTTTATTAGTTTACTGTATTGAAGGTTTTAGTTCAATGTTCTTTTTATTAGTTTACTGTATTGAAGGTTTTTGTCTCAAGTACGAACATTTCACATTTCATTTCAATATCAGCTAAAATTGTGAACACTTTCAATTCAAATCATATATTTAATTCAATAAACAAATAACATATTGAAATGATTGAAATTTTTCAAGATGGGCATATATACTTTCCTAGTTTTCAAACCGGAAATTGATAAGAGTAAATTCTGATTGGCTGTTTAAAAAATAGCTGTGCAATAGCCTGTTTTCTAAATGTAACAGTGCAACATTCCTTTTTTAATCAGCCGTTTTCAAAGAACCTCTCAAAATACATGTCTTTTACACAAATCAAATTTATAAAAAATGTCAATTAATAATATTAATTACTATTTATATATACAAAATTTAATATTGCATATAGAGAGGGGTTCTGTTTTGCCAAGCTCATAAATTGGTGGACGCTTATAATGGTGGGATGGCACAGATTAAGGGCTGACCAACAAAAACACATCAGCTTCCATGGCTACATTTTATCCAGACAAAAAATGACGTCACAACTACAAATACAGATAGCGGGGAAAGGGGGAACAACTCTATCACGCAAACTAAAAAACACATTAACCATTCACACCAACATACAACACAAGGAGACCTCATGTTAGTAGGGTTTGTCAGGTTATTGTACGCGGATAATAGTGTGTCAGAAGAGTGCCACGCTTCTTGAGAATACTAACCATTTTGAAGATTTCGAAAACAAAAAAGGCTCATGGTAGACCCAACACAATGTTAAATTCGTCCTTTCCGTATACACACGTTTACAGTAGCAGTAACAATTGTCTTTCGTTGTTCCATCCCTTTTCTCGTTGATTTATTTGTGAAAATGTGTTTTTGCCCTTAGTAATTGTTAAGTCATTGTGTGTGTATTTCTGAGCTGTCACTTATAAAAGTATGCAATAAAAAATAAAATGAAACTAAACAGTTCTTCTGTACTACTGTAATGTCTTCCCTGTATTGTTTGGGCTCAATGTGTTAGCCTAACACAAAACACATTTTTGCGATGCACACATCCTTTCGATGTATTCTTGTGCCTGTGTTAAAAACGAATGGTGTCGCTAATCTACATCTAAAGAACTATTAACATTTATTCGTAATTGCTTTTCAGATAAACGAATTACTGCGAACAAACATGTGCCTATACATGATTTTCTCAACATTTTTCAACACAATAAATATGCTAGGAAGTTTTTTACTCATTTCTGCGAGTGGTGGACACTTAAAGGCGTAGCAATGTAAAGATTCGCCAACATCACTCAGCCTTTTTAGTGTGAACCTTGTAGCAAATTAGAATGTGTATGACTAATAATTTTGCATGTGTGAATTCATTCATGCATATACATACATACATGTACCCATGTACCTGCGTATCTTAAGTTTCGATCATATTTCGCAAAATCATATAAAACGTGTCCAAACTACCATTCTTCCGGAACACTCTCGTGTACAAATTTGTACGTACAATAAATAAATACATTTGTTTTAGTTACCTTGAAGGAGTTTCAGAGTGCATGCAGAGAAGTCGTTCCTTTATTGAAATGCATTGTCCTGCGCAGTTGGAGTTAGTTGACAATTTTTTGAAGATGACTAATTTATTATGCACACTCTACAGAGCAGGTAAGAAAAAATGTGGACCTGCGCAGTTGCAGTTACATGTAGTTGACAATTTTCGAAGATGAATAATGTATTGTGCACACGTTATAGAACAAGTAAGAAAAATGTTAAATCCAACTCTAGACTTTATTTGGCCATATCTCGGCGAGCATTTGTTTCAGCTACAAGTAAAGAGCGGACATAATATAAAAATGAATATTGTTTTGGCTTTTCAATTAGCTCTCTGTGAAATTGGCAGATTCATATAGAATAAAAGCATACACAGAAAATGTAAAAGGTTAGTTGAAGCGCTTGACAAAATATAAAAATTATTTTGCTAACATATAGAGAAATATACAACCAATAGGTCAACAGCTCCTTTATTATCAAAGGGACACACAAAATATATCAATAATTTTCCCATCTTTTTAGATGTTGAAGCAATATTAGAATGTGCAAATGGAGACAACAGCAAACTTATGACATATGCCAGCTGTATGCAAGGAGCTTATAAATATCTCACTGGTCATACTATGCAGGATTGTGGGTAAGAACATAATGAAAATTTAAATTAGTATACATGTTGGGTCTGTTGCCTGACGTTTTTGTAATAAAGTCGTATAAAAGTGTCTTTGCTTTCGTGCAGATCTCATTATAGTTTACTAGATCCTTATTTGTACAGTGTGAAACAAGTTTTACAACACATATAAAGCTTTTCTAACCATGTGCTTAATTTCTTTTATTTTAACTTGAAAAATTTATTTTAACTTGAAAAATTTATACTGTAATTTAATTTTACTTGAAAAAATTGAAACTGACCTGAGGACAATCTCAAGGACAGTTGCAAGAAAATTCTATGGGCTAAGCACTTAAAAAAATAGGCCATTACCCGGTAATTAGTTGTACGTAGTATCCGATGTGCATAATTGCAGGTCCGCCTTCGATATATATCCTGTCATGTACAGAATGTATTCGGCTCTTGCTATGTATTATGCATCGAGATGTCCAAAAAAATTATTACAACATTTAAAACCTTTTAATAACTGGTGTACAATATTGTATTGCTTTCTATATGAATCTGATAAACAAAAGTGTTTTCAACCCAGTAAAAATGTATGATTGGTATATAATTGTTTTGTAACCTGCGTAATGAGACAGGTTGCTAAAAGAGCAAACCAAAGTTATATAATGATAAAGACGGGTACCAGTCGATAAAATATGACATCTATATAATTAGAGATAATTGTACGAAGAATCCGCCCCAAACCCCATGTTTGCGCAAATTTTACAGAAGGTTGTACGTAATCAACACTCTTTTATACACCGGCCTCAACCTTTACCGACCGTATTGTAAGTGATTGCCCATTAAGTCGGATGCTTTACAACCGCGGCCATTTCAGACTGCGAGTTATTCACTAACTGATTATAAATTATAACTACTGACCGGCAGACAGTAAATAATTCGACCGTCAAATTTCACAGGCAATCACTATTTTTCGGCTGTTGGTCCTATTGTATTTCAGTTTAATTAACCTAATTCCAGTTTTTATATGCATGCAACTAAAATAGTGGAGAGCCTTGGCTAGCCTTTGAAACAGTAGTTTTGAGACAACCTATCTATAGTACTGTAATTGTTTGGTTACAATCTGCGTAGATGTTTTATAGATTTAAATTCTATAAGATATATTAATAGGAGAAAAACCAATAAAAAACTCAAATTAAATAAATTAGAGAACATGAAAAAACACAAACCACAAAAAACATTAAACATAAACTACAGACTTGAAAATGTTACATAAAACATTATGTGGCCTTGTTAGACCGATAAAAAGGACATAACGCTCATTTTCTACGTTTTGTAGTTTTTGATGATGACATAGATACCTTATTCGTGTTTGGAACATTATTTGGAATTTTGGTGATGAAAGAAAGCTCTACAACATCTTAATCATTTGGATTTCGAGTCTTGATTAGACTAGACGCGCGCCTTGCGTAGTAAATGCTATTAATTCTATTAACCTTGGTGTTTTTTACATTTTATTTGTATGTTTATCTTACAGAATTGTTGAACGCTTCCGAGTATGTCACTGTCAGTTTGAATCATGTGCTGCGGACAAAACATCTATAATAAAAGATATGTTTACAAAGAACCGAGATCTGTTATGCTATTGGTTTGGGAAGTTTGCTAGAAACAACAGAACGAGATCCTTAAGTGTTTTTGATTATTTTAATTGAAAGCACAGCTAAGTGTAAATGATGTGTTCAGTTTTTTATTATATTTTTGCAATTTATTTGTGCAGCTTAAAGTATCCTTATTAAAAAGCCTTCTTACATAGTTTTTTTTTAATAAAATTTCAATATAGTTTTCACTTATACATATATTGGCATAGGGAATAATTTAAGTAAGAACGACTATCGAAATATGACACCAAACCAATTTTAAGACTTTTTTCAAAGCCATTAATTGTCAATTCTTGTCACTATAACACAATTATTCAATTCTGTATATAGTATAATAATGTATACAACAAAAATAAAACAAAAATTAAAAAAAAATTACATAAATTGACAATTTATGCGTACATTTGACACTACTATACGTGACTATTTTCCATTTATCCTGCCCGCACACTTTGTCCGACTTATTTCCAAGTTAAAAATGTTCCGTTGATTGATTGAATATTTCCTTAACGTCCAGCGAGCAGTATTTTAGCTATATTCATGACAAGAACAAGTTTACAAACAATAAAACGACGGAACAACGTGTTGAGCTATCGAACAAATAATTTGTTTTATTGATATTAAATTTTTTCAGCTATATCGTAGCTTCTAGTTTCTATTGGGGGAGAAGGCCGGAGTACCCTGAGAAATCTCCGACCTTCGGTAGGAAAACTGACAATACTCGTCAATTAAGATTGGAGTGCAGTGCACCCTGTTCACAGTAAAACAACCACCCTCAACCTCACTGTTGACAGACAACGTGATCAATAGAAGACTAAATGACTAACTACCTTAACAACTCGGGCCGAGTTCTCAACAGAAATTAAATGAAACTGGAAAAGTCTGTAGGTATTGTTAGGGGCTGGGAATTGTGTAGCGGCTACCGTAAGCCTACACTTAGTGGCACGTTACATAACTATAGTCCTAGTTAACAGTACATAAACTTTCCACATATAAATCACGTGACCCCGTAGTTGATCTTATCTATACATTGATTACTAGCACCTCAATACGGAATGGGCTTGATAGTGACTTAATAGTAACGAAACCAACTGAAGTTTGCACGATTGCATTCTGGTCTGAGAACGATTTTTCTTGTGTAAAGTCAGTTTTACTACAAAAAGATCAATATTAATGACATAAATCTAAGCAGCGTTATATTATATATTTATGACCTTTTTAAGACGTGGACATCCAGAATTGTCAACTTGCGTTGACAATTTAAGCAAGTTGGCAATTCTGGATATCCACCGACTAAGAAGGCAACAATTGTTTTATTAAACCGACCGAATCAACATAGACCAATTGTATAGAGTAGATATGCTTTTTATTGCGTTATTTCTAATAATTACATGGATGTGTTTTTAAAAATTTGCTATACTTTATTAGAAATTTAAATATTACAAACTATTACCAATTAGCGATAAAGTAAGTTTAATGAATTAAGATTGTTCAGAACAAGGAATAGTATTGTCACCCAGTTTACGGGATTTCGGCAGACATTTTCTACAAATAGATTGTTTGAGCACGCCCTACCTGATATTAAACCCGCAACCTGTGATTAACTGTAGATGTTTCGGATATGAACTGTAGATAGCAAACTATATAGACCACTCGGCCACCGAGTTTAAGTAAGGTTGTGTTTGTAGGGAACATACTATTTAGACTTCTTTATGGCTGAACTTCACAAATCTTAAATCTGCTAAAACTTTGTCCGACATTCATGACAAATATGGTGTTGTGCCATTAGAAAAGACACATATAACAACATTATTTTATCCGCAAGAAACATTATGTGAGTGTTTAATAGGTGAACGAGTTCACTTGGCAGTTCTACTTACACATGAACATTTTGTACAGGAATAGACAAGTCGTAGTTTGTAAATAACTGCTCTGATTCAAAGAAAACATTCTAAAGTTTTAAAATGTTATTTTTTATTTTGATTGTTTGTTAGTTTTTCAACACAAAATTTACATTGTGCTGACTGCTTCATTTCTCGCCCATTCGTCTTATTACCTGGGAGACGGTATACATAGTCAAATGATGAACAGTATACGGAGTAAATGACTATCTATTACTTGATTGGGTGGTTCACCAAATCTATAAATATCTTTGTCATATCATTGGTTTGCGTCAAGATGGCACTAGTATGTGTACTAAAATTTCGATATATTCTTGGGTTGAATCAGGATTGTAATCAGTATTTTTGTGTAGTTATGTTACGTTCCACATATTGACTTCTATTTCATTCAGTGCATTGATCAACAAAAAGGTAAACATTGTACCAAAATTTCACTACTGTTAAAGCTGTTTTGGGGGAAAAAACTTATTTTTTCTGTATCTTTATTTTCATTCCGATATTGATACAAATAGAACGACATACATTTTTACCGCTTATTTTGAACATTTTTTTAGGGAGTCAATTTATGTTTAATTATTTAAAAAAACACGTCTAAAGTGGCGACAGTTATTTAAATCTCTCACGCACCATTAGTAAATAGTCTAGCGGAACCAATGTCCTTAAAAGGTAAATTGCTTACCTATCCTACATATAAATTACAAACAACAGAAACTTGAATAATACTCATAAAATGGGAAATGCAGCTAAGAGACGGTTAGCTTTTTAGAAAAGCTAAAATTGTATTTTATTGTCTTCTTGTTAAATAGGTGAGTACACACTTTGCTTACCTACTTTCCGACTACTTCACCGATTAAGTAAACATTGTGGAGTTTATAGAGAAAAGAGAAAAAGTTATCTAATACCTTTTTATTGAGATATCCTGTATAGTTAAGGTCATATATTTAAACAGTTCAGGGTTTGGTAATTTTCTGTGTTGCACCTTTTGTAACAAGTTCAAATGCAAATATGCTGTATAATTCATTTAATTTCACCCGAAAATTGACGTTAAAGACCTATTGAGATCTAATTTGTACGACAAACTAGATTAGTGTGAACTTAAATTCATCTGGAGCAACATTGCAACAGCATATTTCACAGATATTATTCTATGTCGATTTTCAGTTGCTTAAATAATGACGGGTTGATTGAAATCTTCACATTTTATACGGTTGCAGTTTAAAATTGGTTGGTTGATATCTTTTTTCTGTCTACCATATTAATTTAGCTTGTATTGTGGTAATCTTTTAACGTTTGTTATCCCTTATTTTCGGACACTTTTGCTATGGCAAAATTTCTTTCCAGTGATCTACTGGAATAGCAGAATTATTGCGTAACTTTCAGCAGCTATATTCAGTATCAACAATTTAATTCGGGTGTAGAAGTTTAAAGAAAATAATGGTTTGTAAATTTTGACTTTCACTTAACAAGTATGGCCAGTTGAAAAGTGGCAAAAATTTGCTTGATGGAGTGGCTACAATGCTCCTACGGTTTTTTTGAAATCTACAAACAATCTTGCAAAAATCGTGCAATTTCTAAATAATTTGAATACTACGATCTGAAGACAGACTTTCGTTACTATGATATGAAAAGCGTTTCTGTTTATCACTATCTCATGTCTGCAACCCATAGTCGCACCTTGCAGCTCTTTGGGTTAGCAACAGAGATGTGCTAGTCCAATCCATTGACTTATCGTTAATAAAGAGTAAATAAATATATACACTTATAAAAAAAATATAAAGTATTTTTATGCGAAATAAATAAGTGGGTAGAATATTTATTCATAGCCGCTCAGTGTAAGTGAAATATGCAAACAAATATAAATAATCGGGCAAAACTTATTTTCCCACCGCAGGAATGCTAGATGTTCTCCGATAGTACCACAATGGAGAGTTTGCTCCTTCTGAGATCGTGTAGTAACCACTGGCTTTGACATCCCAACAGACGGCTTCTCCTTGTCTCTCGTGGTGGTACGGTAAACTCTGTGGATGCTCAACCATGTGTTTATAGTAATTTCCATCAGGGATATACCAATATAAGACCTCTCCGTACATCTTCAGAAGTACCTTAAAAAGAAGAAGGTACTTGAATTTAAATAAACGAGACACAGTACATTGAAAGCATTTGTATTAAGATACAGTACGTCAAAAAAAACCCACAATGGATGTTTTAGTCATTGGATTGAAACCTTGTTTTGTAATGAACACAAGCGTCAGCATATATTTTGCCTCGAATTAAATAGACCCGATGATGTCTTTTCATCCGAAAGAGAGTCCGTGAATAACATGCATATGCACTCAATCAAAGTTGTGTATCAAAAATATCACACTTGTTTCTTTTTACGTATCCCGCGAAACCACCGCTCCTAGATCGATCGTATTCTTGACGGCCGTCGATGTAACGATCTATAGATCTAAAATAAGACTAAATATCTGTGCAAAGCGACGCTAGGATTACCAGCATTTTGGCATGATGCTTATTAATTTGATTTCAGTGCAAACGATTTTTGGGTTAATAGCTTAATTGTGTTTCTCTTTTGTTCAAAAAATTGAATATCATACAATATAACAGAACACCATGTTTGGTCGCATTTTAATCTATTATTATATACGCACAAAGGTTCACAGTTGTAAAATTCAAATACGTAAGATGTGTAAATAAAAAGTAATTACACCATAATTTAACTTACGTTTCTTTTTATTTAAATACTATGTTATATCTTCCTTAAAAACAACCTCACCTCATTTCCGCTAGGAGAAATATCGCCACCTACTGGACCCTCATTTTGATTTGTAACTGTTAATTGCACGCCTTCATTAACCGGTACACGGTGGTGGCTGCCCCAAGCACTTGACGGTAGATGTACAAATTTGCCATGGTGCCCTGGAGCAACCTTTGATACGACGTAGACTTCGCCCTTCGGATCGACCATTAACGTTTCACAGTTGTGTTGGTCCCAACTGCAATTTCCCAAGCGTGCATATCAGTTGTTTTAAACATACATATATTTCACTAACTAATATAAAACAATTATAGTTCATAATCCATTAAAGGATATTCCACTTGACAAGAAAATGCTTAAAAATCTGTGATGTTTTACGCAAAACAACTGCATTATAACTTCATTAAAGACCAAATATAAACGTTAATGTAACCATGTTCAGGTGAAGGTCTATACAAAGTAACAAGATATGTCAGCAGAATATTCCTGTCGCAACTTCTGGAAATACATGTAGCTATCCATGTGGTGCGAATCAATTATAAAACCTCCTAAATCGCTAAGTATCAGTTAATAGGAACTTGTAGGTTCAGTGTTGTATGCATGTCACTCTCGGTTCTGCGCATTCAAGATACATAATATTCAATAATATATCTATCTATCGACATAAACATATATTCAGTATTTATTTCATGAAATAGCTTAAATATTTCCGGAATTCAAACACTTGTCAATCAATTAATGTCAAATTCAAACGAGAAGGAATAAATATGGAACTCATTGTGTAACGTATCTATCAAAGGATTTATTAAGTTTTTTTTTATTTTTAAGATGCCATAGTTTAAAATCAAATGAAAGGGCACAGTTCATTTCATCATTATTTACCAAATTCTTGACCCTTTGATCCATAAAACACAGTCTTTTCCCAAAGCTACGCAAGATTTGACATACCTGAACTGTAAAATGTCATCAACATGCACGTGTTGATCCTTAATGGATTGTGGTTCCCGTATCATGTAAATTGTGTTAGCATCTCCTCCGGTGTTACCGCCTACATCACCAATATAGACACAATGTCCAGATCCCCCATGACAGGGTCCACATGCAATGTCTTCCCAATCTTTGGCCTGTGCGCCATCTATATATATCGTACCATGTAACTGTCCTGTTGTTGCACTGAAAACAAATGTTCGTAAAAGGTCTATGTGTAAGGGATTGTGGCATTATCGACATAAAACATAAAAGTGCTGCTAAAGAATATAGTGCAATGTTCAATGTAATGTTAAAATTGCGGGTAAAAAATAAGTAGAGTTCGTAGGGAAATATTGAATTAAGAATATTGATTAGGAATAGACAATAATCGATTGCCCAGAGCAAAACCGCAGCACGATTGTTTCATAGTTCGATTTTTTAATGCAGTACATTATATGAAAAATTGTTGAAGGTCCATGACAAATATTTGGTAATGTATATAGGATCAATAGGGCAATACCTAAATAACAAAGTTGTCTATTGACTAAGGCCAATCATTGTTAACGTGTTCAAAAATTGTCCTTAACAACAGTACGCTTGCATGTCTTCAGATGTATAACAAACCAGTATAATTGTTTCTGTAATTTTTCACCGTGTTCGAATAGCTTTTCCTATATTTACGACATTCATAACTACAAAGAATTACATGCAGAAATATTGTTGAAAAATTTTTGAATTTTGCTAATTTTTTTTTCGTAATATTTGAAGTCATGCTACGTTAGTTTATTAATAATAGTAATGAAGAGTTTCATTAAAGTGTTTATGTGTTTCAAAGGACAGACATATTCTAAATTTCAATGAGTCACGAATTGGTTAGAAAAGATGATCACCCGTAATACTCTTAAGAACATGATAAACAAGTGAGCGCCTGAAGTATCAAAATTTGCAAAATTAACAAACCTGAGCGACAATGACAATAGAACTCGGAATGTTAATTTACGAATAACAGTTCAAACATGAGAGCCGGTAAAACTAAAATATAAAAACATGGATATATATATATCTATCAAATGTTATACACTCTATGAAACAGAAACACTGACCGCATAATATATAGCTATTACCTTATTGCGTAAATCCTATTGGTATCCCCGGAATCATTGTGGGTATAGAGCACATCTGCATGTGCTCTGCTCGCACACAGACCAGAGGCCTCTCGTATTAAATTATTGGTGACTGTGGCAACCTGATGTGCGCTCTCAAATGTCACTGCTTTAAACAGAAGAAATTGAAACTAAATGTGACTTATACAGGCCAGCACTATAACTATACAAAATTATCCAAACTTATTAATAAAAATAGAAGGTAATAATAAAATACTAAAGACAAGACACGGTAAAAAAAAATTAATCAAAGTCCAACAAGCCATCAAACTCGGGAACTAATAGTAAACGTAATACAGCAGCTGTCCTAACTTAGTACAGGCATAACATAGAAGAAATGTTGCGAATTTTAGTCTTTATAAAGTTAGAGTGACTTTAAAAGTATTAGGTTGATTTTTTTTAAAATTTTGTTCTCAAATCCATGTGTACAAGAGACGCTGGTTTAACACAAAATATCAAACTTGAACCAGAAACATAAACACGATAAAAAAGGAATACCCGAGTTTTTGTTGCATTGTACAGAGGTACAGTTGTCTCCCTTATCATAGTTCTTGTATGCCCATACTTTGTTATAATGATAAACAAATGTTTTTTAAATTGACGGCATGTTTACTTTGCTGTTATATTGATTAAAGATTGTAAGACCTATACATTTTACACCTAATAATCTTCAATGAAACCGTTAGACAAATTAAACTTTAATTTCTGATTGAAAATTTCAAAATCGTTTCAATATTTGCATTAAGGTTATAAATTTGAAATTATTTGTTATAAGAATATGGAATAAAATGTCCCATATAAACACGAGTATTTTATGAAATCTAAATATCATATAAATATTAAAAAGATGTTCGGTTTGCTGAACTATCAGTTAAAACCATCACTGCTGCAAAGATTGTTTTTAACATTATCACTATTGATTTTAAGCAGTTATTTATAATCAGAAGCATTCTAGTCATTAAAGGTCTCTGAAATTTTACATGTAGCTGTTTTGTGTTTTTGTATCTTGTTTCGAGTTATGTTTGAATATGTGTGGATCTGGATTTGTAATCATGCCATGTCTTTATTCCCTTGTTGTTCTTTGGGTTGTATTGCCGTTTGTTATAGTAGGTAAACATTAACTTTAGAAAAATGTATTTACTTTTACATACCAGCATTGACATATGCAATAGAAAGCAGTCCACTTAACATCAAAAACGTCATCTTCGGAGTACAGACTAGAACTGAATGTCTTATCTCGCCTTGATTCATTTATTTGTTCTTAATCGTCGCGTGACCTATCGAACCCTGGTAAACTCGTATTTATCAGATATGAGAGATGAATAAATAGAACAGTTTTCAATGTTTCACACAAGGCAATAATACATTTCAATTAATACCTTTATAATCAGAAACGCATGGCCTAAATTATTCATAAATTTTAATTAAAGATTTGAAACATGTGGTATGTTTATACTTTGCCATTTCCTTGTTGTGCCAGTTTCACAACTTTGCAAGATCTTTCAAAAATGTTCCACTGTTAACACTTAATATACATACCTTACAACGAAATAATATTATATATTTACATATTGACACAATTTAGTAACCTGCTAGCGACACACATTTACAGCCGTTCTACATATGTCAAATTTGAATGACAGATAACAAGGCCAAGATTCACACAGCAAGTAGGTTGCTTTTGAATTTGAAGTTGTATGGGTGCAAAGCAAGTCTTGACATCTTCGGTAAAAAAGATAGGAACTGTTATTTTAAATACGAAAAACAAGGCTTGATAATACAGTAATTCTAAATGAGTTAATCTAGTACACTGATAAATCAAACATTGACTACTACCTATCTTATAATGTGGAATGTAATCTCTTTTAAACTTTTAAAATGTAACAAACAATTTATCCCCGTTCAATCATTAGATGTTTCTAAATTCAGCAGTTTGAGTGAAAAACTAAAAAGAATTTTCTTAACATTGTTAGCTCATTGTCAGCATGAACGTAAATTAAATTTTTATTTTTTTCACGCAAGAATTTTTTTTAATGAAAGACTGCTAAAGCTGTAAGGTTTAATTCAATAGCCCACAAATTTGAACTACTTTGTCTGTAACTTCATTAAATGACTAGTCATCTTGTTCTTTTGTTTAATTTCTTGCAATCTGAGATGGCAGTAGGCGCATTTCCTTCTACACATAATATATTTAAATGTGTGATTCTAAAAATCTCTGGGTAATTCATGGTGTATTCCATAACGGATTTTGACACATGACTGATAAGTGAACTATCACTTCGGGATCCGGATGCAACTTTCATAGAATATAAACTTTATCCCTAAAATTTTGCCAGTTATACTTTTAAATCCTCTATATTGCCCATGTTCTGTAATGTTCGAACATAGATGGATACTACTGCTTCCTTCACCGACAAATCTTTATAACTGTTGAACGAAACAACTCTGTGCAAGTAAAGAAGCAAACAATAAATTAAAAATAAATAAAACGAAAAGTATTATTATTTCAGTTATTATAAGGCCAAATAAAACTTCTGAGGTAAACATTTCTTTACTTGTTGACTATATATTTACATGTATGATAAAGCAGAATAGAACATGTTGTAGCTTTGTATACATTTACTTTAAATTAAACCTTCCATTCCTCTTAGATATGAATTTTCAACCAATACATTTGTATGTTCAATGGGTGCATCGTATAAAAGATGTGTACCTATTCAATATTTATACGGTCAAAGTATCATGTATATATTATCAGGTGTCGCTTATTTTTAGAATCGAATAATACTGTATAATAAATAGGCAAGTTAACTAAACGTTTATTTAATCTATTTACGTAACTATCAGACGAGACGATTGTATTGTTAAGGAGTAATACAAAATAATATTGATGGCGGAATGTAAAGAACAGATTATTTATGGTGTCAACAATGTCTCTAATTTCAACAGAGATGTCGTTTAAGCTTTTATGAATCAAGACAAAGCAGCCTTATTCCAGTTACGTGAGCCATTTCCATAAACAGATTATGATGTTTTCATCTGCATCAGCAAGTCCAATGAACCTTTTATTTTATGCGCAGCAATCGAGATTTATCGGAAGATCCATTCACGAAAACCGTTCTACTGGTTTCTACAATGCTGGTGGTAATCGACAAATAGGACGAACATTTATACACGATTCATTTGAAATTCCCTTTATTTAAACATGACGTTGAAACTTCTCATGCTATCGATATAGACTTTTAGTGTGCGGTTTAGATGCTTTGCCGAAGGTGATTGGTATAACTTTAAATGTTAGCGTAAGTATTGCAAAAGATTTCTGCCGGGAATTAGTTTTAAATACGCTTTAAATCGTAAATTCTTTTTTTCTAGTCACATAAGAAAATATAAAATATAATTTATCTTGTTTGTATCGTTCATATAGTTTAGGGAAAGGTCTTTTATGCGAGTGATGAAAAAAGATTGACTAAATGTCGACTTAACGTCCTTCCCTCGGACATTCTCAGAAAAATATACAGTACTTGTTTTCTCTTAATTATTTCTTTGCTATATTTGTATTTGCGGTGGAGATGTTTATTAATTATGGTTACATCTGTAGGTTCTATATAGTGCATGTGAAGTTATCGTCTATTATTTGTTCAATACGTTCCCCATGACTTTGTTCGAAGTCATATACTACTGGTTTTGAACCGTTTCACGAGATTTTTTTTTACCAACTTTCCGGTTCTTTTGTTTCATAGTGTACACACTATTCATTTTCAATTTGTCTGAATTTGCTTATTAAGCAAATTCTTATAACATAACGTTTATTCAGACATATTTGAAAGCGCAGCATATTTTAATCCAACCTGTGATGTGGTACAAAGATAATAAAAAATACTGATTTCAGGTATAATATGAATAAAACACATATACGCTTCGTATAAATTCACTGTCAACATAAATGTATTGTTTTTGTTGGCGCAAATAAGACCAATCTATTTAACTGTTCCAATGTATGCACCCGTATAATAGACATACTCAAGTATTTAAACTAAATACGTTATATTATCGTGCGTATAATATCAAGTGTCGCTTATTTTTAGAATCGACTAACACATTATTATTAATATGCGAGTTAAATAATCGTTAATTTAATCTATATACATTATAAACGAACGTGAATATTATATCTTTTTAGAGTTATGAAACACAATAAAGATGGCTGAATGTCAAGAGCGGATTATTCATGGTGTCAACAATGTCTGCACTTTCAACCGAGGTGTTGTCAAACCTTTCACGGATAACGAAAGATCAGCTTTAGTACAGATACGTGAGCCTTTTCTAAAAACTGATAAGGATGTTTTTAATTGTATAAGTAAATTCAATGAAGTTTTCGTACAATGTGCAGAGAATTCCCTGGTGCACCAGTATTTAAAACATTTTGCAAAACCAGAGGAGATACCAGGCGTTTTAATGGTTTCTAAAATGCAATTGGTTATCGACGCATCTGACGAAAAACTATATATGATTCATTGCAAACTTTCTTTATTTCAATATGTTAAGGATGACATTAAAACGTCTTACTTTATTGGCCATGTTAAAAATTTGGCTGTAGTAGATTTTCAGTGTGCGGCTTTAGATGCTTCGCCAAAGGTGATCGGTATCATTTTAAATAATGGCGTTAGATTTGCAAAAGATTTCTGCCGATAATTGGTTAAATATACTTCAAACGGTGCATTTATAAATAATCAATTCGAGACAAACATAATAGCTTTGACCGAATTACAGGGCAAAACTCTATCAGACCAAAATAAGTCTTATTTGTATCAAGTTAGAAACATTTTCGAAAGAATTGACTTTACAAGGATTCTGTTCAGCGAAAGAGAGATAACTGTTTTCTGATAATTATGTTGATTTATCCGATTGTGATTAATTGGCTAATTTTGTAATTTTACAGTTTGCACTATAATGTATAATAAGTGTAGTTTCAATTTACACGCATACCAAAATGTGCATCTTAGAGTGTATTCTAATAATAAATATGACCATTTTAAAGTTGTCCAATATTTATTTGCTGTGTAATATTCAATTGAATAGATATAAGTCTATGCAACTTAATTTTTTCTTAATATACATTACAACAAATAATATGCATAAGAAAATATTTTTCAGGTTGAAGATTAAATGAAAATACACTCAAATATATGAAATGACGAATGTGATACATATCGATGCTTAAAAATTACAATTATCACACCATAGAAGTTATTGAAGTGAGAAAAAGTAGAGACTTTTCTTAAGTCTTTATTTTCTTCAAATTTAATTTTTGCGTATATTATTGTATAGAAATATTTACAATGAATTTATCAATGCTATGCTTGGAAAATTATCTTCTTAAATCAGTACATCAATTATTATTCCCGGCTTGTCACTAATGCGGATTTTTGAATGGTTGGTTACCTGTCGTAATAAATCTAATGCTTCCTGCTGCGTTGCTAACGTTGCAATGTGTATTGTATTGTTTCAGCGTTGCTTACGTATGTTCTAGAGTACCAATGTATGTTATTTCAAAACGGAAAGGAATATTTCCAATTCTGTCTTTTATATATGTATATATAACACACATTAGACCACATAAATATCAATTGAATTGAAACTTGACGTAATTGTCTGTTGACGTTATTTTAACGTGATTTGTGACGTCAAAATACCGAAAGTAGAAAAACCAAGTAAAACAGAATACAAACTCATTAAGCCCGCTGTGTGAGGTACGTACCAAATGTACCATCAGTGACGAGGTAAAATGGTCATTTCTGCATGAAAAACGTATAATTTGTGTGAGCAACTGTGATGACGCTGCACATTTAGCTTATTTCTGACGACAGAAGAACCTATTTTAAGTTACCTGCGTTATAACCCGAGTGTATGGATATTTTTCCACCTGTAACTACTTCTGGACAGAAGTATTTTCAAATGGTAGAATTTCCATTCACCCGGGTAATAACGTAGGTAACTGATAAAGTAAATCATAACATGTAGTTTGCA
This sequence comes from Limnoperna fortunei, assembly GCA_944474755.1. Classification (NCBI taxonomy): domain Eukaryota; kingdom Metazoa; phylum Mollusca; class Bivalvia; order Mytilida; family Modiolidae; genus Limnoperna; species Limnoperna fortunei. The sequence goes on from OX104115.1 coordinate 32,624,122, forward strand.
TAAGAAGTAAATATTTTTAACATTTTCAAAGAGGTAAGAATAGCACAAAAATAAGCAAAGCAAAAAAATATGAAACATATTGATGCTTTCAATTGCACTGAATACATCGTAGTTATACAACTAGATGTTTGCTTGTTTATTTGGTGTTTAACGCCACTTTCAGAAATGTTATAGCTATATCATAGCGTCCAGGTTTTATTGAGCGAGTAAGCTGGAGTACCCTGGGATAAACTCGAATTTCGGTTGGAAAAACTGGCAATCCATGTCCATTAAGATTTGAGTCTAGCACAGTGACTCTTTCCACAATCTCAGGGTTTTCTAGAACGAATAATCGTACCCTCGCTTTTTTTGGCGAGGGTACGAATTTAGTCCCATTACTCGTAATGTAGCAGAGCGGGAGTGAATAATTCCCGGCACTTTGATGTCCAAAAGAAGTTGCATATACAATCAGACGTGGTCGATCTTCATGTCTTTTGACAGTGTCACCAATTTTTTTTATCGGTATCGTGTTTAAAATCGATCATTTTTTATACTTGATGATAGTTATTGCCGTTTTTAATAAGCCGCTGTTCGTTGTGTGTTAATTGACATTCGTGTCTCTTTTTGATAACGTTTACTACATAAAAAATATTGAGAAACCCAAAACTGAAATGCGTGTTGCACCTGCAGTAATACATATGTAAATTACTTGATTCCTACTAATGAATGGCTGTTATAGTATGCAAATTAGCACGTTTACAATAAAATTAGGTCGCATTATCCATATACGGAAAAATGATCAACATAGTATTTTCCACGTGTATCTTCAAAGACGAAAAAAGAAATTTCTTCAATAAAGATCGTTTCCCGTTAGTTTCACAATGTCTAAAGCTTTAATAACGTACAGAAGATGACTATTATGTTTGAATTTCGTATAAATAGACCGAAATTATAATTTTTTATTTGCTACATTACAAGCAATAGGGCTGAATGCTGCCGTTAATCCGACAAATCACAAAACTAACTTCGAATTATAACGGCATTTAAATTCGGCTTAAGTGTTTTCAGACCACGTGCCTAAATAGTAAAAGAAATACCTTACCAACATAGCAACCGATGCCCTCACCAGGTGTTAATAATATCTTTAACACTTTAAAAATGCTTGTAACATCTATGAAGCATCTAAAAAGTATAGAACTATAAAAATTTAAAAATTGTACTTAGCTTTGTGTTATTTAAATCAAAACGTCAGTGAGTTATATTAATATGCGCTACCTGTCGTTTACATCAATTTCTTCATCAACACATAAACTTGACCTTTCACAAAATGACAAACTGAATAAAATTTAAAAGGACGCACCCAGTATCTATCAATGCACAGAACAGAAACGCTCCTTGTATCTGTTTTATATTTTAAAAGACATAAAATTAATTTTATTTTATTAAACTCTAGAAAATAAACCATATTTATACAATATTAGTACTTTGTTTTCCCCCTGTTTGCTCCTATCACATTGTTCAACTAAAGAGATAAAGTCCGGTAATGCTCCTAATACACAGTACTTCCAGAATCTTAGGTTAAAAATCCAGTGTATCAGTAACGATAACGATCTAATGCAAACACCTATTTCCATCTCTTCCCTTTGGCAATCAACGTTTTTTACATTACAGTTACAATGTTTGATATAAAATATTCGGTAAATGAATTTACATATATAAAACAATCTTATATTCTATCTATTACACCATGTTCGTTTTTCTCTCTAAGAATTATGTGAAAATGTTTATGCATTCAAAAGCCGATGTCTACTCGTACCTCAAGTTGTCCATGTAGGTAAAATGTATGTTAACAATGGACGATTATATTGTGCCCTCAATCAATACTAAGTTTCAAAATATTTCGTATAGAAGCTTCAAAAGACTTGCGTTTAGAAGTCCAACTCCACATTCAACGGATAAAAAATCATTGTAATATACACAGGTACATGTACATATTGTACCCTCACTCATACACTTTTATAAAATGCCGATTAGCTTCAGAAGAGTTGCGTTCACTAGCACATTTGGTTGTTGAAATTTACAAGTGGTGTAACTCCCACAAAATTACAAGGATATAAACATTGCTGTAATATGCACAACTACATATTGGGTCCTTAATCCATAACCGGGTCTTTAAAAATTATATTCAGTACCATCATGCCAGAGTTGCACTGACAAGCTCGTTTAGTAGTGTATATTGTGAAATTGAACCTTTAATCTATACCGTATTCCATAAAATTATATTCAGCAGATTAAGAGAAGTTGCTGTGAAAAGCGTTAATTTCTAACTTGGAAAGGGATTGACTCCAACAAAATTAACCGGATGCAAAATTGTTGTAATATACTCAACTAAACCCCTCCATCCGTAAAATTTTTTATTTAGATGCTTCAGAACAGGTAAGCTGACAAGCTGGTCTGGTAGCATATATTGTGTTATTTCTTAATTCCTAGGATTAAAAATCGTTTTAATGTAAAACTAAATATTGTACCCAAAGTATAAAATTTTGTTTAGTTGTTTTAGAGGAGTGGCACTGACACGCAGGTTTGGTAGTATTTGCTGTGAAATTTCTGTATTCAGAATGGATAGAAGGGATACTTTCGTTAGGCGGTGGTCAGATTTTAAAACAGAAAGCCCAACAGCAGAAAGAGTGGGTGACGTGTTTGGAGAGCGTGAAAATGATTTCACAATAAAGACATCCCTGTCTCTACACAATAAACCGTCTTTCAATGTTATTTCTCTATTGATCAGGTATGCAAGAACTTGCAGCGAGTGTAATGATTTTTGCACAAATCGCCTATTTCTTCGAAATAAACTTATAAACAAAGGTTACAAGAATAAACGACTTGTCTGCATTTTAAATAAGTTTTACTATAGATTCAACTTTCTTGTAGAAAAATATCTCGTTTGAAAATATGGTGGCAGATACTTTTCCGTTTTTTTAAATTTAGTTTGGAGTGAATGTGATACGATGATTGTTGGATACACCTTTAAAGACTAGTGGTATACGATAGGGATATGTTTAATCAATTAACCAACTAACATTCTACCGGTATGGAAGTGGGAGGTTTGGCATGCCATAAAACCTTATTTAAGCCACATCTTCTTTTGAAATGCCTGTACCAAGTCAGGACCACTTCTGTAATTGCTTTATTTTAAGTTCTGGAGTTTGCCGGGTTTTTTTATTTTAATTTGTGGATTGTCTTTTTTGAAAATTTCATCGGTGTTCGATATTTTTATTAGCTTCATCCATGTTCTTTGTTGATGAATATTTCTTAAAAATCCTCCCTTACAATACCATTTATTTAATCAATAAATCAAAAGATAATAAAGTATTAAACATTATTAAAATGTGATTTTAGTGTTAAAATGCATGTAGTTCTACATCTCATTTTTAGACATCATTCAAAATGTTCTGTCTAATTCATTCTAGTCATCAAACAATGAACTATAAACGGATATAGAAAGGTGTTCACAGAATATGCAGAAAATCCTGAAGCCGTTGCAGATCGTATTTAAGATTGTGCTTGTGTCTGTATAGATGTTACATTTGAAGCATACTTTAATAGTTCCTTACAAAATCGTTTTGAAAATTCCACACGGTCATCAATGAGAACACGGTAAGCATCTGAAAAGGCCCCTAATGCTGCACACTGAATAGAAACATCACATATCCATGAAAGTTCCAACATCATATGCCATTTTATAGTATCGTTAATGTTTATGAAAGGTTCTTTTTCCATCGGATTTTATACATTCTAGCTTTTACATCCTCGAAGCACAACTCGATTCTCGTAACCACTGTTGGTAGTTCAGATATTTCTTCTTTATTCGCATTATCCATGCTTTCAACACAAAGCACAATTGCATGGTATTCCTTGTTTACACATATAAATATCTTGAAATCTTTCTTGTCACTTAATACTAGTTTTGCATTTAAGATATTTTCATTTTTACTTTAAATGCTTTAACTAAACTTGGATGAAAGTCAGAAACATTATTACTGCGATATGCCAACGGATCATAACTTTTCAGTGTAACTTCCATGACTTTTAGGAATGAATAATGAATTTTGTAGTATGGAACTAATTCAGTTTAAGTAATATTACTAAATATCCCATTATGTAATTATATATACTTCAATCTACAGCTTGATAGTAAATCATTCCTATTATCAGAAGTTAAAGGTTTAGTACTAGACAAAGGATATTTTATCTACCTAACGATTAAAACGATTTAATTGACTTACTTTTGACTTATTTTCGTCTCTCCTTGAGGAGAATCGGGCCATTAACAAGTTCTCTCCATTTTTCTCTATCAGATGCCGCTCTTGTTGCTTCAGTTCAGGTTCTTTCCTTTCTTTTTCTATGGTCCTTCCCCAGGTCTCCTTTGGACATACTCTCTTTCTTTTACCATCTGGAGTCCATGTGAGTGCTATTTTTGCGTGTATGCTGATCTCCATCCTGAGCACATGTCCAAGCCTTTTCCACCTTCTTCTAATAGCGTCACTGATCTTTTCGCAACTTGCTTGTTTTCTTACTTCTTCGTTTGTAACCTTTTGAGGCCAATATATTTTTAAAATTCTTCTTAAGATCTTGTGTAGGAAGGTGTCCAGCATATTTTCATCATTTTTAGTCATTTTCCAGGTTTCGCTTCCGTATAGAAGGGCAGATATGACATTTGAGTTGAGCAGGCGGAACTTTGTTCTCTTTGATAGTTGGCTATTGTTCCAAATAGGTGTAAGTTTGTTGTACGTCATTTCTGCAAGGCCTAATCGTCTTCTGATATCTTCATTTGTTCCGCCATTGGTTGTTATCATAGCACCAAGATAGATGAAAGATTTGACGTCTACGATTTCATTTCCATTGCTGCTGGTGATCGGTTGGTTGGTATTTGTGTTCAGTCTCATAACTTTTGTTTTTGTTTTTGATGCATTAATCTTGAGGCCGGTGGAATGGGCAAGATTGCTAACGTTGTTAAACTTTCTTTGTAGTTGGTCTTTTGTGCTGGACAGGAGAGCTATGTCATCAGCGTAGTCTAGATCGTCTAATTTGGTGGTAAAGTTCCATCAGATTCCTGTGTTGTTATCTGTTGTTGCCTTTCTCATGATCCAGTCGATAACCACGAGGAAGAGGAAAACAGACATGTTGCAGCCTTGTTTCACGTCTGATTTGATCTTAAACCAGTCTGATGTTCCACTGCTTGTTATTACTGCACATTCATTATCTTGGTACATACATCTTACTAGGTTGATCAGTTTGCCAGGGATACCATATTGTTTCATTATCTTCCATAGTGACTCTACACTGACTGTACACTGTCAAATGCTTTTTCTAAATCGATGGAGCATAGATGTAGGTTCGAATTCCATTCGACAGTTTGCTCAATGATGTTCCTGAGAGTAAAGATCTGTTCTGTTGTACCTTGTCCTTCTCGAAATCCTGCCTGTTCTTCTCTTAGATGTTTATTTACCTCATCTGCTATTCTCTAAATAATAATTTTGCCTAATATTTTGGATGTAGTTGGGATCAGTGTAATACCCCTCCAGTTTCCACGGCATGCTAGGTCCTCTTTCTCAGGCAATTTGACGATGAGTCCTCTTTTCCAATCAGATGGTATCTTTTCCTCATTCCATGTTCTTGTTAGAATTTTATGGATCTGTTTTGTGGCAGTTTCTTGGTCAGCTCTAAGTAGTTCGCTGGTAATGTTTTCTATTCCAGGTGATTTACCATTCTTAAGTTCTCTTACTATAGTTCTTATTTCGTTAAATGTTGGACATTTTACATTGATGGGCAATGTTTCAATTTCAGCAGTGATGATCGCTGCTGGTTCTGGTTTGTTCTGGTCTGTTAAGATCATCGTTTAAATGCTCTTGCCATCTTGCTTTAACTTCACATTCCATTGTCAGTAGTGTACCGTTCTTATCTTTTATGTGCTGTATCTGTTTTGGTCTTTCCTTACAAAGTGTTCTTGTTATGTCATACACTGCTTTCATGTTTCCCTTGCTGGCCGCTGTTTTGGCTTCAGTTGCGAGATCTTCGTAGCATTTTTTTCTTGTCCTTTTTCATGTTCTTTTTCACTTCTTTGTCGTTAGTGCTATATTGTTGTCTTAGTTTTTTTTACCCTTTCAGATCTTGTTCCGTCTATTTTATTTTTTATTGATCTTCTTTCTTCAACCAGTTTCCAACTGTTGACACTTATCCATTCTTTGTTAGCCTCCTTTCTAGGACCAATGATGTTTTGAGCTGTTTCGTTGTATATGTTTTTGAATTGCATCCATTGGCCATCTATGAATAGTTCTTCTGTATCAGTAAGGGCACTAAATCGATTTCTTAGTTCTAAAGACAAGTTTTCTCTTATTTCGGGAATTTTAAGTTTGCATGATTCATATTTTTTTTATGTTACTTCCTTTTTTTGCACTCTGTGAAGCTTGAGTTTTAGTTTGGCCACTAGCAGATTATGGTCGCTTCCTACATCAGCTCCTCTCATGGCTCTCACGTCGAGTACAGATCTTTTAAATTTTCCATTGATTGCCATGTGGTCTTTTTGATTTTTATGTTGGTTGTTAGGTGACGTCCGTGTTTGGAGATGTATGTCTTTGTGTGGAAACATGGTTGTTGTAATGGCTTAGTTGTTCAGGCCACAAAAGGATACAAACTTCTCCCGGTTGTCATTTCTTTCACATTTAAGCCCAAACCTTCCTACTATTCCCACTTCGCCTTCTAGTTTGTTTCCAACTATTGCATTGATGTCACCCATGATGAGGATTATGTCGTGACGTGGTGTTCTGTCAAAGGCTTTTTGTAGCTGTTCATAAAAACTATCTTTGTCTTCCTCCTCTGCCTCATTTGTGAGTGCGTATACCTGTATGACTGTTGTTTTAATGTACTTTGACAGAATCTAGCTGTAACAATGCGCTCACTGATTGGGGTCAATTCATAAAGTGACTTGGTTGCTTCTTTCTGAATTAGTATTTAAGTATTCACAGTATGCCTGCATTACGTGTATGTTAATATGTAAATAATGTTTAGACTTCACTTTTTACCTTTTTTAACAAATGGGTTTTCCTAGTATAGCATTTAGGAAACACTGGTTTTAACCACTTTTGCTCACATGTTATCAACAATTTTGTATTAATTTTATGTACATGTTTAAATATCATTAAGATTTTAAATAGAAAAATAATAATTGTGTTTCTTGCGGCAGTGGTTAACAAATTAACAAAAAATTATCTAAAGTATAAAAAAACGTTCCCGAAAACGCACCAACAGCTCTTCTATCTCGGCTAGATATGTTTACATGTATACATAGTTTAATTTTAAGGATATTTAATTATTTTCTCTTACGTGGGCTTCTAGAGGGCAAGAGATCGACTGTCAGTGTGTGCTACCTGAGGCAAATGTATCCATTGATTCACCCCAAATGATCTCATCATGTCGAAGTACTAAAAGCGGTTATAGCTCTGGACTGGTCTCTAATAGATTTTGAAGAACGATCCCTATTTTAAACTTTCTTAGTACTGCAATTTTTTCCTCATAAGTTTTATAAGACATGATATTTGATTTTTTTTTTGGGGGGGGGGATGGGTGATATTTTATAGTATGAACATTCTAAGGATGATGTAATAATTTGACGGTGGTTTTTAACAGGTAGTCTTGTATGGTCTTATTTACCGATAGGACAGGTGATCATGGGTTGCATTTCAGAAACGTATCATAAATGCGCTTCATTCCACTGGTATATGACATTTCAAAAGACGATGTATTATGTGCTAAACTAATCAGACGACGAGCCTTAGGGTAGGTTATATTCTTTTTCGTTTCAATATTTGGGTGTTTTTCCTTTTTAAAATGATGAGAAAGACACGTGGGCTTCACTATATATGTTACACTTTTAATTGTTTGTGCAGGTAAAGCCATGCCCTACCTGATGTTAATTGATAGCATACCAAGCCTATACATTCTCTCTTACCATTACCAAACTTTTGGAATTTAAAGCAGCCAACAGGATTTATAATATATGCTTTTAATTTTAAAATTGTATAGTCCAATTAAACGATAAACAGATGGCGTATTAAAATTCTGGAGAAAGGTATTCAGTTTCTTGGCAACGAATCTTTTACCCTTTGCTATACTCAGAGGAAATGAATCATTTTACCTTTATACTCAGAGGTTCAATTACTTCCCAAATTTGTTCGTACGTCATTTCGGATAGAACATCGTACACATGACAACAAAGGTTGGAAATTTGTTTTTCAGAAAAATAGTAGAAAGATCTTTAAAATAATATTCTATTTTGTGCCGTAAGCAACATGTTCATTAATGTCGAATGTGTTTAGGATTATTAGTTGTTCGAAATAGATCAGATGTCCTAAAGTAATTCAAAATTCAAATTTTATATAGGATGCAACAAAAATGAAAAAAACTGCGAAAAATTCTATAGACATATATTTTGGAAATTTAATAACATAATATCTCATCTCCTATCGATCACGTGTCAATCAACACTGAATTTACGGATTCCAGCCTTACATCGAACAGGGTATGCATGGATCTTACCTTTTAATTTTTCTGGCTGAGGTAGGGGTTTTTTCACCCTGTAATTCTTCTTCCTCCCTCTTGTATGTGAATTTTACATAAATATTTTTTTGTGTTCCATTGGATGCACTCGTAAAATAAAGTACCTTACCTAGACCTAGAACAATACCTAGACGGTCAAATTGTGTAATATCAGGTGTCGCTTACTAATCTTGTATACTTAATATATTCACTATCTTATCTATACTCGTTATGGTAAAGCGGGACTACTATACTTAAGAATTATGCAACACAATTAAAGATGGCTGCATGTAAAGAACGGATTATTTTTGGTGTCAACAATGTGTCCGATTTCAACAGAGATGTCGTTGAAGCTTTCATGAATCAAGACAAAGCAGCTTTAGTCCAGTTACGTGAGCCATTTCTAAAAACAGATTATGATGTCTTCATCTGCATTAGCAAGTCTAATGAAGCTTTTATTTTATGTGCATCAAATCGAGATTTATCGGAAGATCCTATGTTACCCGTTCATGTGGAACATTCCACAAAACTGGAGGAAATACTAGCTGTTTTACCGGTTTCTAAAATTCAGTTGGTCAATGACACATTGGACCAACATTTGCAATCACTGACTCGGTGTTATATTTATGTTTGGACTATTACATGAATCCGTATTTATTCTCTCTATAACTTAAAACAATCTCCATCTTTTGACACAGTGTACTGATAAAACTTGTGCAAGGAACAATATTCAACAATATTTGTGCAAATCTCATTCTATTGTGCAAATGTGAACTTTACATCGATGAAGCCATGATTTAAAGTAATATTGGAACTATATACGAGAAAATAGGAAAAAGAACACCACGGGAAATTATCGCTCTTTTTTTGCGAAATATTCTGCTGTATACTTTCATTGCTGTCTCAATGTAAAATCCGTATCAAACATTGTTACATACATACACACATGTGATACTGCAAAGGTTGGAAAAAGAAATTATACCTACTTTGAGTATTCCATAGACAATTATATTTTTAAGTTTGTAGATATGTTGTGAATACTTTGCCGTAAATAAACACAAACCCTTTGATACACTGCATTATTTACTTCTTATAAATGATATTTATTAATCGATTGCAGATTGTTTTATATATGAGAATATACATATATAGGTACATAAACGAAGGTAATAACAAAATGCAGAACTGTACAAAAATTTTTTATAAAAATAAATAAATAATAAAGTCCTAGAGACCGGCAAACTCCAGAACCAACAACTAAGTATAACAGTAACTACGGCATTGGTACAGGAATGTTGGATTGTAAATGTTCTCCGTGTATCCGGCTTCCTCCTGCAATAAACCTGGGCATCATTATATAGCTGAAAAATCGCAGAAAGTGGTGCTAAACAACATTCAAACAAACAATAGTAAATCAAGCCACTGTTTCTAGTTTTAGTATTCATAATATTTAGATTTTTGAAATTATCGGCCTTGGAAAATTTTTATAATCTATAAAATTAATAAAATCTAAAATATTTCAGCTATTTGTCCTTTTGCACTAGGTTTAACACTTTTCTTCGCAAATATTAAGACTATTGTGCAAACGTGAGCATTCACTTTAAAAAAGTTTTTTAATTATTTGTAAGTTTATAACACAAGTTTATACAAATATCTAGCAGATACAAACAAAAGCCGACATACATATGGATATTTTGACATTTCGACTACATTAAAAGATCGTTGTTATTTTACCGTCAAGTCGTTCTTGTTTCCAGCGTTTTGTTTAGATGACGCAACGAGTACAGATCAGTTTACTTGAGCACATCTGTACTGTGTCATCTGTACCATAAATCAGTCATTTTCGGAAGAAATAGTCATTTTCGTGAGGACTAAACACATAACTAAAGATGTGCTGTTTTGTCGTTATTTGTTAAACTGTATTGTAGTGACTCAAAAAGGTGACAATCCAATCTTCTCAATTATTGTAGCTAACAAATTGATAATACACAGAAATATTAAGATTATGATACACTACTCAATTCACAAACAACAGCTATCAAACATAAACAAAGCCATAGATGAAAATTCGATTATAAACAATGGCTTCTTTTGACCTAAATTTAGTTTACCTCAAATACAAAGACCAGAAGTGAAAAATCAGCTGCTGCCAAAAGTTTGGAATTTCCTTTCATGTATATGCGTTGCCGTCCTACCGTTTAAAATTCGAGTCTATGTAGAAAATGCCAAGTCAGTAGGTAGTTGTGAGCTGAAAATTCATATGTATTTTCAAATCCTGGTGGCGATCAAATATCCACGCAGAAGTGATGACTCAAGTATAGTTGTATTGTAGCCACCGGGTTGACATGTTTTATTTTAAATTTTTGACCGTACAGCGAGGCTGGCCAGTGCTCGTCCAACAGAGCTGCCCACCGCGTCTACATTTGACCAAAAAAGAGGACGTCTCGTTGGGCAGAAGTTGATTTTGGGTTATAATACGGAAAGGCTGAAAGTTCACCATAGTGGGTAATATGTTTGTAAAGCGTCCCGTTGTTTTCACGATATAGTTGACTTTTATTTAGTTTGTTAGAGTACCTCATTGCAGCTGCTAAAAGGATAAAGTCTCAGTCACTTTCAAATATTTCTTTTTAGTGGCAGCTAAAATTTTGTTTTTATTGGTACTTCCTGATTCCATTTGTATTCTAACGTCTCTTGAAAATAGCTGAAATATTTCGCGGGACGTCACGAGTTAGTCAATCAATCGACCATTTAAGAGTTGCCCAGCCTTGAAATTCACTCTAAGAACAATACGCTCCATATCTTATCAATTGCAATAAAAACCCTTGTTATGCCGCAACAATTTGAATTAAATCAAACAGTCAATATGCATGGGAAAAATTAATTAGGGGATAAACAGTTCACTGAATACAGACACATTTAACATGAGTTAGTGCGGGGCATATTAAAGGGATTAATACCCCCACGTTCTTATAATACCATATGCTTGCAGATTACCATATTTTCATATTTTCAGATAAAATTGCTCTGTGATTAACTTTCAAAGTCAAAGAATGCAATTCATGCGCACTTGAAAGCTCATAAGTACTTTCCTTATTAAGACTTAAATTTCCGACAACCAATTGTAAAAGTCTATACTGTAATACCCATTACAATAGCCCCAATTTAGCCGATGCCTACAAATTAAAGTTATTCCTACCATACAAAGGGCCGGAAAAAACATTCTACCCAGGTTTTCCTCGTTCTACCTTAATTTGCGGGGACCAAACTTTGAGAGTTAACAGTGCTTGAGCCACAGAGCTTCCAACGTGTCCACAGGTTGCGGATAAGATATGATCTCTCTTTGGTGGGGGTTATCAGGTCATAATACGACAGGCCGGAACACAGTGGAGAACGTGTTTCCAGAGTGTCACGGTCCGTGCACGATAAAGAACCCTTTTGTAGATGTCAATAAGAGTAGGCTAGATGTAGCTGCTACTAAAGGCTACATTTTCTTCCCGTACATGTACCAATACCAGATATTTGTAGTTACAGTCAACATTTTTTCACTTTGTTCCATCTTTTTCGAATTTATCAATCAATCAATTAATCAATTCGCAATTTTTACTATGTCTTTGTATTTTCTGGTTTATGTATAATCAATGTCCCAGCAAGGTCTAAACAACGTTGGACGACATATAGGTCTCGGACTATATTTGTAACTTTATTTATTTTTAGAAAATGACTATTTCCATTGATGATAATAGCAATTTATAAAGAATCCGCCTTGCGGGAGCTTAACAAATGTTATTACGTGTTGTAGAACAAGGGGGTTAAAATGACAAATGAGAACATAATTCTCATTATGTTCATTTCACTATGAATCGTTTAGGCATTAGCAATAGCTACCATTCGAAGTGCACGACAAAAAGGTATAATCCATCGATGAAGAAAACTGATACGATTTTATAAAAAAATACACATATTTATCAGTATATAAACAATATTCATACATTGTCACAAAATATTAAATTTATTTGTACGAGCCTTAGAAACAGGAAGAATGAGAGGCTTTTTTGAGCATTTACCGCCCGTTTCACGGCAAGTACAAATAAAATTAATATTTTCCGAGGAAGTTGGGATAATGTTTTTATTCTGCAAGCCTAAAAATAAAAAAAAAAAAAATGAAAAATACACTTCTATACGACGTCCGACTTGAAATATTCATCGCGTATTCTAGTGATAGCCTGACGTCACAAACAAATTTTCATATTCGACAAATACATCGTGAACTAAAACAGAATACTATATATTTAAAGAAGCGAGGAGAATCAAGCAAAAAATTATTCGACTACCTTCACCGGACAGCAAATCAACTGATTGCATAATAATTTATAATAATATTAATTATGTATTCCGGAACACCCACCACACACGTATCAACAGTTTAATACTGTAAAACGGCTTGGATATTACAATAATTTACGTTTAAGAGTAAGTACAAGTATTTGACTGCATGTTGAACAGTCCTTGGTACTTGAATTTTCTTTAATTCTACCATACACAAGCACCTATTAAATTAAAGGAAACTAAAAGATGACATTGGTCACCCTTTTAATAATAAATCAGGTAAACAGCTCATTAACTTCAGTTTAAAGGTTAAAACCATCAACATATTATAATTACATTCAACGATCAACGAAATATTTGTTTTAGACTGTCTAATACATACGTTAGTAATAATGGTGTATACGTTGTAAGTGTTTCCTCCGACCTATTTAATGTTTTCACACCATTTATTATAATAACGCTATAGAGTGTCATAAAGCAGATAACAAACGCAAAAATGAATAAAAATAGAAAAAATGGACCTAATACTGGCTGAAGTTCAATTATCAGTTCGAAGCTGTTAACAGTCTTAACTGTATAACCAGTTAAAGTCATAAAGCTACTACTAATGCTGCTGAAGTCTACCAATACAGTTCCAAATAAAAGATTTCCAGTGAATACGAAGGCCATGAAGGAAATAATGAACATTAACGTAAAATTTTTTAAAGTGCCCTTTGTGATCATAAACACGGAATAGAAATAATTTAATTTCGCATTTAGTGTTAAAAGTTTCAAAAATTTTATAATTGTCACTGCAACCAGTAATGCCATTAAATAAACTGTGATACAATCAAAGAGGATTGGAACGGAAAAATTCAGGAATATTTCGTTGCCTTTTTCTCTTCTTATTTGTAAAATCTTTTCTGTTGAAATTATATGTTCAATATAGACTCCCATTACTGTGTAACAAAGGACCAACTGAAAGATGGAAAGTATGTTCCAAAAACCTCTAAAGTACAGTATAATTCCAACCTGAACAACTTTTTTTAGTTCGAAAAAAGTGAATAAAACTGTAAACAATAAGAATATCAAATCAAGAACTAGTTTCGCTTTTTCACCAGGATTAGAGTAGCGAAAAAGCGAAGTTGTTAAAATTTGATAAGTAGGCAGAAAATGACCGTGATAACTAGATTCAACTGAGATAATAACATTACTAAATAGATTCACGTTTGGGTTATATAAATTAAATTCAACAATAACGACACTTGTTTGTGCGTCTATCCATGAATTGTTTGATAGAATAAACAATTTAGAAATAGAAGCAATTCCGGGTTTTAAATCTACTACATATCCTCCACCACTGTATATTGATTTTATACCAAAGTAAGGCGGAGACTCTAAGTCCCATGCACTTTGATATGCCCATTCATCATTCGTAAAGACTGCATCCACAGGAATGTCCCATGATTTATTATAATGACGTGTATCATAATCAGGTAAACTTTGGGATGATGTGCACTGAAGAAATTCATCTGTAATTAATTTCTTGAGCTTTCCAGGAAAACCACATGATTCTGCGAAAAAAAACATCAAAAAAAACTTCAGATTCGATAAACGCTTTGACTTTTGTAAAATTAACACATTTTTCATTTTAACGCAAATATTCTGTTGTTGTTCTCAAATGGTTTTGATATCAACACATTCAAAATATTGGACCAAGATTTCGACATATCCAATATTCATGTAGCTGCAGTAAACATTACATATATATCAAAAGTAGACATTACATTTTTACGTGCAATTCAAATCTAAATATGTGAACGCAAAGATCTCCCGAATGTATTACTATTCTCCTTTGAAGATATGTTTGACAAAAGAAATATATGAACAAGTAGAAATTAAATGAAGAATCTTTTCAATGGAAGGATAAAAATGGGTCTGTACTTTAAATTCAATTTATATTTATATATTGTAGGACTGTATACGTATTATGTTAATCTAGCAATATTAAATAATAGAATGTCATGAAAGTTAAGATTAAGTTGATATTTGCACTAATTTCTTAACATTATATAATGATGGCAATGAAGCATTTAATGACATAACAACAAGATATAATTATTCGTATCTCAAAAGACAACTATTGCGTTCCATAAAACTTCTATGTAATAAAACTGCCTGACATTTTGTTATATCAAGCAATTAGTATACAGATTACTGTGGGAAAGTTAAACAGGAGTCTCTGAATACAATTAGGTAGGTTTAAAGACAACTATTAAAAAACTAATATATATTATTTAAATATCTACAATAGCGTAGAAAGAGTGCAAATACATGTGTGTTACGGAATGACGGACTTACGGAGTGCAAACCTACATGTATAGCCCTTTCAGCAATGCCGGTATGGAAATATAGATTTATCTTCAATGTAAGAACTTTTCTTAGTGTTTCAAAAATGATGGTGGTGTACTGAACACTTATAAGTGAACTGAAGTACAAGAATATAACATATTTACATATAGAGTACTTTTATTTCATCTTGAGATATAAATAAAATTAAGTGTCTCACCATTAAACAGATTGTAATTGTAATATGTCTTTATACTGTATATTAAATTACAAATCGACAAATGTCACAAATAGGCTATTGCACACACATATTTGCACGATTTTCAAATGTCACAGAAAAAGAAAGAAAATATATGAAAATGTTTTTGCAACCCACCTCGTTTAACGCGTGCTTGTCTGAGGCGAAATTTCCCCAACAAGTAGAAGTCATTCTCTGGGGTCTTCTCTGTCACATCATATGGCAAAACTCTTTGTAATCTGTCTATCAAACTTGCATTGAGATACGTCCAAAAATGTTCACGAGTCTTTATCTATAACAAGACATTAAAAGTTAATTTTCATAATATAAATGCATTATATATGAATTTTCTGGAGGAGAATATACTTAATAATTTGGGACTCAGAATTATGACAATACTTATTCAAATTGGAAACATTCAGAGACAAACTGCACTACTGGCTAAAAAATGACTGTAAATACCAGTTGCAGTCGTTTTTCGTCTGTCACTGACTGAGATTAACTGCAAATGACTGCAAAAATGTCTGTAAAAGACTGCAAACGTTGTGTCAGACAATAATTTTTACTGTGGCAGTCATTTTATGCCTGTCACAGAATATTTTGTCCGTCACAGACATTTTTTCCGTTGGCGCAGTCATTTTATGTCTGTTACAACGGCGTATCCGTTGTATCAGTCAAAAAATGTCTGTGGCAGTCATTTTTTCCGTTGACTCAGTCGAAAATCGTCTGTTACAACGGCGTTACCGTTGTATCAGTCAAAAAATGTCTGTCACAGACATTTTCTCCGTTGTATCAGACAAAATACGACTGTCACAACGCCTGGTAATTATTATTGTTAATTTATTAACTGCCGTCGATTAATATTTTTTATTTCACTTGTTTTATGAAAATTTTCGGAATTAAACAAAAAATATCTCTATTTGGAAATTGTACGTTCGCACAATTACGATTACAAATGTTATTTAAATAGTAATATTAAAGATAAATGTAAATGAAGACTGCTGAAAATGTTAGCATTTGTTCAGTCCTTATTTATAATTATTACACTGAATTTATCAATGGTTTACTTACACATCTGGTGAAATTAAAACCCGCATGAAAGCCAGAACAACGAGTGCATTGGAAACATTTGTACAATAATGTTTTCTTAAAACACGGACAAAGTTTAAAAAAAAATACATATCATAAAATCGCCAATTTCTTTAATTATGGCGGAAACTGTTAGTATTTTATTTAGTTCGGATACATACATTAAATTGTGACATTTTAGTCGTTATATTTTTTCTGCCTTTCAATATTAAATATTAAAAAAACACTAAAATTATGTTTGTTTTCTAATCTACTGTCGTTACAATGGATCTGGTAATTTAGTTACGACTATAAAATTGTACATGTACAATTAAAAAGAATGATACATGTTGTTAATTAGGTTACAACGCCTCACCGATCAAAGATAATGTGTATAATACATTTTGCGACATGATCCGGTGTTTTTCCGCGACCATGCATAACAAGGGTTGATATTGTGTAATATAATAATGTAATAAATACATTTATAGTTATGGATGAATCGGCACTGTCTTCTAAAATACCTGTTCCTGCCCCCCCCCCCCCCCCCCCGTGGTAAATTATGAACTTTGTACACACAAAACACTAATTGTAAAGGTGTACTTTTCTTATTGTCAACTTTGACAAGCAATGGAGAGCATTAAAATTATTACAAAGAAATGCCCCGGAAAGACCCGAAGATCTGTATAATATATATAGCATGCAACTGAATCGAGTGCGCCGTTTGCTTTTAGTCGTACAATATTCTGTCAAGCACGAAACATAATAAGCAAGATCGGTATAGTTTAATAAGAAAATGAAATTATTACTTCAAAATAATTTTCAAAAATGTATTTTTGAAAAAGTTGTACACGTTGTTGATACAATTATTTCTACTTGTAGTGTAGACCCTCTAGTTGTAGTGTTAGGGTTAGGTCATCATACGGAAAGCCTGACCGCTCACCGTAGTGAGTAACGTTTTTGCCACTCCCCTATCACGATAAAGCCCCTTTTGCAGATTTGAAAAAAGAGTAGGCTCAGTGTAGCTGCTACAAAAGGCTAAATTCTCCGCCCCTACAAAAAACTTCATACTTTTCCAGCGGCAGTCTAAATTGTGTTACTTGTGTCCCACCCCACCCCCTTTTTCCGTTGATTACCGGTAATTGTTTGTTTACTTAGTCTTGTCCTGAATATCGCTGAAATACTACTCGCTGGACGTAAAGCAAACATCCGATCAAACTTATCTATCTATTTCGGTAATAATTGGATATCACACCGTTTAGTTTGAATTCTAACACATTATTTATGCGATTTCATTACCACACTTGGACTATTGATTTATTAAAAACAAACCTTTAATATATTTGAAAGGTGTAAGTTTTCATATTTTAATACACGCTAAATATTTATTGTTTGTTTGAATGGTGTTTTAACGCCACTTTCAGCAATTTTTCAGCTATTTCGCAGTGCCTGAAATAGACAGTCGCCCACTCGCCAGTGGCGATTTAAACCTTGTCTGGGCGATTGAAAGGTGCTCAAAGTAGATGAAAAGCTGGCCCAAGGAAAAACGTCTGGGCGATTGAAAAAAAAATCGTCAACAAAATATTTTAATCGTCATTACACGCCGTGTCAATATTTATGGTACCCAAATGATCTGATAAAACGGCCACGCTGATTGGTTGAAGTTCCAAACTTCAACCAACGAAAATTCAGTTAATATAAATAATCAGAAGACCTCGGATTTTATCGTAACGATAACATTGAGTAATCGGGTTTTATCCTCATCGCTATATATTCCACGGTAAAGATGGCCACATCGTGGTCGTTTTTGAAGAGAACATCGACTGCCGATGAAAAGAAACCTTCAAAATATGCCAAGTAAGAACCGTACATATATTTGCATAATAAACAAAATAAAAATTTTTTTTTTTCAAATTGCAATAAGAGGTAGTTTACAGTGCCATTAAAACTAGTTCAATCCACCGTTTATTTTGAAAAGAGTGTACCGTCTTCCATATCTCTGGTATGCAGTTCCCTTATTGGTCTGCTCTTGTTTGACATGAGTAACCAACCCTGTTCAGTAATTTTGTTTTTTGCCTTTATTCTCTACTCATTGCTTGTCAACAAAAAATTGGGCAAGTCATAATCATTTTGGGCCAGTGATTTCAAATTTCTACTCGCCCAAAAAATTTTCATTCATTTCAGGCACTGTCATGGCGTCCAGTTTTTATTGTGGGAGGAAGCCGGATTACCGGAGAGAACCCCAGACCTGCGGTACCAAAACTGGCAATTCTTGTCAATTAAGATTGGAGTCGAGTACACCCTGCCTGCAGTGAGAATCGAACCCGCAATCTCAGTGTTGACAGACCACGTGATCAATTGTAGACGAACTTCCTTGACCACTCGGCCACCGAGGCCCCCTAAATATTTATTGAAGAAATTAAGACCGTGTGCACAATAATATACTTTAGTTTTTTTGATTTCAGTTCTGAGTGTCGTTTTTTAAAATCTGAACTACAGAATTGTTGCTAATTTTGTTAATTACAATAACCGAATTCAATACAGGTCATGTGTATGTCTTTGAAGTGTATTTATTACTTGTTTACATATGCGCAGGGACAATGTTCGTGGTGTAAAAACTAAAAGAAGTCTGATTTTCAAATTCCTTTATTCAAATATATATTGGTTTATTTCGTTTTATGATGTAAAAACCTTATACACCTCTCGATAGAATAAAGGAAAACCCTACCATGCAAGCTAGAGAAACCATGCTTCAGTGTTACTAACTGGCTGAATATGTATTGGCCCTTGTATTGATTCTAGGTTGGATGTATAGGTCCCGAGACCCGTAGGGTCCAGGGCCAATACGACTGACCGATAATCGATAAAAAACCAATACAGACGCCAGTTCGTAGCAATTTTAATTAAATAAAGTAAAAGTCGTTTCGCTAGCCTGTATGAACAGTCCGTATGACTAGCCAATCTATCATATGCTGGAAGGAGTCACGAAATAGCTTACTGGTCCAGAAGACCGGAGGTGAGATAGTATCGGGTAATAAAACTTTCCGTATGGCCCTGCGGTTTGAACGATAAAAAATTATTAACCTTTTTATATTAGTACAGTGATCAAATATTAATCATCCCTATATTAATAAATTAGGACCGATTTTACGTATTATTTAATGATATATGTTCTACGATAGAAAAACGATTTACGTTTAACCATATACTAACGATGTACGAACGATGCACGAACGTCGTACGAACGATAAAAGCCCGATGTACGAACGATAAAAGCCCGATGTACGAACGATAACATCGTTAACTTATGTTAGCACTCAAATTTCCAAATAAAATCGTACAACATTTGGGGAAAGCTTTTGCAAAGGAGACGATTTGTATATTTATTTTAGAAACCAAAAACTTTAACTGTGTGTTGCCTAAAATTTCCGTTTTCTTTTTACAGAGACACCGAAACTGTCAGACACAGTTATATTTGTATATACTATATATTATACTTACAACTGCTCACTGGACATATATCGAATGATTTTTCTCGAATACATGTCAACTTTGTACGAAACGGCGCACTCGATTCAATTTCATTCGATAAAGTGTGTGTCCGTTATTTGTTCTGTGGCACTTTGCCTTTCTATGGTATGATTTTAGAGTCAATGTAGACAATTAAAAATAAACACCTTTAAAAATTTAGTGTTTGCAGAACAAAAGGGGTTGAAGTTTACTTACAAAATAACCGTAGAATCTATAACTGTAAATTTATTTTGGTCCGTAAAAAAAACGCAAACTACTCGTATAGTTTTTACCATTTTTTTTTATTTTGTAGTTTTAGAGATATTTGCATATTTATCTGCACGTGCCAATTTTAGTATCGTTAATTACCGGTCACCTGTGTAATATTTTCACATGATGCAGCCCAATGTTTCATAAACGTGAACTTTGATCAGTGAGGCGGGATTACCTGTAACATAATTAACCACATGTGTCCTTTAAATCGAAAGCGCCCCGTGGACATCAACAACTTTATAATGTTAACTGAATTACCTGACATTTTAAACAATAGAAAACAAACATGATTTGATTTTTTAAATTAAATATTGTATTTAAAATAGCTTAACATATTTATACTAACTATAATTGTAAAATAATTTTCGACATAACTTAATAAATAAGCGATGTCATCATATTTTGTTTAACTTTGTTTGCAGAAAATATTATTATAAAAATGGCGAAGATGATCAAATTTCCAATAGATGTTTTTGTTGAATTCCGAACATTTTCATAAAATAACTTGACATATAGAAAATTAATCGACGGGTTAACACCAATACAAATAATAATTACATGTACTAGGCGTTAAAACATATGTAATCGTAAAAGGTGCGAGAGATCAATTTCCAAATAGAGATTTTTTTTGTTTAATTCCTAATATTTTCATAAAAGAAATTAAAATTTAAAATATAAATCGGCCGCTGTTAATAAATTAACAATAATAATTACCAGGGGTTGTGACAGTCGTATTTTGTCTGATACAACGGAGAAAATGTCTGTGACAGACATTTTTTGACTGATACAACGGTAACGTCGTTGTAACAGACGATTTTCGACTGAGTCAACGGAAAAAATGACTGCGGCAGGCATTTTTTGACTGATACAACGGATACGCCGTTGTAACAGACATAAAATGACTGCGCCAACGGAAAAAATGTCTGTGACGGACAAAATATGTCTGTGACAGGCATAAAATGACTGTCACAGTAAAAATTATTGTCTGACACAACGTTTGCAGTCTTTTACAGACATTTTTGGAGTCATTTGCAGTTAATCTCAGTCAGTGACAGACGAAAAACGACTGCAACTGGTATTTACAGTCATTTTTTTAGCCAGTAGTGCTGCCAGTTTGCGCAGTTTTGTGTGAAAGTAAGAGATGGACAAGAATAACAAATGAAACATTTATTTACCTCTACTCAAATATCAGTCATCCGTCCTATCATTTTTATTGGACTGAATATATTTCCCTCTGAACTTACGAAAAAACTTCTGGTGGTAAGTTTTCTAGCTTCATGTATACCATAAAATGATGTTGCATATAGAAGTTGATTTGCTTAAATTCTATGCTATTTTTGGGGGATTAAGTGCCCGGCAATTTCCGTTTTAAAAACAGTCGCACGTTCAAAGAACAGTTATATATACCATTATGTGGCGGTTGTTAAAGGGATCCCAAAACCTATACAAAAAATTGTCTAAATCTATTATTTATCATTAATAATTAGATTTTGTTGCGCCCATTTATAATTAAAATTCAAATTATTATCATTGTTGAATGATGTTAATTCAGTCAGCATATGATTGAAAATAATCCAGGCCAGCCTTTTTAGACTGTTCGAAACATGAGAGCGACTCCTTCAGACAAGGTCAAGACTAATTAAAACTTCTGACAAAAGTCAGGGTTCTGTACGAAGTCATAATCATTTCAAACAGTCAGTGCAGTTATGACTAAAGTAATGTACAACTAAGTAAATTTCATAAAAATTCAAAACGGTCAAGTACAAATACAAACTTATTCAGACTTATTTTTTGTGGTAATAAAGTGTTTAATCAACTTACATTTTCGAATTCCTTCTGAACAAACAAGTCCTGTACAGCTTTAGTTTGGTGAAAACATAAATTAACAGAGCGGTGATTGTGAACCACAATTAACAAAACCGTCATGAACAATATGTAGAGAATAATATCTAAAATTTTTCTATGCAATTTTGCCTCCAATTCATGTTGGTGTTTTGAAACTTTCAAATTCCGCCTAGGAACTGGATTTGTAAGTGTAGCCAACGGAAAGCTAGATTTAAGATCTACAAAATAAAAAACAATTAATATGTTAATATTATTTCGTAATTTAATAGTTTGATGCTAATATAACTAAGATTTAAGACAACAATCAACCAACAATTAATAAATTCCAGAATAACTCCTTTAATTTATCGACGTACGATGCGCAAATGACTTATTTAGATCTAGAGTGTTGAAGATGCGCGTAGGAATTTTTAACTGCGGACAGGATGGGCTTAAATCCAATCTTAATTGACAAGGGTTGCAAGGTTTACTATCAAAGGTCGGGAGATTTCCCTAAGTAATCCAGCTTCCTCAATAAAACAGGCGCCAAGATGAAGCAGAAAAATAATTAAAAGTGGCGTTAAATACCATTAAAACAAACAATTAAAAGCTTTATTCACAATTATTACAGTTTCGGTTAAATTTCAAAGGACATGACGTGTACAATTCAAACAGACAATTGGTAATGCCCATTATGGGCACTTATTGTGCACAACTGCATGATGTTTTCCTCCATTCATATGAAGCAGACCTCTTATAAACACTTTTAGATACGAAAGACCGCAAGCTAGTGTAGTCCTTTTGTTTCAGGTTTCGTTACATTCATGATGTCCTTTTACTTCACAATCATCGATTTAGTGCGATTTAGAGACTCTATTTCTACAACTCATTTATCTAAAGAAGCTTAAAATTAAGGATACAACTGACACTAATAGGTCCGCTTTATATAAGGATTTACATTTCGAAATTAACGCTCAGTGAGGTCTTTCTACTAGACGAAAATCTACGACAAACGTAATGACTAATTCCTTTCGTGTGCAGCAAAATTCTATCTGCTCCAACATATGAAGTTTACGTTTCTCAACTAATACGCTACTGCAGAGCTAGTTGAGAATGCCACAATTAACTAGTACTTAATAGAGCTACTCGATCAACGCTAAAACTGAAAACATACTTTTAAGGTAATAACGAAATAACTAACCCCAAGAAAACAGTAATAAAAGACAATCCACAAATCAAAGTCCTCCAATAAAATGGCAACCTATGTACTATTATTTTGTTGTTGTTTGCCCCGTGTCTTCGTATTAGTGTTTTGGACTTTGGCATTTTTTTGCGTATTTGAGAATATTACGTTTGTTTGGATTTGAATTTGGTTTTATATAACTATATCATATACTTTACAAAACTCATGTTCTAGTCATCCAATTATGCATCTTTTAAAATTAACCTAGATCTCCAAGCAATTTTAAAAAGGAAAGTGACAAACATAAGCTATCAAACAAAATTATATGTTATACCCCAAAAGGTATTAGAACTTTTTGTATTATACAAATGTACAGATTCGTGCAAACATAACCTAACCACCAAGTTTACTTGATAGGCATACTTGTCAATTTTACAGTTTTCATGACTGTTTAGAGCATAAAATAAGTTAAATTTCAACTAATAATTTCTTAGTTGTTTGGAAACTCAAATTTTGTTCTATTGTTATTGTAAACGTAATTATTTATAATGCAAATAGTGTATGAAACTATATGATAACGTGGGGGGGGGGTTTAAATATTTTGTAGTCCAGGAAACACACAGTCTTAAGTGTACTTTAATTAGACTTACCGTTAAGTCTGGTCTATTTATTATAGAAGTACCACTAAGTGTATGCAACATAAAAACACTTAAACTGTTTACTCTGGTCAGCAGACTTATGTGTAGATTAATTAGAAGACTTTTGGTCTGAAACGCCCCCAAAATTTTTTTCCACAATGACTTTGAGACCAGAAATTGTGACACGTTTTAGTTAACTTGCTGTGATTTTAACTTTGCACCCATCTGCAAAAAAATGTGGTCGATGTATCTTACTATTTGACTTCTGTACCATCAAAGAAGGTTCTTCGCTAGTTCCTATAGGTTTCTTGAAAATTAATGTTGCAATCATTGCAATGAACACAACTTGTAGTGGTTCCAAAACAAAAACATCATCCAGAAAACCAGTCAGAAAAGATACCAGCCATTTCAAACTTTCGTCATAACCATATTTAAGTCCATATAACATAACAAAATACGACGCTGTAAGTGAAGTAAGAATAACAACTGACCACGCAATGTACAAATTCCACCATGGAAACCTGCAAAATAAAACAACAATGATCTAAGAGAGTCATTTAAATAAGGTGCGTCAGAACATTACTTAACAACACATTTTTCAGTGTGCATTAGATAACTTGAATTGCATCCATTTTAATGAAATTTAATTTACCTTCTACTTATGTGTGTTATTGTAAAAGGGATGGCATAAAATACAGTACTTGCACTCGTAAATGATGATGAATACAGTCGCTGATGAATACATGAATCCAACACTAAAGTCCGTCATTTTATTGACTAATAACAGTAATTTGAAAATAAAACTAGATATCAGTGAGAAAGTATCCATCTCTGTGGTCCC
Organism: Limnoperna fortunei; assembly: GCA_944474755.1. NCBI lineage: Eukaryota > Metazoa > Mollusca > Bivalvia > Mytilida > Modiolidae > Limnoperna > Limnoperna fortunei. Next base: position 32,648,925 of record OX104115.1, read on the forward strand.
CGTCGACCCTGAGGTCAAGGTCAAAGGTCATCAACAATGCTATGCGACACATTATCTTGATAGTATTCAAATATCAAAAGCCTACCTCAAAAGATAAACAAATTAGAGCCCAGACATGAATTTGGCATTCAGAAAGCAATAATGTGACCTTAAGGTCAAATTTTCAGGTCAAAGGCAACAACCACAGTATGAGACACATTGCCTTCATATTATCTAGTCTACCCGCATTCCGAAAATCAAAAGCCTGCCTTAAATGATAGAAAAGTTACAGCCGGACATGAATTTGTCATTCACAAAGCAAAAATGTGACCTTAAGGACAAAGGTAATCAACGATGGTATGCGACAAATCACCTTGATATTATCTACCCACATTCCAAATATCCAAAGCCTAACTCAAAATATAAAAAAGTTACAGCCCGGACACGATTAGTTTCGGACGCACGGGCGGACAGACTGATTACTAAAGGGCGTCCACTACAAAGTGGCGGGGCCCTAATAAATTGAATAACAGCTTCCTGTAACCAGAGTTGCTAACCTTGGAAATTCTACGCTTTCTTATATTGTCTCATTAAAGTAAAACTGCCCTTTAAGAAATTGTAATAACATTTTTGACCCACTACTGATTTGTATGCCATCATAATGCAAAAAATGAATAAGCAATAATTGAAGATAATAACAAAATATCATGTCAAAAAAGACAATCCACAAATCAAAGTCCTAGAAATCGGGTAACACCAGAACCAACAACCACAAATATAATTTTGTGCTGACTTAGTACAGGCATTTCAAAAGAAAGGGTGATTTACACCAGGTTTTATGGATTGCCAAACCCCCCACCATTTTCCATTACTGTAGTATGTGAGTTGGTTTGTTATGAAAATGGATCGGTATCAAATACCAAATATCAATAATTCAGTAATAGGTGTATTTAATAGTCATCTAATCCAGTGTGTTTATGCAAAAAGAAGAAAGTTTTATATTTTCTATTATTTACCATTGTACTCTTCACCTTCTAAGTTTTCAAGCTTTCATTTAGGATGTTTAAACATGGTTAGTGTTACCTCTATGATCTTTCTTTGCGTCCGTCCTTGTTAACCTGCAGTCAGGGTATGAAGCTCGAGTTACAAAGGTCCATTTTAATAATAACATAACTAGTTACCATCATACTTCTTAACTTTTCTATTGTTGCATATAGACGAAACCATATTATTGAGTTTTAACGAAATAATCATAATTTCTAATTGTTTATGTCATGCCAATGGTAATACACACCTGACTGTGTAAAAACATGTTTGAAATGTGCGAGATAAATACCACAAGACGTTCAAGAATGCAGCAACCTGCGTTTTTATATTGCAAAACTATTCTGATAAAATTCTCAGCACTTTAATTATTTTGCTTCGCCCTAGTATAATAAAGTGAAACGAACTGACGTCATTAATCCCTTATATTCAAGTATGAGGAATCTTTCATAACTGTTTCTGTTTTGATAATTCAAAAAAACATTCCTAATTATTAGAGATTAAGTGCATTGTTATCCGCCATTTTGTTTTCCGGCACCGTTTTTCATCAGATGTCATCAACTTATGAACGGCAATTTTGGAAGTAAAATTACGATACATATATAAAAATATTATATAAAATAAAAGGAAAAACATTTCTATTTAAACAATTTAAAATATACAAGGGATTAGTATAAAACAATCGGCGCCATTACAATCAAGACGATTACGTCGTAAAAATGTCGATAGCGGCACCATTTTGATCGTCTGGTAGTTCACTTCTATCGGCAATAGAAATATGTTTCTGATGATATAGCATTCTAATTTTGTTATCTAATGAAATAGGATATTCCCATTTTGCTCTTGCCTTAGGTCAAATGGTCTAGTTGACCTTCAATTATCAAAACCAACTTCTCAGAGAAAATTTTATAATTTAGTAGACTTTCAGAATTTTTGACAATATTTACGTGTTCGTCATTATCTTGGCTTGACACATATTACCGATTTTACTACACAGGAACATATTTCTTTTTAGTTAGAGGCGAGAGTTAGTAAAATGGCAAGCGAAGAATGTTGGAACCGTTAATCGGTAAACAACGTTAACAGAGAAATTATCGTGAACTTGTGGTCGGATGATATGTACACGTTATATATTATTATTAGTCACTTCACTTCATATTAAATGCACAACAATCCATTTATTTGACAGTCCTTTTAAGTTATAATATTTTTTGTATATTTTTAGATTAAAAGGGTGGGAATCCTTTCTGGTTTAATCTATTGTGTCTTATTTTGTTATCTAGTTGTCCCTGTGTGACAGGCCAAGATGCTTGTTGAATTTATGAGGATATTGCCCGAACAAAAATGTTTTCAATATCATAAATATTTTGAGGTAAGATTCATGGCAATAGACATGCCACCAAAAAATTGTTGTACCTAAGTTATTGGAATAGGGCACTATGTAAATGTTAAGATGGACGGGTAGATTGTAAATTTATACAAGTTTTCTATTGGAGTCAGTACATGTAATCTGGTTCTTTCTTTCATATGCTTGGTCTTTAGAAAGATTTCAATGTTCTGTGTGTAAGGAATTTTATTTCTGGTATGCTGTGCTTCAAGTTGTTAAAGAAGAAGATCGTTTTTCATTAAAAGAACATTTACCTAGTATATGTTTGAGTAATTTTGGCTATTCTGTGTTATCTATTTCATCCTTTATTAGAAAAATACGTAATTGTATTACTCTAATTGAGAAAAAGAATGGTTATACTCTAGGACATGAATTTGTTTTTTGTGATGATTTTTCTTTAGGGCAATATTGTTCTAAATTTAATATAACTCTAGATTGGCTAAGAAATCCTGAGAATTTTATGTAAAGATAGTGGTGTAGCTCTGCAGTGTGTGGTACTAAAGGGATTCATTGTTGAGTTAAGAAAACAAAGGGCTCGGTATGGTTCACTTTTTAGAGTTTTTTCAATGTGGATTAAGATTTTATAACGTCTTAATTATATACCTGATGTTGGCTTTTTAAGAAGACAGGTTAATGTTTTGTATCAAAAAGATTTGTCGTAGTCCAGAAATGACAAAAAGGAACACAAAGTTTTAAGGTACTGATTATGTTCCCCTAACCCTAAAACTCCAGAAAATTCTGCATCTGAATCAAAAAATAAAACACACAAGCCAAACCATTTGTTTCAGTCAATTAAATCCAAAGGTACAATTGACAATTTAGAAAGAAAACTTAGAGTCATGAAAAAAAGAAAAGTTGAAATATAAACACGTTATTTGAATTAAAAAAAACAGCTATATTACATCAGGGCAATACAACTACTGATAGTAAGGAAAAAGTAAGTTCTTTAAAATAAAAAGTTTGATTGTTCGAAAATGAAAATTTAATATTTGCAAGAAGAAATTCAGGATTTGACAAGTGAAATGGCGAGTTCAAAAACTGTTCAAACTTTTCATGGCGACCAATATTCAGATGATGTTCGGTAGGTATATGCAACTTACTTTCTATGAATGTTGGCGTAAATAACATTGAAAAAGTTATTGATTGATTGATTGATTGATTAATGGTGTTTAACGCCCGAGCACCATTATTTCAGCTATATTCAGGCGATAAAAAAAGTTATTGAAACTGTACTAGATAAATTAGGTGGATTAAAGGCTGAAAGATCACCTAAGAAAACAATTTCTGGGCAAACGTGAAATTATGTAGAGAATATTAAAATACAAATATATATTGGTTTTGTCGGAGTTATTATTATGATTGATTTGTTCAGCTTAAGGAATCAAAGTTACCTAGGGAAGATTGCTGAGATCTATATCTCATCATCTTCAAGCCGTCGCTATACATATACAATAATAACAGTTAAATATGAACATGTTCAGTTGTCAAAAATAAAAGATAATTTAATTACATTCGTTTTGATACCAAAATTGACAAAATCGGTCAAGGAATAAGGAAAATATGAAGTAAAATAAAGGTTTTGTAGTGCGAAAAATTGTTAAAATGGCGGCCATTTTGAATCAAAATGGCCGCCTGCGTCATCTGCATCCACAAATAGTTACCTAAATTTTAGTAAATCCTACAGTAAATCTACATGCCAAATTTCAAGTTGTTTTCTCATTTAGTTTTTAAGATATGGCCTTTTTAGCGTTTATATGGCACTAATTGTGAAGAATCTTTAAAATTATCCTTTCGGTGCCATTCCTTTCTACATACACTTTAAGAGCTGAAAGACAACATTTAATCGACTCTTTTGTCTTGTTATGTGTTTTCTATCCAATAAAAATTTTCGAAAAAAAGATGCCTAATTTTGTGAATTACTTTAACAGCAAACTTAATGATGTTACTTATTTTGTGTTGTGGTAACCCAAAAAAGGCCTTGCAGACCAATTTTTCACTCTTAAAATGGGTTTTCCTCACTATTTAGACGATTAGCAATGTACTCTTTTAACTTTAACTAGTCATTTCTCATCTTTCCTCTGAAGAAACAGAATCATATCAAGGAGTTAATAGAATTTTATAGTGACTCAGTGTTTTTTTTCTTGCAGAACAAACTTAGAAAATGTGGGTTTTGCCCTTTATTAAGCGGCGGTCATTTTAGAAAAAAACGGGGGGGGGGGGGGCTAATTTGCAATCTTTGAACTGTCATAACTTTGTAGTGCCTTGTCCGATTTTGATGAACAATAGCTTAAAATTTTTGTTTCCTATAGCTCTTTCTAATAGGGTAAAACAATACGTTAAATTCCAATAATAAATAGCCTAGGCATCTCTATAATTTGTTTGTTTTGTTTCCAAGAGTTAAATGCGTCGAACATCTTTTCGCAAATAATACTTGTTAAGTCTATGGCAAAATGGGAAGATAATAACAACATACAAAACACCAAGGAATTTGAAAAAAATGACAATCTACAAATCAAAGTCCAAAAAACTGGCAAAGTTAGAACCAACAACAAAAAATATAGCAACAACAACAATGTTTCTGACTTGATACAAGAATAAGAAATGGTGAGATAAAAAAAAAACGTACATAAAAAATAATCTTAATTTAAAAAAAAAATACTTGTACCATTGTGTTCTTGATCATTAAGGTAAAAAATATTGCTTTATTGATTCTGTTACAATATTTAAAAAAAAATGAAAATTAAAAAGAAAATAACTTCTGAAGGAGTGGGTGGTCAGACAGGTTTTGACCAACTATGTGCCTTTTACAATTTACAGTTTCACTCTTATAATAATTATACAATTGAAACTAGAATTATTGTAGTTTTTTAAGTTAATAGACAAAAACTGCAAATTCAAAAAAAAATGTCAATAAAGAGCAATAAATCCTTAAAGTAATCTTCAGAAAAGTACAATTAGTATGCTTTTTTTTAATTTTTTTTACAGTTTTACTCTAGCTGTTTAAGTTCCATTGACAAAAAAACCTAAACCTTTTTATTGAACGTTTTTATTAAAAGACAATAACTTCTGAAGGAGTGGGTGGTTAGACAGGTTTTGACCAACTATGTGCTTTGTATGCACTTTTTAGCTGATAATTAAAAAAATGTACATTATCAATCAGGCACACATAGTTTAAAGTTACACTCCAAAATACAATTTCAAAAACCGTAATTAAGGGTAATTAGTCATCAAACAAATTTGGATGAATATAGAAATTTGCCTCAATTTGAGGTAACTGGTTTTTTTTATTTCTTTATATTTTAAAATATGAGCTTAAAATAGGATGACCCCTGTGTTATATTATTCATAACAACAAACATGTCTGTTTATTGATTGACACCCCGGATATTAATATAATAAAAGGCAGCATAAGAATGATTGTCGCTGAATTTGAAAAAAATAGCCAAGTGGATTCAAAAGATAAGATTTCTTTAGAATGAATTACAAAAAGATCTCAGATACCAAGGGATGACAAAAGCTACAATCCCTGGAACGTATAAGTTAACGATTTTATCGTTCGTACATCGTGCGTTTATCGTTCGTACAACTTCCGTACATCGTTCGTACATCGTGCGTATATCGTTCGTATATGGTACCGTATAACGTATAGTATATATCGTGCATCGTATGGTGGATCGTTTGTTCTTTCGTTTATTGTATGGTTTTCCGTTTATGTTAGCGTATATCGTATGGTTTATCGTACATCGTATGGTTTATCGTTTGCGTTATCGTTCGCCATATTGTTGTTCTGTCAAATTAGCGTACATTGTATAATGCTTGGGTAATTTGATTTTACATGTACATCGTTATTTACGTTTAGTAAACTGTAACATTAAGGGATCCGACCCATAATTGAAATTACCGTTTAATTGTATTTTTTGACCAAGAAATGTGGCTTTATTAAATAAATATATTGCTAATTAATGATGCAAATTATATATATTGTGCTACTTTGAGTCAATGTTAACATTTTTGAGCAAAAAATGTTTACCGAAGATTACCGAGGTCTGCTCCATTGAAATACAATGGACATCAGGGACACTTAATATGATCACGTGGTTAATTATGGTCCGGATACCTTAAATAACATATTTCTGCTCTAATGATAATAACTGTGCATTAATAGTTTTTAAATAACCGAATCATTGATGTAAACAAGTTGATTGCATTAAACAGGATCTGAATTTTCTTTTTACATAATATAAACTGTAATTGAATTGAAATAAATAAATAAATAAATAAATAAATAAATAAATACATCAATAAATAAATAAATAAATAAATACATTAATAAATAAATAAATAAATAAATAGCATACAACAAAGTTTTATTAAAAGTCAATATGGTTTATAAAATAAGAACACCAGCTATCTCATGAGCTGTTTAACCGACATTGTTCTAGGGAACATGTCCATTTATGTGTAGTTTATATATGCACTTAAATGATACAAGTAGTAAACAGGTACACTGAACAGGATGAGATATGATACCGATTTTTTAAATTAAATAAATTCATTGATAAATTATAAATTAAATATTTATAGTAGATAGCAGTAACCGTTTCACTTGTGTACAATAGCTACAGTAATGTACATGTAGCTTCCGCCGACATAAAACAATGTTCAAAGGAGTTAATTAATGTAGCTTTTGTGCGTAATTGCATGTATGAGACACTCCTGTTTCAAAATGATTTTATAACTTTTTCATATTTTTTCTATATTTAATTTTGAGCTGTTTTATGGATGAGTATTTGTACATATATGTAGGAGCCTCGTTTTGCATACGCATGTAACAACGGGGACCAGTACATTTGTATATTATGTTTGTTAAAATATAAGGATTTTTCCTGAGTACCTATGTTAGTTTGTAATTAAACGAAAACTTGATGTATTTGTTCTAACTTTGAATATGACCGCTTGCATCTGAATTGATTTAAAACATTAATCCACAATATTTACTCGTATGTCTAATAACATTCTATCAAAACGATGAAATATAAATACCGACAATGAAGAGTGTTTTCTTCGTCTTCCCTGACAGATAGTTTACGAGATATCAAAAATAAATACACGTATCTCCACCTTTCCAGCAACTAAATATGATGTCGGCCGTATGACATCGTTACTTCGAAATTAAAGTACTTATGAAAAGATAATCAAGTTGTTATATAAATTACACTGTAATAAAATCACTTCAAAGGGACACGTTATCCTCTATTACCTGTGGTGATTGCAATTAAAATATTAACAACGTATCTTACTTGTGCACCTTTGCACCCTAGGTGCACGTAAATGACAAGTATACATGAAATAAATAACACCTTTTATACATAGTAACAATCATTATAATAAAGTTAATTTTTCGACTAACTTTATAGAGCATGACGAATCACGCGTCTCGTGCTTATTTTTAAAATTTTATTTTAAATTGAAATTTATTTTTAAAAAAAACGTATGTTTGGAACACAAAATGCATCTATGGTCTTGTATTATTAAAGTGCTGTGAAGAAATATTCAAATACTGTGCAACTAAAAACTAACTAAAAAATGTGTGCTTAACATCATCCTTCTTTCCTTGCCGAAAAGATATATAGGATCTAACATCGGTTAGAGGGCAAGACGGGAAAATCTCGGACACCCAAGTGAAAAGATTTCTGGTCTCCGAGGCTCTGCCTCGTTGGAGACCAATAGAAATCTTTCACGCGGAAAAATCCAGTTCTGTTCTATTGAAAGATGGCAACAAATAGAGTTATCTACCCTGAACGTAATTTCCAGTGTACACATGTTGCGTCACCGTGTTTGTTTTCATGTTTACCGCTATCATTGTGGCATAAATTGGGTCATGGAAGCTCAGATATGTTGTTTTCATGTTAATATTTAAAAAGGCACAGTAAACCAACACAACTAAAGCAAATATTTTATAATTTTTATTGCTGAACCGACAGTTGACGTCACAATACATTTTTACGGGAAAAGGAGCGTGAAATTCTTATCTCACCCACGGGTTGAGATAAGGATATCTCAACCGGCTAAAAATAGGTACCACGCTGTCTCATTAGTGAGAAAAGGGCTTCCACCAGGTTCTCGCTATTCCTTCTCCATTAAAACTTCCAGCCGCCCCCTCCCCCCCCCCCCATGCTGAAAAGTGCTGAAAGTGGCTTATAACTTCAAACAAGAAATCAAATTATTTTAAGGTAATCAAAAACCTTAACTCATGGTAAACTTTAGTGCAAATATTTTGAGCTTTAAAGAGTATTAACAACGCATAAAACTGTAAAAAGACATTGTGGCGATTGGAATTGTTTGGAAATACGTCTTGGGTTTGTTGATTCAGAGCTAATTACAATCTTTTAAATTTTTTTTCTGTTGTTTTTAAGGTTGATGATTAGCTCAGATGTTATCTAACTGAATTCTCTATGTTATAAATGCATACGTATTGTTACGTGCGTGACATTGTACGGTGAAAACAAATGGTGCACTCGATTTTAATTCATGTTTGTCAGGTACTTGTCCAGGGTCGGTGATTCTCTCTGTCGTCCTATGTACAGATTTAAAGTGTTCGATTTTAAAGCTAGTTTGTTATTCTTTCGACAATAAAGAAGAATTAACCTTCACAACGCTACATACAGTTTTACGATATTGACAACAAGGACGAAAAGACGTCTTGTTAAAGACACTTCATTTAAATTCATAACTGCAAATGGATGAATTACATTATAAAGTATGAATCTGAGTCGTTGTCTTGAATGATCGCGCAAAATTACCTGTCATTAAATATACACAAGTGTCATTCTTTAGATTGGTAAGTTCCCGCGGTGACGCACACTTATTTACCACCTAAGACATATAAACAATCAGTAGGTGTAGATAAGAAAACAAAAATAGTTCTATCTAAAACAAAGAACATGTAGTGACAACAATTTTATAGTTATAACTTGTTAAAGACACTTCATTTAAATTCATAACTGCAAATGGATGAATTACATTATAAAGTTTGAATCTGAGTCGTTGTCTTGGATGACAGCGCAAAATTACCTGTCATTAAATATACACAAGTGTCATTCTTTAGATTGGTAAGTTCCCGCGGTGACGCACACTTGTTTATTTACCACCTAAGACATATAAACAATCAGTAGGTGTAGATAAGAAAACAAAAATAGTTCTATCTAAAACAAAGAACATGTAGTGACAACAATTTTATAGTTTAACACTTAGTACTGTACACAAAACGCGTCTGTGAATATAGTTAACGATCTTTTTAAATTTTAGAAAGATGTGCCAGTAATATCAATGAATAAAAATATAGTTTAAAGAATATACTATTATAGCTGAATATGTGAATATTTGATTGATTGATTGATGGATTGCTTGACTTCCAGCAAGCAATATTTAAGCTTATTTTCGGGAATTATGAATATTTGAATTTACATTTAAACAAAGTACATATTTAATGATAGGGATCTAAGATTTATGATGAATCAATTTACCCTCAGCACAAAAGGAAATTTTCAGGTACACATACGGCAACAGAAAAAGTTTAATAATATTTTTTTTTAACCGCAACAATGTTACTAAATGTAAATGACTGGCGCATTTAGTAAGGTAGGAACTTGATGAAAGGTACATGTATAGGAGTTACTGCTTTTAAAACAAAATACATAGCGTTATATATGGATGCTAAATTTTACGCAAATGATTGTGCTCCGTTAACAATTAAGTACCTTTTAAATTATTATGTATCTAGTAAAACTAGTAAATCCCTTCAATACCGAAGAAAATACTGAAAAATAAACCATTTATACCAAGAACAATCATTCAATCCAGCAATGACGACATAAGAAACGATGCACATTACGATAAACCATCCGATAAACGAAACGTTGCACGATACGATATACCATACGATAGACGAAACGATCTATTAAAACGATAAACGCCGTCTCACCGTTTCTATCGTATATCGTATCGTATATCGTTTCGTGCATCGTGCGTACATCGTTCGTATATCGTGCGTACATCGTCCGTATATCGTCCGTTCATCGTTCGTGCATCGTGCGTTTGGTTAACTTATACGTTCCAGGGACTGTAACAAGGAGCTTTAAATGCAATAAAAACATATTTTAGGGTCTTGTAAGGTGTTTAGATAGAACGGTGTTTTAAATTACTGATTAATTTTTACTTTTGCATGTTTGCGTTTTGTACTGCCGTGTTTATAAATTAGAACAAAAAAAAACCAAAAAAAAAAAACCAAAAAAAAAAAAAACAAAACAAAAAAAACCCCTAAATTGAATAATGGTCAATGTTTGCTAAGGTCATTACGTGACATTAAGATTTAATATTTGGAATTTTAGGGTCAAGAGGGGTTTCTCTATTTAAAAGAACCATAAGTGAAGTTTATCACATTCCAATTGGCCATTAACTTACTCACAATTTAAGAGGATGTTTATCGTATTTTTTATTTGATTAAGTGTAAATATGAGTAAAGACAATAACACATTTTTTCAACTGTCAGTCTTTTTTCCATGTTTGTCAGACTCTGTACAAACGTATGAAATACAGACAATGGTTTCTTATTCAAATGATAATCCGCTAAAGTGTATAATATACTACTTTATTATACAAAAGGTTACAAAAACAAATAAAATTCAATTTCGAATAAACAATGTATCTCACCGCACAGAGCCTCAACTACGTCATCATATTAGTGATCGAAATGAACAAACATAGAAATCAAATACACCAAATAGTCATGCAGATTATGTTGCATTCACTTTTTATTTTGCGTTTGAAACAATATTTTCAGTTTTAAATAATAAATGTATGAATTACTGCAACAATGTCCCGGACAGGAATATAAATGGATTGTAAATCAATCTATCAGATGAGTCAGATAGGTCTATATCAATTGACAGATGGTAAACGACATGATAGATGGAGAACAATTGTAATTATCTGGCTGATTTGTAATGATCTGTAACACCACCGATGACCTCTTACTAATTGCAAATTGTGGTGCGTTTTCATGCTCAAGTTGTATTACCAATATAATGAAATGATACATTTTTGACATTGGTTACCTATATTTCAAGCAAAATGTTTAAAATGTAATCGATATTTAAGAACAATAACATTCATTTTTACTACTGCCTTCTAACATGCATTATTTGCTATATATAAATATATAGCGTATTTTTTTTACCAATTACACAATAAGGCTTTGATAAAACCAATAAGGCATTCACTACTGGCTATAAAAATGACTGCTAATACCAGCTGAAGTCGTTTTCCGTCTGTCACTGACTGAGATTGACGTTAAATTTCTGCAAACAATGTCTGTAAAAGACTGGAAAGGTTTTAATTTTTACTGTGACAGTCGTTTTACAGTTAGGTGCAGTACTTACATAACATAAAGTTAACTTAAAGCAGTCCAAATCTCTGGTCAAAATCCCTGATTTTGACCAAAAAAAACCAGTTAATTTGACCGCTTTGACTGGACACAAAATTTTGTCCAAATCTCTGCTTTAAATATTGTCAAATACTCAGCTTTTGTCAACTGGACAAAAAAGTCCAAATCTCTGCTTTTGTCATATTGACAAAAACGTTCCAAATCTCTTCTTTCAAATGTCACGTAACAAAAATGTCCAGTGGACAAAAATTGTCAAAATCTCTGCTTTTCGATTGACACGTGACAAAAATGTCTAGTGGACAAAATTGTCAAAATCTTTGCTTTTCAATTGTCACGTGTCAAAAATGTCCAGTGGACAAAATTGTCAAAATCTCTGTTTTTCAATTGTCACGTGACAAAAATTTCCAGTGGACAAAATCTGTGCTTTTCAATTTTCAAGTCACAAAATGTCTTTTACAAAAATCGAAATATGTGTCCATGGGACACAGATGCTCCGCTAAAAGAAGTCCTAAACAGGAAGTAGTTGTCCGACAGGCCTGAAAGTTGTTTAGGACAACTTGTGATACTGAACCACCCTGCCAAATTTTAAATTGTTCTCATGTACGGTTTCTGAGAAAAGCTTGACGGAAATTTGTACGTACGGACGGACATATTTACGTACAAATGAAGTCCCAAACAAACAGGAAGTAGTTGTCAGACAGGTCTGAAAGTTGCTTAGGACGTACAACTTGTGATATTGAACCACCCTGCTAAATTTCAAATTGTTCTCATGTACGGTTTCTGAGAAAAGCTTGACGGAAATTCGTACTATTTAAAAATAACAACAAAAAATTAATAAATTTTTTTTGCAATCTTTAAATCGCTCTTAAAAAACTGACACTCATATGTGACGTCATTATTACAAAGAAAGACCTCACGTGACCACCTTAACTAAAGGCACTTTAATGTGTGAGGAAGTAATGTCAATTATGAAATGCACATTATTTATAAATGATTTAAAGTCCTATTGCAATGCAAATAATATTGAGTTAACAAAAATTACTGTTTGCGTTTTTTGATTTATTAAATTTTTTTTTATCTATTTAAGGATGTTCGCTGGTCGTATTTTTTTCATGCTTTGCGCACCGTAAAATTTATTGATGTCGTTATCGGTAAAACGTCACAAAATTTACAATACACTAAAGAAATCCACGAAATACAAAATATTTGTTATGATTTAAATATTAGTATATAAAGAAATCGGGGTTTTAAACAAATAACTTGATTTTCAAAGAAAATACGACATTTACGGTAAATATCAACCAACTTCCGGAATAAACACGAGATGTCGACTTACACATTGTTGGGTGCAGAGCCAATAGAAGCCATACTAGACAGACTTCTGCTTACTTTCTTCATTGGGGCAATTCAATACAACAAAAGTACGGAATACAGAATCATAGAAAGACAATTGGTCATGTCCGAACAGAAACCAAACTCATTCATACATACACTCATAACAGCGTTAGCTAAATACCAACTTCCATCCCCACATATGCTTATAAAAGACACACCAACTAAGCAACACTGGAAATCATCTGTTAAGAAATCAATGCAAGTCTACTGGCACCAAAGATGGAACGAAGAAAAACTCTCAAAGACGTCATTGCAATACTTAGAAATCAAGCAAAATCCCCTGGGAAATCCACACCAAATATGGAAACTAGTACCTAATGTTCCTCTTGAAGTCAAGAAGGCAGAAGTCAAGTCCAAGCTGATTACCAGAACGTACACCCTACAATCTGATCGAGCGAAATACAGCAAGAATATGGTAGATGGCACCTGTAAATGTTGTGGCCTGGCTGAAGAGAACACAACTCACTTTCTACTAGAATGCAATGCCTTAAAACACATAAGGGAAAAACACATGTCAACTCTTCAAGCATATCTAGACATCAATGTGAACACTGAAGCATTCAGTAACATCAAACAAGAAGGTCTACTGGTACAATTCATACTGGACTGCTCAACGGAAAAGACCAAACCACTGGTGAAACTCAACCGCAGAAATATCAGCGACATAGAATCTATATCCAGAACACTATGCTATGGACTCCACACAATGAGAATGTCTCTACTATCGAAACCCTAAGTGACAGTGTACAAATAATTGATATGAACATTATTACCTACCCGACTTTCCGGAACTGCACCCCTATGTATAAATACGTTGTTGTATGCTACTGTACAGTTTTGTTCGTTTTGAAATTTTGAAAAGATCCTTCGGGAGTGACCCTTAGATAGGGTGAATCTACCAGACAGGTAACAGGTAACAGGTGTCGTCAGACAGGAATTTTGATACGATTTTAACCTTTTTAGTCTTATTCCCGTGGCTAGACGTAAGATACTGTTTAAGCGTGGAAAGCGGAAAAAATATCTGTCAAAAGCGCAGCTTAGTTGAAGGAAAGTCGCTTTGCTGCAAAAGATTCTTATGCCAACTTATCACACCTGATATATCCGCTGTGCTCAAAAACCCTAGCTTTAGATGAGTGGATCTTAGATGTACGCAGGGTTGGTGAATTGATTGTACTTGCCGACTGACGATCAGCCTCCAAGGAATGCGAACTTCATCTTTCTCAGCAAAACTGTGTACTAAAATGTGTAACACTTTAGCTGCTACAATAAAGGCTAAGCCTACATGTACTACTTTGAATATACTTTGTGTAAACAGCAAATGCCAACATGTCAACATCATACCAACAGAGAAACAACATGATGATGGCCATGTCTGAGGTAAAAATTAAAATACATATTGATGTAATATCTGTAACATAATAAATTTTGCTAAACATCTCCATGGTGTCATGGGGAAAGTGAGAAGTTTATATCATACAATGACTGTTCACAGTCTTGTTTTACTTGGATAAACATGATAAAGAATACTCAGTGTATGTAGGAAAAAGACCACAATGGTTCAAATAAAAGAAAAGCAAATTTGGAAATGCCCAATTTATAAAACAAAAAAACTATTTATTGTACTGTACATACATACAGTACTCCTGTTAATTTAATACTAGTAACATTACTATAGTAAGTCACAATAAATAATTTCTTATTTTCTTTCTTTTACTGGTTTCATTGGTTTTATAAACAAACAAGAAAAAAGATTGTATATACTTGTACTTGTATACTTGATCAGAGATATGGCAGTCTGACACTAAATGTAAGCAAAGCAAAAAAAATTTTTGTAAATCATATCCCACATAAATGGTTACCATAACTATAAAATATAACCATAAATATGGCCTTGAAATGTTGAATGGTCTCATCATTAAGTTCTTTTGGTAGCACTAATTTTATGAATTTTTAAGTCTATATAATTTTTTTTACAAACTTTTAGATCAGGGTTATAAGAAATTTTTCTCAGGTACCGGCCATTTGGAATGTGTTGACCACTTTGTTTTAATTTGTGTCTTTCTTAAAAACACAAATTAAAACAAAGTGGTCAACACATTCCAAATGGCCAGTACCTGAGAAAAATTTCTTATAACCCTGATCTAAAAGTTTGTCAAGAAATTTTTCTCAGGTACTGGCCATTTGGAATGTGTTGACCACTTTTTAATTTGTGTCTAGTTTAACCCACCATTTCTATTGAAATGCCTATAAAGATTAGTAAAATTGTCTGTCATTTCATATGTTATACCGATACCAATGTTCTTTATATATATATATATATATATATTTTCAGTCATGATCAGAAAACTACAAGTTGTGAAGCGAGAGAGGGTACCTGTTATGAGTACATGTGAATGATGAATTATATGTAGCTGAGATACCTGGACCAAGATTATCTACATGTATTATTGAGCCACAATACCATGCATCCATCAATAATGTAACACCGATATATATGTAAGGGGAATAACTCCAGCTTCTTGGTAGTTTATTTTGTGAAAATGCTGAGTGATTATAATTTGTGGACATTAACATGGCTATTTGTTGTCATTATTTGAACATATAAAATTACAAAATCTATGCAACTTTGAGTGAGAGTTTTTATGCCAAAATCACGAATATGAAAGGAGCATATAATATAACTCTTTGTGTGGTCATTGGTAAATATTTAGTTTCTATGCTCTAACTTGAGTAACAGTTTGAACGATTTTATTGAAATTGTGCATATGGTCTTTATTTACTAGTGATAAAGGGCAAAATTTTGGTTCAGTGTTGTAAATTGAGTAATGGTTGACCGATTTTTAGGAAATTCAAATGTAATGTCCATTTAATGCTAAATTGCTTGTTGTTTTTTTTGTTTGTTTGTTTGTTTTAATGGTGTTTAACGCTACTTTTAGCAATTTTTCAGCTATATCATGGTGTCCAGTTTTCATTGGGGAGGAGTAACAGGAGAAACCCCGACCTTTGGTAAGAAAACTGGCAATCCTGAAATTGAAGACGAGCACACCCTACCAATTGCAAGGTCCCTTTATTGCTAGAGGAATTCCACCATTTGAAAGTGTATCCAATATAAATTTTGTATCCACTATGTTCCCCCCCTCCCCAACATACATGGTTCAACATATTGCTGTCATATTGCTCTGTGCTAAATACTTGTATTTAGAAATGTGTATTAGATGGATTATCAATAAAACCTGTGTAATTGTAAGGCAAAAACAGCTCTATACTTCTTGTAAAATTGTATTAGAATCTGAACATTGATGTACTAGTAAAAATTCTTGTACCTGAAATGTCTTTTTTGTTGGGTACATGCATTTGTCCTTTTTTAACCCATTAGCACTTGACATGCTGTGCATGCTAATCAGGCTATAGACCGCCCCTAGTTTTAGCAAACACATGTTTTATGATATATATGAGCTAGTTTACTGAAATAAATACATTTACAGATATTTTAAGAGCAACACTTGAAATAATGGGAAAAATATTTAAAAAATGGATCATTTTTCCCATACTTTTTCAATAAAATTACAGTTTTTTGGACCTGTCGAAAAATTTAGCACACAAACCTACATTTTTTTCTTCATGTATACAAACATAAAGGTAAGATAAATATTTTGTTAAAATTTTGGGACTTTTTATTTATAAGAAAGGGTTGAATTTAAAAAAAACATCCATGGATGATACATTTTCCCGTACTGTTTCATTAAAATTACAGTTTTTTGGACCTGTCGAAAAATTTAGCACACGAACCTACATTTTTTTCTTCATGTATACAAACATAAAGGTAAGATAAATATTTTGTTAAAATTTTTTGACTTTGTATTTATAAGAAAGGGTTGAATTTAATAAAAAAAAGCATCCATGGGTGATACATTTTCCCGTACTTTTTCAGTACTGTATTTAACTGGTCAAATCTGATGTTGAGATGTATAATATTATATTTTTTATTTTAAAAATGCAAACTATATATATTATCTAATTGTTATTAATGAGATTATAATAATCTGAACAACTGAAAAAGAATTTTTTATTGCTTTTATTATATGAACCCCATGTCCAGATTTTGTGATCATTGATGATTACACATGTAAGAAATCTGACCCTACCGAAAAAACGAGCACACGAACCTATGAATTTTTTTGTATATTTTTAAATATATATGTGTACTACATACAAAAATGCTTGAAATAAAGCATCCTATTTATAATGAGTAATAGCAGAGAACATCCTTAAACGTCTGCTATGATGACTTTTCTCAACGGAAAATAGCGGGGCTGAGACAGTCTGTCCAAAAAATATTATTGTTGAAATTATTCGACTTCTTGACGCTACTAACAATATATGATCATATGTATATATAAGTGATAGTAGAATAGTGTATTAGAGACTCGTAAAATAATGAACAAAGTAAAACAAGGAATTGTGTGCAAAAATTTAATAATCCATTAATAAAGGACTTTAATGTCTGTCCTCGAATTTTGGCAATGCCTACTCCATATTAAAAATGTATTTCAAACAAGTTTTACAGTATTTTACAATTATTTTTATTTTCTTTTTATTTTTCATGAGTAGCTGTTATTGATTTGTTCAAAGAATTATTCGGTTATTTGCTAGAGTATTTTTTTTTCACTTCAACAAATTTTCGTCTGTATCATATCTTTTAGGTTTTATTTTGGGAGGTCACAGGAGAACCCCGTGAAACTATCTGAAGTAGGCAGTGTCCATTAAGGTCAAAGTCGAACACAACCTAATGTCGGGCTCGAATTTAAGAGCCTTGTATACTTCATAACATATGATGTCTATCTATTTCTGTTATAGTTCGATACGATGAAGTATCATTCTTACCAAATATTAATACGATTTCATTATCACACCTCTACTATTTATTTAATAAATAAAAAATAAAAAGTTTATAATATATTCGATAATCTTAACGTTTTAAAAAATATTTAAATACACGCTAAATATTTTTAAAGATGATCAAAATACCGTGTGCACAATATGAAACTTAAGTAAAAATGCGAATATTTTTTTTATTTCAGTTCTTGGTATCGCTTTTTAAAATATGTTCTCTATTTAAGTTTCCAATAAGCGTTTATGTCACCAGAAGAACTGGAGAATTATTGTTAATTATGTTAATTAACAACCCAAACTCAATAGAGGATGTGCGAATTCCTTTAAAGTGTACATTTGAGCAAGGACAATGTTAGCGGTGTACTCGAAACAGTAAAACATGAAGAATGCTATGGGATGATTTCAGAGTCAATATAGACACCTTAAAAATTAAGTGTTTGTCAGTAGAACAAAATGGGGATTAAGTTATCTTTATGTTACAAGACATCCTGACAACCTATAACTGTAAATGTATTTATAACATTATAACATTAAAACGTTACACATTAATCCTTGATCTTGATTAACGAAAACACACCGGCTGATGCCGTCCAATGTTTAATACACGTATATTTTTATCAGTGAAGCGTGATTACCGGCAACATAATTAACCAGTTGTCCTTCTTTAAAATAGAAAGATCCGCGTGGACATGAACAACTTTATTATGTTTACTGAACTAGTTCATCTCTTTACACAATAGAAAACAAAATGATTTTATTACTTTTAAAATATTATAATTAATAAAAAAAACAGAATAAAAGCAGCAACAGGTTCGACACTGATAACTTAATAAATTGGCAATTTTATCATTTTTTACTTATGGTAGAAAGGTAGAATAATCTCAAATACGGTTTTTTTTAATTAGTAGTATCATTCAGGTGAAAATTCAGTTATTATCAACATTTAATATATGATTACACTTTCAGTTGTCTTCAATGTCGGGGGTTAATTTTTATAACAGATGTATTTAAACATAAAAGTATGTCTGAGACTACTTCCAAAAAGAGATGTTTTGTTTACTTTCGAACATTTTCACAAGATAAATTGAAATTAAAAATATTAATCGACCGATGTTAAAAACTTAAATATAAATACAAGGCTTTGTAACAGTCGCATTTTGTCTGATACAACGGAGAAAATGATTGCGACAGACATTTTTTGACTGATACAACGGTAACGACGTTATAACATACAAATTTCGACTGAATCAACGGAAAGAATGACTGCGACAGACATTTTTTGACTGATACAACGATAACGTCGTTGTAACAGAATTTTGACTGCGTTATCGGAAAAAATGTCTGACAGACATTAAACGACTGTCACAGTAAAAATTATTGTCCGACACAACGTTTGCAGTGTTTTGCAGACATTTTGGTAGTCATTTGCAGTCAGTATCAGTCTGTGACAGACGGAAAAAGACTGCAACTGGTATTTACAGTCATTATTTTAGCCAGAAGTGATTGTAGCGTCTTTACATGCACTTTTATAGCCAGTATTGATAACAGCGGACTTTTGAGTTGGTTAGGGTATTTAAATTTTAAGAGTTTATATAGAAAACCACCCCTCTACCATTGACATTTTTGGAATATATGTTAAGAATACGCATATAAGCAATTCTGCATGTATGGCGAATAGTAATTAATTAAAATTCAATTGCATTTTAAAAGTATATCCTAGTAACTTTCTCTTTCCTGAGCCCTAGTATGAACTAACGGCATATTTACTTTCATCAGACATTTATGCATTATATATGTACAAGAGTCTTACCTTTTTGTTGTATGTTTACTTGGTTTGGACTCTTTGCATTCAGATCCTCCCTGTTCAATTGTAGCAGTTATGTCATGGTTAATTAATTCAAGATAGCGTTCATTTTTTGGTATTTTACGTTCAGATCGTACGAAAAGTTGGACAATAATTAAATTAATTGGGAACATTATTATCCCACTTTCAATTCCAATTATTAAATCTTGAAGTGAAATTTTAAGAGAAAAACCAGCAATATTTTGTTTAATCACATCCTCAGATGGTATGCCATGAAACATTAAGCATGTAAGCATGGTGCACAAAAGCAAAGATAAGGCACAAGATAATCGTTGAGCTCTTGTAAATTCACTACGTTTTGGTTTTGTGAAGATGCTGATCCAAAGGTGTTCACTACGTATATCTTGGCTTGCTTTAAGGAAAAACTGCTGTCTAGTATGTGTCTTCAGATCTTGGGTAGATGTACAGTGCAGACGAGCTTTGGATTTCCCACTTTCTTCACCAAGCCAGTTCTCATTAAAGAAATTATACACGTGTGCGCTCTGCAAATCTTGTATTATGACTCTCGACAGGAACCTGTAAGTACACATTTATATCTTTCTCTTCTTGTGTGCATACAGGTTATATAACAGACAGATATTAGCAAAAGTTTGAGTGTAATAACATAACATTAGACATAAGTAAAGATGTATCTTCTGATAAAAATCGTTACTCAGCTGCATTGATAGAAGTACAACACTTACAACAACAGAGCTGTATAATTAACAGATGTATACAATTAAGCAGTAAAGTCGACAAAGTTTCAAGTAGGAAAATATTTGTGAGCTAAAACCAAGAATGAAACTCCATTATCAGATTCGCATGAAAAACGTGTAGTTAAAAAAATACGATAAGTTATAGGAATTAAAAATTAAACTTTTTTAACAATTGTTTATGGCTAATCTAAATCTGTAGCAACCAAACGATCATTCGGATAGGATTGCTTGATTGGATAAAAATTAAAGTTTATTAGGCTCAACGTATTTTATGAACTGCGACTGATTAATTGAAGCAATACCAAAATAATTTTTTTATCTATTTATTTCCTGTAACATAAAATCTGCAAGTCCGTAAAACTATAAGATCTGCTTCAGTTTCTGGCCAAAACTTGTTTTTATGCTGCAGTATGAATCAGAAGTCCATATAAATAGCAAGCAAGTCGCGTGAAAATATCAATAAATATTGCAAATCAAAATGATAAATACACAAATCATTGTTTCTTTGCAGTTTAAGTTTATATTAAAGACATGACTTATTAGTTATAAGTAAAAATAATACGCAGTCTTGTTTTTATAGAAGCCATTTACGATTCTTTGAATACAAACCCTTTGTTGAGAGAAACGAATTTAAATATAAAACAATAATTTTTAGTTCAAGGCAGTTTGATACCGTACTGTATCTTATAAAATGAACCGAGCGTAGCAAGTTCCAAGCGAACGAAATAACGGAGTTACGATTTCTTCCACATATCAGCGTACAAACAAACCACAAACAATAGCGGTGACTTATGTAATTGGTATAAATGGTAAATGGAAAGAATTATTTCAGAGCAGAATATCACAAACAAGTAATTGGTAAACTTTTAAAATGGCATCGAAATCATGTGAACTACTAACTGGTATTAATAAATTATAATTATATTAATTATAAACAGCAAGGCGCTAATGATAATATTCAAGTGTGGAATGTACTTGAATTACATCACTTCAGTTAAATTTGGCAAAACACAAAAATAAATTTGGCCATATTATGCATTAATTCATAAAAATTGGTGACAAACATAAACTACTAGCAGATTTAACTAATGATTTTCAATCCAAATGTACACCAGAAATTGTTTTTCTGATTTTTGTAATTTAAAAATCTACCGATATTTAATATTTTGAATTGCTTTTGTTTTATTCTTTTTTAAATTAATCAATCACGAATAAAATGATCACCACTCTACTATATGTTACCACGTTTATTAACAAGTAAACATGTTCTGTAACTTGTTTCTGCTTAATCAGTAAACATTTACTGTCAGCTGAGGTAAAAAAAATTTGATATTCTTTTATTATTTAATTGTTATTTCAATTATGTATATTTATAGACATTCAGCCACCGAATCTGAGAATCCACATTGATTTTTCACCAAAACACAAAACTTGATGTCCACGAAGAAAAGTTCTTTCACTAGATACATATTTATAGAGAACCATAACATTTGTTTGTTGTGTGCAACGCCTCTTTCTGTAATTTTAAGCTATATCTACTGCTGACTAAAAAAAAAGACTAAATACCAGTTGCAGTCGTTTTTCGTCAGTCACTGACTGAGATTGACTGCAAAAATGTCTCTTAAAGACGTTGTGTCAGACAATAATTTTAACTGTGACAGTCATTTTATGCCTGTCACAGACATATTTTGTCCTTCACAGACATTTTTTCCGTTGGCGCCGTCAAAATTTGTCTGTTACAACGGCATATCCGTTGTATCAGTCAAAAAATGTCTGTCGCAGTCATTTTTCCCGTTGACTCAGTCGAAAATCGTCTGTTACAACGGCGTTACCGTTGTATCAGTCAAAAAATGTCTGTCACAGACATTTTCTCCGTTGTATCAGACAAAATACGACTGTCACAACACCTGGTTATTATTAATGTTAATTTATTAACAGCGGTCGATTAATATTTTTTATTTCACATTTTTTTTTTGAAATGTTCGGAATTAAACAAAAAAATCTCTATTTGGAAATTGTACGTTCGCACTATTACGATTATAAATATAAGTTTTTATAAATCTGTTTCCAAATAATAAAGACTGCTGAAAATGTGAGCATTTGTTCTGTCCTTATTTTAAATTTTTTTAACTGAATTTATCAATGGTTTACGTACGCATCTGGTGAAAATAAAAACCGAATTAAAGCCATAATAACGATTCCCTTTTATACATTTGTACAATAATGTTTTCTTAGAGACGGACAAAGTTGAAAAAAATACATATAATAAAATTGCCAATTTATTTAATTGTGTAGGAAACTGTTAGTATTTTATTTAGGACGTCTACATACATTAAATTTTGACATTTTAGTCGTAATATTTTTTATGTCTTTCAATTTATATATATTAAAAAACACAAAAAGTAATGTTTGTTTTCTAAGCTGCATCTACTGTTGTTTAAATTGATCTGGTAATTTAGTTAAAACTATAAAATTGTACATGTACAATTTAAAGAATGATACATGTTTTTAATTAGGTAATCTCGCCCCGATGATATAAGAAAATATGTTTTAAACATTTTGCGACACCATCCGGTTTTTTTCGCGATCATGCAGAACAAGGGTTGATATTGTGTAATATAGTCATGTAATAAATACATTTTATAGTTATACAAAAACGGGTACTGTCTTCTAATGTCATGTTCCTGCCCCCCTCCCCCCTGGTAAATTATGAACTTTGTACACACAAAACACTCAATTGTAAAGGTGGATTTTTCTTATTGTCAACATTGACAAGCAATGTAGATCATTCAAATTATTCCAAAGAAATGCCCCAGAAAGACCAACGCTCTGTATAGTATATCGCATGCAACTGAATCGAGTGCGCGCCGTTTGCTTTTAGTCGTCCAATATTATGTCAAGCCCGAAACTTAAAAAGCAAGAGAATTAAACTACACAGTGAATTCTATAATTACTTGCCAATCGGTAGTTAATTAGAAAATGAAATAATTACTTCAAAATAAAAAAAGAATTTTTACAAAGTTGTACACGATGTTGATACAACTATTTCTATTTTTTTTCATTGCAGTCTTCTTGAGTAGCTGTTATTGATTTGGTGAAAAACATAATTATGTTACTTGCTGATATAATTTCTTCACTTTAAATGTTCGTCTTTATCTTTTAGTTTTTGCTGGGTTGGCAGATAAGGGAGACCCTCTCGTTGTGGTGTTGTCAGGTCATAGTACGAAAAGCGTGTCTGCTGACAGTAGTGGGTAACGTGTTTGAAGATTGCCACTCCCCTAGCACGATAAAGCCCCCTTTTGTAGATTTCGAAAAACGAGTAGGCTCACTGCAGCCGCTACAAAAGGCTAAATTCTCTGCCCCTACCCAAAACGTCATACTTTTCTAGTGGCAGTCTAATTTGTGTTACTTAGTGTCCCATCCCACCCTCTTTTTCCGTTGATTAATTGTTTGTAAAATTGTTCTTGTCCTGAATATCGGAGGTCGCAGGAGAACCTCCTAAAACCCTCTGACCTTTAGCAGTGTTCAGTAAGGTCAAAGTCGAACACAGCGAGATGTCGGGCTCGAATTAACGAGCATTGTGTACTTTATAGCCTGTGTACCTTTTTCGGTTTTAATTGGATATCATACCGTTTAGTTTGAATCTAACACATTACTTATGCGACTTCATTACCACACTTGGACTATTGATTTAATAAATACAAAGCTTTAATATATTTGAAAGGTGTAAGTTTTCATTTAATACACGCTTAATATATATTAAAGAAATTAAAAGACCATGTGTACAATAATATACTTTAGTTTTTTTATTTCAGTTCTGAGTATCGCTTTTTAAAATCTGAACAAGAGACTTATTGTTAATTTTGTTAATTACATTACCTCGCTATCGCTCGGGATAAAATAATACGACATAAATGGTCACCCCGTGGTAAAACAATGATAAACCACATCCTCCGTAAATTATTTCTTAATCATACCTATATTAATCAATTAGGGCCGATTTTACGTATTATTTAATAATATATTTTCTACAACGATCTACGTTTAATTATATACTACCGATGTACGAACGATGCACGAACGTCGCACGAACGATAAATGACCAAAGTACGAACGATAACATCGTTAACATATGTTAGCACGCAAATTTGCAAATAAAATCGTACAACATTTGGGGAAAGTTTTTGCAAAGGAGACGATTTGTATTTGGTTTAGAAACCATAAACTTTAACAGTGTTTTGACTAAAATTTCCGTTTTCTTTTTACAGACACCGAAACTGCCAAACACAGTTATATGTGTATATACTACAACTGTTTACTGGACATATATCGAATGATTTTTCTCCAATACATGTGAACTTTTGTACGATAGTACGAAACGGCGCAATCGATTCAGTTTCATTCGATAAAGTATGTCCATTACTTGTTCTGTGGCACTTTGCCTTTCTATGGTATGATTTTAGAGTCAATGTAGACAATCAAAAATAAACACCTTTAAAATTTAGTGTTTGACTGTAAAACGAAAGGGGTTGAAGTTTATTTACAAGACAATAGTACAATCTAAAACTCTTAATGTATTTGGGTCCGTAGAAATACCGCAAACTACTAGTTAGAGCACTACCAAGGAGAAAAGTGCACTAACAACATGAAGGATAACAGTAATCACAACAAACAACATACAATTTTAAAGAATAATGCATAAATATAGTTTTTACCAAATTTTGTCTTTTTTATTTTGTAGTTTTAGAAATATTTGCATTTATATCGGCATGTGCCGATTTTAGTATTGGTAATTACCGGTCACCTGTGTATGTTTTCACTCAAACGAGGATCAAAAACAAACACAACTGCACTAACTACATAAAAAAAAGTTCCGATTTATTACATTACAAAATTACACAATATTAAAACTTGATCTGGATTAACATCGAATAATGCCGCCCAATGTTTAATACACGTGAACTTTAATCAGTGAGGCGGGATTATCTGAAACATAATTACCACCTTTGTCCTTCTTTAAATCGAAAGCGCCACGTGAACATCAACATTATTATATTGACTGAATTACCTGAAATTTTAAACAATAAAAAACAAACATGATTCGATGTTTTTTAAATAT
Organism: Limnoperna fortunei; assembly: GCA_944474755.1. Lineage (NCBI taxonomy): Eukaryota > Metazoa > Mollusca > Bivalvia > Mytilida > Modiolidae > Limnoperna > Limnoperna fortunei. Next base: position 32,674,746 of record OX104115.1, read on the forward strand.
TGTATTTAAAATAGCTGAACATATTTATAGTAACTATAATTCTAAAATTATTTTCGACATAACTTAATTAAATAAGCGATGTCATCATATTTTGTTCAAATTTGTTTGCAGAAAATATTATTATAAAAATGTAGAAGATTATCAAATTTCCAATAGATGATTTTTTGTTGAATTCAGAACATTTTCATAAAATAACTTGACATTTAGAAAATTATTCGACCGCTGTAAAAACAATACCAATAATAATTACCAGGCGTTGGAACATTTGTAATCGTAAAGTGTGCGAGAGCACAATTTCTAAATAGAGATATTTTTTTTTTGTTTAATTCCGGTTATTTTCGTAAAACAAATTAAAATTAAAAATTGTCATCGGCCGCTGTTAATAAATTAACAATACTAAATACAAGGCGTTGTGTCGAATTTTGTCTGGTACAACTTTTTTTCACTGAAACAACGGTTATGCCTGTGACGGACAAAATATGTCTGTGACAGGAATAAAATGACTGTCGCAGTAAAAATTATTGTCTGACACAACCTTTGCAGTCTTTTACAGACATGTTTGCAGTCATTTGCAGTAAATCTCAGTCAATGAGAGACAAAAACCGACTGCAACTGGTATTTACAGTCGTTATTTTAGCCCTAAGTTATTGTAGCGTCCAGTTTTTATTGGGGAGGAATTCGAAGCATCCGAGAAAAAAAACTGGTAGGAAAACTGGCAATCTTTGTCAGTTAAGATTGCAGTCGAGCACACCCTACCTTCCGTCACACTCAAATCTGCAACGCACTTGAGCAAAAATATATACCTTTGCCACTTGGCCACCGACGCCCCATAGTATTTTCAGTGAAGCCCGAAATATTGCAGTTTTGCACATACCAGGATGGAGATGATCCACTATTGTCGTGCCAAATAACTATTTCCATGAGCTTTCCTAGATCAAATGAAGAAGTAATAAGAAACCAATCTTCTGCTCCTGAATGGAATAAAACTGTGTTGTGTACGGATAATGCATGTTTAGCACTCTGCCCTTTGCTTCCAATTATATAACAGGAAACACTAGCCGAGGTTCCTGCTTTAAAACGCCAACCAGTTACTACGCACATCATATATTTATATGGATCATTTGCGTTACTTGGATAAGGAATAATTATTCCAAACTGTAAAGATAATTGTACGCAATATAAACATACATACTGTAATATATAAGAAATTCTGCTAGTCATTTCTTAAGCATAGATCTTACAGCTAGTTAGATTGCTCAATCAATGAAAACTAAATTCTTGCAAAAATCCATGGCCAAGAATCAAAACCGTCTTTTGGTACGAAAATACAAATTTTAAAATATTTTGTATTTAAATGGCTAGTTGTTTCAAATATGAATCTATATTTGCGAAGTGATAATTGGAACTAATTTCATTAAGGTTCATTTTTTAGTTAATTTTTTAGTTATATGCTAACCTTACATTCATTATTTTAAAGATGTGTAGCTCTGTTGTTTACATGTAGTTTGCAAAGGTATGAATGTAAGGTACCATAATTAAAACCCACGGATTAATTTTCGCGCATAAAAATATCGTGTTATTTGCGACACATGCAATTTTACAGGCAAACACTCTTAGGTTTAGACGTAAACAGATGTCGTCACAGTCTGCAATTCGGGTATTTGGTAAAATCTCAATTTAATTAAAGAGTTTTTTTTAAGGAGAATTGAGTTTTACATGAAAATATGTCGAGTTTATTAATAGTTTACTCGGTGTGCGGAACAGACCGGGAGTCCATTTTTATTCTGGTGGGACACATTAGTGTCTAAACTACATTTGCTGTTAAATAATTCTTTGATTTTGGGTACATTTATTTGTTTCAGGTGTTTTTCTAAGAAGTTGTGGCTAAGTTTCAGGTAGATAGCACGACACGTAGGTTAGTCATCGTGCGTTCTACCTGGCTATGACACAGATCTACCAGAAAACCAGCTAAGAAAGTAATGATAAAGAAGAGTACTGCGGCCATTTTTTTCTGTAGTTTAACAGAGAAACATTTATGAACATGGAAGTTGGAAGTGTATAAACCAGGATTCGTGTCATGTTAATTGGAATTGTATTTTTAATCGTAAGGTGGAGTTGCATTAATCGTAAGTAGAAGTTAACCATTATTCTTTCCTTTTTGAATGCAACTGTATGATTAATGAAAACATGGTAAGATAATAAATATACGTCTGTGAAATTTATTAAGTGACACGACGAGTGAGCTATTATGTTACAATTGAAATTTTGATAAAAAAATCTATGAGTGAAACGATTTTGGAGTAAAATATTTACGTCATTGAAAATTGAATGGTAGTAACAGATATTAGCTGCATGGAGTGACTGTTTATGTTTAGATAATTTAACAAATTTTGTCTTCAGTGTATTGTGTTTTGACTTTCGTTTGCTGTCATACTTTTGTTTGCAAGCTGATTTATTTGTATTACTGTGCATATTGTAATTGTGTTTAGTTTGTTTGGTTTTGTACAATTTATTTAGTTTAGTTTTCGTAAACTATAATCTTTACTTGTATTGCTTAAAATACTGAGCAACTGACAATCAAATTATTCTTAGTCTTAACAATAATTGTTGGTAAATTGTGACATTCTGAGCATATCTTTCTGTCTGATTTTTGCTATAATAGGTTCAAGATATTATTTGTATTTTACCACTTCTTTATTTTCACTTTTAAGCCACGGAGACCGTGATATTTGGTCTGTGATGAATAATTCTCTTTATAATAGGCACTTCAAATATGATTCAAGCCAACTTTAGATTTAGCGGTTTCATAGTAACAAGTTTACCAGTTATAAAGTTAACGATGAAACAAGAAAAAGTTATTTGAGAGTTCCAACTCGTATCAGAAGTCGGTTAATACTTTCACGTTAGACATAATCACCAAATTGTTTCTACAGATAAATCTTTTTCTGTTCACTTTCTATTTAACTTTCACATTTTGAAGGCCGTAGCCAAGAATGTGAACAATTAGACAAATAGTAATTAAATGGCATAAACTTTAATAAAATTTCAGTCACGATTACTTATATGTAGGTCTTATTTTTCAATTCTTTTTACAGCGTTTATGTAAATATTATAGGTGTAGAAAGGAACAAAAAAGTAGTAAAAATGGGTAAAATATAAAAATATAGGGTAATATTTTTTCTTATGTCTAGTCATGGACCGTTGCTTCTTAGTTAACGACAACGCCGAATTCATCCACAAAATATTTTTTTACAGTATTATATCTGAACATGTTTTATGGATATATGTTTGGCATAAGCATATTCATTGACGTGAACTTACTTACTCTTTTCAAACATAATAAATACTTTTCCGTTTATATAAACACTGGATAAAATGTTAAGAGGCCATCTTTTTACGATCGCTAATACTATTACAAGTAATTCCAGTGTAAAAGCGCCAACAGCTAATTTCGATATTACAATTAAGTTTGACGTCGGCAAGTTCAGTACAGTAATAAACATTCAGTTCAAAAGATAAAACATACATAAAAATAACCTATCAAACCAATATTAACTAGAGAAAAAGTTTTACCTCTGTGTCTTTCATGTCTGCTCTGCGAGCCCAAATCAATGAAAACAAAAATGTCATCCAAAGAATTACAACAGTTGAAACGATAATAGGATTGTCAAAAAATGTTAGGAATAATAATGCATCTGCTATTGGATCAATAACATTAGGTACTACAAGAAATCCACCTGCAAAATGTGTCAGATGGCTGCATTGACATAATATATGTTGTCCAGTTGACAGCGGCGAAACCTGTTTTAAAAGACGATATGAGAATATTATTTTCAGCACAAACTATAGATCGTTCAAGACATTCGGTTCTTCCATGTTTTCTCCAACTGTTTACTTTAAGCAAATTAGTACAACTGATTTTTTATTTCTTAGTAAATATTTATTTTCTCTTACATACATGCATTTTCCATATGATAGTTTCTTAATAATGTATTTAAGCACGTTGTCAACTACCGTATAAGTGGTTTTTTTTCGCGGTGATTTAATTTTCGCTATATTCGCGATAAAAGATGGGACGCGAAAATAAAAAATTGCGAAATATGAAAACAAATGATAGAGTTAGTCATTATGATCACGGACAGCGAAAATAACATTGCGTCTAAAATAAACTCAGACAGTTTTTTAACAAAAACGCTATGTTTTCCCTACGCGAAAAAAAAACCACTTATACGGTAATTCCAATATAAAAAAAGAAATTTATCCTGTGTAAAGGTTTATTGAACGATAACATAAGTATCCATATTTCATTGGACCAACAGTAAATAAATAACCATTTTGATTCTTGTAGTTGATTGGTTTTGTTTGCTTGATTGAATGGTGTTAAACTCACTTTCGCAATTGTTCGGCAATATCTTTTAATTATTTAGGCGGAAGACCCTGACATTGGGTATCATAATTGGTAACCTTTGTCAGTTAAGATTGCAGTCGAGCATATCCTTGATTTGTGATTTACACCAACATATTTTATGTCAGGCGACATCAACATGCAGGTGTAAAACAAATCTGATCTGGTGAAAAATTACCATGAAGAAGTTGTATTAATATATTTCCAATCATATGTATTAAATTTTGATGCGTTTCTGCAGTAATTTTTAAAATTATACAGGCACATTGGTCTAATCACTGGAAGGTAAGATCGTGAGAAAAAAAATAAAATCATAAGTCAAATGATTTTTATGAAATAATTGTTAAAAATATGTGTAATTTCCATAGCCTTAAATTTAGTTCTACATTAGTGATACCATTGATCCAAACCTTCGACTCAAAAGGACAACTGGTTATTTAGAAAAGAAAATGTTTATGACATATAATGGTGTCCAGGATAATTTAATATAGTATGACAAAAAAAATTATTAGTCATATTGCTTACATTGAATAATACATGGTATAAGTTTGGTTTTAATTTGTAAAGACTGACCATAAGATATAAACCGCTGGATGACAAACGCATGTTGAAGTTAATTTTTTACCAATTTGCAGTTAAGATATAAGTGTTGCATAGTTAAAATTACCTGACATCCAGAAGTGGACCATATTTCTAATTCTGTGTCCCAGTACTGACAAGATATGGCACTTGAAGAAACACTGACATTTATATTTACATGTTCCCGACATTCACTTTCTGCGAAAAGAAGCCCGATACTCCACCGGAATGGGTTTTCTTCAGGGTCTTTAACAAAAACCGTAAACATGTCTGTAAGCAATGTTCCATTTTGAGCATCCGCAAAAGTAACCTGCCCTGTTATATTAATTGCATACAAAATGGGAATGGGCATCTGTAGTTTAAGTTTCACTATTAGAAATTTATTAGATGGTTGATCTACATATAAACGTAAGAAGCTATCACGACTGTTAAACGTCCCATCTACACATTGACTATTCCATGTGTATACAGTGATCTTTTCCTCACCTGAAAGTGAAATTGCGAAAAAATATTTTTAAAATTTACACTTAATATAAAATAAACAAGAACTACAATAATTAGAAAAAGACAAAAATGCGTCATTGTTTTCAAAAATTGTAACAGCCACGGTGGTCTTTTGTTATTTCCTTAAGTTCATTGCCTGTCCAGTACACTTTGATAATTTTATTAATTCATTTTCTTCAACACAATTCACACAATGATTGCAAAGTAAGTATGAGGTATTCGTCTAACACGAGTAAGCTTTTTGTACAGATGAATCTTTTGTTGTTTGACAAATGAACAGATTTATAGCATTTTAAAATTTTTATTCAAGAATAAAAGCAAAGGCTTAATATTTAACATATAGACAATTAATGTTAAGGTATTTAAAACTTTCTTTCTGAATTGGTCTTCACATAAGAAATATTTTGAAAAGTCAAATAATTACTATATAATATTGTAAATGAATAGCAATCTCTCAAAACGGACATTCTTGTATTGACATTTACATATAGCTGTTCAATTCAAACTCTGGGACCATACTGTTAACGTTCCCATTGCTCGACACGCAGAGCTGCCTGGTGGTTACTGTAAATGTAGTTTCTCTCGTTGTGGGTCGTTGAGTTGTAATATGAACGTATTAGAAGAGCGCTGCACTAATTGCACGATAAAGACCCCTATTTTGTTTTCAACAAGAGTTATTTGCACTAAAAATGAACCTAGATAGTATTTAAAGAAACATCCAATGAACATATAGTCCGCGAATCCTTTGCCGTCCAACGTTTTATTCATTGGAGGGCAGAAGATTCTCGGAATAATGAACATAATGACCAAATGATCCAAATGGTTCAGTGGTTACAGGAACGAGGTCATTTAAAAGATGTTTCTCATAGGTTTCCATGTTAAAACTAAGTACTACTTGAAAATGTATCAGTTTACTTACACTTTCGAACCAAAGGCTTATGACGACAAGAACGTGAATGAAGACAATAGCTTACATCTGTTTTTATGCAAGATGAGCTAATGATCCTTATGTGCTGTATTTGAGTATCGGCCCATTTCGATAGGTTGTCAAGAGGTCGTTAAGTAAGCACGTGACGTCACAATGTTCCAAAACAGAGATAAAGAGATTATTACGTTGTTTGAAACCCTATTTATTTTCTCGTCATATCATCTCGGCACAGGCGCCCTTCAATGAGATAGGGACGAGACAATGCATTTTGTTTCAAAACGTAAATACTCTATAAATCTCCTTCGGTACTATCACATATAAAACATAAATACAATGGTCAAAGTATTAATGCATTTATGAACTAAAATACATTTATGATACAGAATTCTATTTTCAACTCAAAAATTCTAATTTTTTGAAAAGAGGAGCAGATGGGGCTAAAAAGTCAGCATCTAAAATAAGTCTGACAACTCTTTTGCACAATGTACGTAACTCAACTCTGTAACGGAGAATATGATATGATTTGAGCACTGGAAAATGCTAAATTTGGGTTTCAAACCTTGTTGAATATTTCTCTGCGAGTTATTAAACAATTCAATTAAGTGATTGCTATGCAGTAAATCACAACAACAGTACATACCAAATCTATATGCAATTTGTTTCTCATCCAGAACAGTACCCGAGTACGTGTATGGTCTTTTCGAGTTTGAATTTATTTAATTAAAAATACACTTTATGTACAAATTTATATTCAGAATTGTTTTCTTGCATAATTGCAAACGTTCGTACTGATCAAGCATCAATGCAACCAAAGAACGCACAATGACCTATCCATCGTCGATAATTTTCATTTCTCGTTTTATTTAGACATGTATTTGATACAGCAGTGACTTCTTGAAACCAACCGACTAGTATAATAGTAAATAGTTAACTTAGCTTAGCTACGTTGATCACAATGAATTTGCTAATTTTATTGAAAAAATGCTATGACAAAATAATAAGATAAAATACTGGCACAGTTACTTATGTCTAAAGGTTTCAAATGATTATGATTGCATTAATTTACATAATTAAATAATAACATATGTGATTATATGCAGTAGACAGTTTTATTCTTTTTTTTTCGTAGATTCGGCAATATTTACCCGCCATTTAGGCTTCAGCTTTTACACGCAAAATACGAGATGCTAGTTCAATCATAAATGATGCTTAAAAACAGTTTTCGGCACATGACATGCATCTCCTCCAGGCATCGTAAGCATAGAAAGGGTTAATAAAAGTGCACACTATGAACTTGTAATCTGTATTTACTGTTTGTTTTCCCCATGGCATGATGAGTTATAACTAAGTGATCACACACAAAATCAAAACGGCACTCTGAAGTGAAAGGGAAATAGCACATATACATTTCAGAAGTCTTAATAAACCTTAGATTTTTTGCCCGATAACACAGACCCATCACAATATTAAACATTATTATTAAAAAGCACAATTTTTAGATATAACAGAGCGTAACAAATAATTTGATAGAACTTACCATCATTGGGAAGTCTAATAATAACTGGTTCTGGAAAATCAAGAAGAGGCATCTGTGTTTGGTCTTTAAGTTTCAGGGACATCATTGGTGTTGTTAATTTTGATTTTGAGGCAAAAGGTATTTTTTCCGTGAAAAACATCTATTAAAATAAGAAATGTTAACATATGCATTTTATCTTAAAATAAGACTAAACAAGTAAGAAAAGATTATTGTACAAACGAGAAATCAAATTGTCTACCTCTTTGCAAACAAGAATGAGTTTACAATTTGGATCGCCAAAATGAGATTTCAATTTTTAGTTTGACTGAACCGTTGTAAAAACCCATGAAATCACACACACAAGGCGTTGGAAAAGGAGAAGATGTAATATAATCTGATTATACAAATATTTCAGTCCCGCCGAAACAAGTAAGCAAAAACCTTTCCTTCTATTTAAAAAAAAATACTTGTAATTTCTAAGTATTTACAAATGCTTTCAAATGGTTTGATATATTAAATATAATAATATAACAGTGACATGCACAGTACCAGGTTAAAGCTCTATATTCTCACTATACTAGTATATACAGTTTAACTTCCACGCAGTTTGTGTGTGACAGAATATGTTGAAACAGAAATAATTCGCAGCATAGTTTGATAACAAATTATCGCGGTTTAAAAACAATCTGTTTAACTTTTTGGAATTCTACTATCAAACCTTCATTTTAATGTAAAGAAGAATGACTGAGCATGAATGGATGATCCTTTCGTTTTACTTTTTACATCTGAAAGGGATATAAATAAATACAAGTGAGCGAAGAAAAAAAGCTTGATAGCATTCTGAGTTCATGACGCAAAACAGTCATTGTAACTAAAACATTTACCTGAAACTTGAAGCTTGGCTGGCTGGAGTTAACTAGAATTGGTATATGGAACGATCCGGTCAATATTTTGTTATTAATTTGCCGTGAACTATTTAAAATTGTTTCTTCACTGTTATTTGCTACTCCAACAGATATGGTCATTACTGCTGTTTTAAATTCGATTCTCTCAGGTAGTTCATTATCCATAGAATTCAAAACTCCATCAGCAATATTTTCGACTACATTTATAAGTTTATATATCTTCCTGTTCTACAATTAAAGCGTAGAACAATATTAACTTTTGAGGTCGTCAATTAAACAAGTATTGAACATCGAATTAAATTAGCATTTGTAGATTTATATACATTCCGTTACTTTCTATTTGGTGCTAGGAAACATGACCAATGTGTCGTTCACACAATGTCTTATATTTTCTTTACCCATTCCAGAGTGCCTGTATCAATATAAATCCTTTTGTGCATGGATAATAGAGTCTTACTAATTATTTGTGCAAAATTATCCGAGGGATCAGAGTCGTTTTTTAAAGAATTTTTCGTCAGTCAGTCAGAAATGTTCAATAAACTCAGGTTGACTCTAATGTACCATTACCCAAGGTGGACAAACAGAGAAAAGGGAAAGACATTTTTTGGATCAAACATTGGGAACATCATTTTCGAAGGGAATAAATGAAAAATAACAGAACTTACAGAACTCTAGACCAAATACATCCTTGGTCTCCAAATATTCATGTAGAATTACGGGTCGTTTTATTTCTTTTAAAATTGCTTGTTTTGTATATGTATTGTAACCTTATTAATAATGCTACTTACTTAAACGCCTGTACATGTACATACGTGTGTAAACACTCACAAAAACGTTTTACCTGTTATAGTCATTTGTTGTAAAAACACTGAAGAAGCCTGTTGGTCAGGCGAAATACTTCTGCAATTTTTAAAGTGTTTAACTTTGTTTTCGCTTTAATTATGTATCTAGATGTTGTTTTAAAACTTTTTAAACGAATGTATCATTATTTTAGTCTGTACGGTATCATTATCTACTGTAACGATCCAACATCCAGTACAAACAATTATAAACTATTTCTATAGACGAAAAATATATATAGATAGATTTAGATTTGTGGTAGTCCGAGAATCCTCTGCCGTTCAACGCTTTATTTTGCGTGGGACGTCAGAGAGTTCTCCATAAGCAAAACAGCGGATTTTTCGACACCGGTCTGGGTCGGGACATTTCATCGTGTCAGATTTAATAAAACATTTTCATCCAGTTAATCTATATATAATTCGCTTCTTTAAAATCATCATACATTAAATCAAGCTAATTTAAGCACTGGATTTAAGTCCCATTGTTGTCACGTGACTTTTTGTTCAAAATGAAAGTGAAATGTAGGAATGTATGGGTATCGATGGAAATGAGCTTAGAAATGGACTTAAATCAGCTTGATTGAAGGTAAGATGATTATATTCCTAGAGAAAAGTATCTAAAGAAGCGAATTATATATAGATTAACTGGATGAAAATGTTTTATTAAATCTGACACGATGAAATGTGCCGACTCAGACCGGTGCGTTGGACGGCAGAGGATTCTCGGACTAGATTTGTGGTAAATTTTCTGAAATGCCGTTTTTTCCTTTATATGTTGTGGAATGCTGTATACCAAAATATCGTACCGTAAAACATCTGAATTATGTTCTGCTTCAATAGTCTTTGGTGACAATAGTCATTTCCATATTTTGTATATATATACATATGTATTTTAATTTTGATTGTTAATTCCATTTTGTATCATATTTGCATCATATTCAATAATATCAAGAACAAATGTGTACAATCTGAAAATGTTACAATCAATAATACTATTAAACGCTAATTATTAGTCCATTCCTTACCGTTTGTTCATATGGTTTTGTATTATTGTGCATTAAATCTTTTGATATTGTGTTATCCACTGTAAGGTCATCTTGTGGCATCGAGTTATCTACTGTAATGTCATACGTTGTTGAAAAACTATTGAAAAGTGAACTGGAAAAAAATTGAGTTGACTTGATTGATCGTTTTTCATTTCATGGTTTTATCGTCATTAAAATGTTTTTTGCGTTCATTTTGATTTGCATTATTGTTATTTTTGTAGTTTTAACTGCAAAACTGTGTATTTGAAGGAAAAGGGATTACTCGCTACTATTGACAATTGCTGATAACTGCCAGATGAATGTTTGTATGGAATAATCTATTATATTTTTTTAATTATTATTTAAGCTGAATTCATTTCAATTACTTTGCCTAAATTAGAATAATTCGTAATTTTATATAAATAACAATATTGAAGATCAATATGAATACATGAATTGATATGAATTGTTATCTGCACACTAAATTATAAATTTTATCAATAGGTTAATTGCTGAAACTGCAATTATAGCAAAGTAGGTGATGATGATGTATTCTTACTTAATTAAGAAAAAGGTTGAGAACGGAAATGCTACAAGTGGTCAGTCAAGTATTTACACATATAGCGAACAGTGAAAATAACATTACACACTTTTTTTTTCTATCATTACTTTAGATCTTGTTATATATTTTAAAGAACAAAATAAAAATTACTTTGTAAATGAAATCTTTTCCCTGGATTGCACAGGAAAGGTTGGGTTAGCAAAAGACGTAGATAGCATATATAGACAATCTACTAAATTATCCTGAAAAAAATATCTACAAAGATTTTATAAATATTTACAATTTAAACAATGTTATATCTCTTGTTTTGGAACAAGAACTAGAACAATAATCATTTGAAAAACTTGACTTTAATCAACGTTTGTTTGGTAATGAAACAACCAGTTTCAAAATTATTCTAAATGTTGTTTTACAAATATTGAATACACATTTTATACTGCAATTCTTCTTTCCATTTAACACAAATTGGGTATTTTATAGCCTTGCCCGGCTTGGGGTGTATTTTCAATTCAAGAAACTGGTTTAACAGAATTATAGCCTAAAGTTAAATCTGTGAAGAAATATAACTATTAAAAGAATATGAAATATCCAAGAGACCATTGTACAAACAATATATATAGCTTCGATCAGCAAACAGTAACGACAAGATGTGGACTTCGATTTTATGAAAATCTTTACATAGTTAAACAGTTATCATAACCTCATACCACGGTATTCTGTGTTAATGCTTCTGGCCACTCTAATATTTTGTCAACTGCCTTTGAAACAGAATTTAAAACGGAAAAACTCTCTGTCTTTATGGTCGACAAAACATCAGACAATACTCCAGTTACCTAAAAAAAAAACAAAAATTAAATAAAATTAAAAAATAAGATTAAAATACATACAAACATGAATTGTAATTTGTACAAATAGCTTAGACCAGATAAAAAGGGAAATATACTGTATAGAAGGAAATGTGGACATAAAATATACCTGTTGACTTTTTTGGACATCATATTAAACATATACATGTTGACGTCTTTGAAATTATTTTGTCTCTTGGCTATCAGAGATCCGACCCGTGTGTCCTATACGATATCCATTATCCATTTTAGCCTTTACAGGGACGAAAAAAAATTTCGAAAACATTTATTGAGAATGAAGATGCCATGTCCCCAATTTTTAGCTCAGTTTTGAAATGGCAGTCATTTTCCCGGTTGGCATAAGTAACATAAACTTTGTACAGAACTATCCCATAAATGATTCGAAATATCAAGCGTTATTTGACTTTCAAATTCTTTGTTAAATGAATAACAGCAAACCTGGACTTCCGATCAAATTAAAAAGTATTAACATTGAAAAGGACCATAAAATGCACATTCACAAATTTCTTTAAATTGCTTTGCAGTTTCTGAAAAGAAGTCATTTGAAAATTCCTCCTACAAGAAGATTCTATGTAAAACTTGCCATTCTGAATTTCCGACTAGAATAAACAAATTTAATTTTTAAAAAGAACCATGAAATATATATCATGTTAAAGAGGACCATGCAATGAATATTTAATAGTTTTATTGCAATTGATTTACTAGTTTCAAATAAGAAATCATTTAAAAACATTTTTCAACAAAGTGTCATACATGCAATTTTAAATAAGACTGTTAAATTCTGCCATTTTAGATTTCTAATCTATTTAAAAGAAAATAAATTTCTTAAAGAGCCATTCAATACACGCTACGTATAGTATGTCTTCAATAGCTTTAAACATCAATTTCCCTTCGAGAAATACGTAAAAGTCCGGCGCTGGTGGAACTCTATATTTTCTGACTAATATAAAACATAAACTTGTTATTTGACTATCCAATAAATTTTGATGTTTTCATTTATTTGACTAAAAGATTGTTGTTGGCAAACCAAACCGGAGAATATCCCTCAACTTACGCCAATACCACCATTTGACGAACCATTTATACGAGAAGCCTTTAAAAAAAAAGCAAACTTGAAGAGAATAACCCGCATTACTCTTTTGGCCACGTGAGCCAAAAAAAAAAAGAACTGGAAACTCAGTTGTACAGAGAGATGACAATAATTATGCAATAACCGACAGATCTTAACAACTATATGGTCACAGACATTTGCGATCGAATATTAGTTATTCAGTCAGTTACAAGTTGATACAAACAGATACAGAGTGTATACAAAATCGTATTGGACGTGACGACAGCCGAAATCCGATACTATATTACTTTTAAAAATATCTCACCATTTTACCAATAGTTTTATAACCCATATGGAAAAATAAGAAATTAAGCAAAAAGGATACATATAATAAGGCTAACTTAACAAATTTAAGGTATTCTTAATATACATTCAAACATGTGGACGAAAGGAACGGATAGACGAGCAGACGGATGAACGAATGGATAATTGTACACCATAATACGTCCGTCCTAGACGGGCGTATAAATATTATTTGAAATTATATAAATTCAAGAGAAATTGTTGAACATTTTTTAAATCAAAATTACTACATTGACTGTTAAAGGTTTTATGTCCATAAACCAGTAAAGCTCATATTAATAACAAACTGTGCGTAATCAAGTTCACAAATATAATTATTTATTTCGGCATTTTATCAACGCCAACATAAAGCAAAACTGTATAAAACTGCACAGTACTTTTGTTGTGTTTTTCAGACTTTTTCTAAACATATTTATTTTAAGTAATGTAATTGTTTTAAAAAAAGATTAATATAATATCAGTAAAATTAACTTTCTGATGTTTGTCGACATTTTTGACATTATAAAGTATCATAATTTGTATTTCATTACATTAAAATGTTTCGTTGATAAATTTTCAAATATTCTACCACACGATTTAACAGCAAAAGTACGATATATGTACTATATATAAAATATATAAAATTTGACAGTGTTAAAAATCTAATTCAAACAGTGTTGGGCTTAATATGTAGAAGTATATATAAAAATTTGATATTAACCCTGTATTTCTGATGTTTCAGAAATCCGCTGGATAGATATATTATATGGTTGTCACAATACTTAGACGTTTGTATATATATATAGCGGATTTGGCCGAGGGGTCTAGACCACTGGACATAGTGCAGGCGAATTGGTATATATATATATATATATATATATATATATAATATATAATCACTGGTTGTATACTGTTTCTAAGTCTAGCAGTTGTAACCATGAATTTGTTCCGAAATGTGCTCTTAGAGAACTGTTAGGAAACAAACATCAATGTTAAATCAATAACGTTCTATTAAATTTGAGACATGTTTATTATACGCAAAAAGTTAATCTAGCAAGGATCACTACTGCAGTTTTAGTTGGAACGAAATCACCATAAGTCAGAAAAAAATTGCCACCCCAAGAACACAAACATGCCAACCCTTTAAACGTAAAAAGTCAAACTTCTCGATATAATAAGAGATATCATTTGTCTTGCATGTATCATGTATGCAGACGTACATAACAATATTATTGTATGTAAAGTTTAATAATAGGATGTAGTAGTCTTACCTGTAGAAACTCTGTCTTTGTCATATTTAATTGAAGCACAACATGAACAATCGCTGCTGAGACTAAACAGAATAAAATGATTTATTATACTTCATGCAAAAATGCTCTCTTTTTATTGGACAGTAACCATGTGTTAATTTCTACTGATTCACGTTTTAGCCCCGCACAATATAGCAATGGATGTCAATTCCTCGTGATTTCCTCCCAACGGGTGATATAAAAACAAATTAACACCCGTTCAGACCAGAGACCGAATTGGAAAACTATCACCCGCTCCAGACGAAGTTTATGAGTAATATAAACAAATTATCAGAAAGAAAATTGCCAATCCGGAAAAGGATTAGCCGTATCAGCTTAAATTAACTCACAGGTCACGGGCCTTTCCGCGCAAACATGTCAAAGACAAAAAAAAATACATGAAAAAGGGCACTTATTAATTCCATTAAATTCACTTCTCGACCTTTATAGTTTAAGTAGAGAATATTTTGAAAGCGTATTCAAATATAGCTACATAAGCATGTAAGATTATCAATAATTAATTAAGCAATAGCTTTGTTCAACTTGTAAGACTGTCAAATATTTGAACGTGAAATGCTTTGAGACATGCAGCCAAGTAGACCATCATTTCAAAAAGTTTCAATAAGAAAAATACAAAATCAAGTCTACTCATATCCCAGTTATATAAAAACATGTGAAAAAAGACAGTTCCTGATATCTTTATACATTTGCTAACTATTATTGTACTAACGTGCATGATTCTCTCTCTTAATTTTTTTTCCTGCCAGGCTTTTAATATTCGTAATATTTAATACTGATTCGTCCAAAACCTACAATAAACAACCAAAAGTACTCATAAAACTAATCTTAAAACTGATAATGAAGTTTACTAAAAGAAGGTCGATTTCCACGCAGAATGTCATTTAAGCATTAAAACAGAGTCAAAAGTAGATTCAAATACGTTAATAAATGTTGTTATAGACAACTAAAATGACGTTTCAGTTTCACTTTTATATCTTCATTTCTTATCAAATCAATGAAAACCAAGTAAACATTATGCATTGAACTATTTGCGGACAAAGTCTAAACTTAATATTAAAGTTGAAGGCCCATCACTCTTGAAATTATTGGATATGAAAAATACTAACTGTAACTTAACAGCATATGCTGGTTTTACTTTCAAAGTTCAAACATCATATTAACAAAAAAAAACAAATTCGGCAAACAAATTGGAAAATTAAAATCTTACAAAGAGACAGCCATAACTATGAGCAATTATTGGAGTGCAACACAATTGAACATGATTTGTATTAGCATATTATTACTCCAAAATCTAATATGGTTTGGAATCTGTGAAGCCTAGGAAAAAACATTTAAGGTATTAAAAATATTATTACATACTAGATATTTTTTTCAATTTTCCTATTGATCTAAGCCAACACACAGGACTTTCCATTTCTACATATCGTCCTATTCAATAAAAACACCGTAGTGCACTCTCGTGAGAAATTGCGAATGAAAATGCATAGCACGTGCCGTTGCTTCCAACGGAAATGCGATATCCAATCAAATCTTTTTTTCTTAAATCCACACAACCAATAAAAATTATCGTTCTGACTGACGTTCGGATTTAATTGTGGTTTGTTAACATGACAACGTTATCGAGTGAACGTAATTCGGATGGATTTGGTGCAAAGCGAAGATTCGCAGATATTACCAACTTTGAAATTAGTGAATCATTAAGATTAAAAAAAGATGCTGCCATCACTCGAAAATCGACAGAGCAAGCGATTAGGCTTTAAACAAAATGTTTACGGGAAAAGCATATGCCAGTCAGTTTGGAAACAGTGGACTCTCGGGAATTTGACTCAATTCTGTGTACATTTTATGCAGAAGCTAGGAATGAAGATGGGACATTATACAAGAAATCATCACTGCAAACATTTTGTAATAGATTATGTATATATTTTACTGATTTTAGAGAAATTAACATTATGAAAAACAGTGACTTTCGGGAATCAAATCATTTGTACTCGGTAGTTTGTAAAGACCTTAAACGGCAAAGCTTTGGTGGAATAGACCACCACCCACCAGTAGAAAAAGCGACTTAGTGCAAATGTATCAGAATTATGACTTGAATAACCCAAAACATTTGCAGTGACAAAATGCTACATTTTGGTAGAAAGGGTAAGGAGAATTTGAGAGAACGGAAACGATGAGACTTTGCCTGCACAACAGACTGTGGTGGACTTGAGTATATTTATATTTGTTAAGGTGAACTGATCAAAAACCACGAAGATACACCCAAAATACAGCATTAGGGAGAATGTATGAGATAAAGATATTGTTTAATTATATATATAATTTTTAAAAAAAATTACAGATGTATAATCATAGATGTATAATCATGGATGTATATATATTAGCATGATAGATCATTTGTCCTTTTCAGATAATGATGAGGATTGTCCAGTGAAATTTGAAGTTGACTAGAAAACTACACCCAGGTGGTCCGTTTCTATTTCAAAGAGTTGATAAAAATGTGAAGGATGATGTTTGGTTTGATAATGTATCTCAGTTAGGCAATATGATAGGACACATTTGTTTAGTGTTTTCTTTCAAAATTAACACAAATCACAGTTTGCGAGCTACCACTGATCATGTTTTGGATGCTGCACAATTTTCTTGACGACATATTATGAGTGTGACCTGACACAGAAGTGAAACAAGTTTGAAAACATATACTGGTTATACTAATGAAAACAATAAAATATGTTTAAAGTAAAGTACTGAAACGACAAAGCAGATAATGTCCGACACCATAAGTGAGACTGTTCGCAAAAAGTCAAATTTTTATTCAATTGACAGCACTGCGTGTACTGATTCGGATCTTTCAGAAATAAATTTCAATTAAGGTTGTAATTGGGATTTGTTACCGTTATCCAGCAGTCAATTTAACAGTTTGCTTAATGAAATGGTGGATGTTTATATACAAAAACAAATAAAAAATTAGACGTGTCACTATTTGTTTTAACATGTGTTCAAATGGTTCTTCACCCCCCTCCCCCTTTTCAAACCAAAAAATCATGTTTAGTTTTATCATTGCTAAAATTGACATTTACAAAAGTTAACCGTATAAAAACAAAACAATTTTGCAGTTGTATTTGATTGTACTTTTACCTGCTTTAAAAATTAATGTTAACTAGAAAAGTGTTCAAATTAATTGCAGCGCTGTGTATTAAAGTGTATAGCTATCACAATTACCCATACTTCAATATGTTTCACGATTTGAAATCCTTCCAATGGTGCCAACAAATGTACTTCAATCTCGTACATAAAGTTATTACCACTTTTACCCGCAGGTAGTGAAACATCTATAAACATTCCCGTCAATGAAATTGCAGTCTGAATTAATTCTCCTGAAAAAGATAACGCCAGATGAAATTATAAGCCTCAAGTGCAAAATATAATTGTATTTCGAAAATATTATAAAGCGCCAAACGGTTAGATCTTTTCAATTACTCCTTTTTGTTAGACGAGATCTTTATATTTAAATCTTACTTTGAGGCTATCAAGAGCTGCTTTATAGTATCATCTTAAATAATTCGAGCTGCCTCAATTTACTACGATAGCATTTCATTTGCGGTAAAAAGTATTAATTTGTGCAGTGCATAAATATAGTTAAACGTCATGTGCAAATAGATTTACAGACCAGGATAAAAGAATGAACCCTTGGAAGTTACAGTAAGAACTTCATTACTAGAAATTTAAATTATGTTAATTAAATCAGTACATGTTCGTTTATTCTAGTAATTTTTCAAAGTTCAAACAATAAGTTGACATCTCTTTGTTGAACTGTGTGTCAAAGAAACAAAAAACTTTCAGTACGCTCAATTAAATTTAATCACAGTGTAACAATGTCAAGGTAAACCAGGGGCTCTTAATAACGTACATTGTTCAGTTGATTTATACGGCAAAACTTAATTTTCGATTGGCATAAACAATATGAGCTATTGTAGAAAATATGTGCACTAGATTAATTCTTGCGATGGCAGAAGTTTTGGATTTATGATAAAAATAATAATATAAATGTTGAACAGGACCAGTCAATGATATTCATCTACCAGTGTCCGAGGAGAACTTTTAAAATATTATTTACCATATGATCCTATGTCAAACCGTAAAACTTCGTCCAGCGCTGAATATAAACTTATCAAAGAATATTGCTGATAACTTTAAAAAAAAACCAAATTCTAATCAAAATAAATAAAACAAAAAAATTTCTTGACGGCCACCCAATAATTATTCACATTAAAATGTTACTTCGATCAGATGAGCAGTCTGTGAGAGGGTAATTTAACATTAACATATGGTTCTATACTAAGCAAAGACCTAGGGTGAACGTCATTTTAAATTTCACATTGGGATGAAACACAATCTTTAAATAGGACATTCGAAACAAAAATGATATTTATTTCAACAATTTCTCCAGTTTAGAGAAAATGCCTTTATGAACAATTTTCCAATAGGGTTCTTGTCCTATGACGGCTGATATTTTGGATAATATATCAAAATGAACTAAATAGGCTAATTAAAGGATTATCCATTGAAAATTGTGACCAAGTTTGGTTTCGATTGGCGCCTTAGTATCAGAGAAGAAGAGTGACATGAGTGAAAAGTTTTCAGATAATGAAGGATGGAAAGATAAATTTCAAACCCCAAAATATATGAAAATAAGAAACAAATGCATATTTGCATTGTCTAAATAATCAAAGTCATGGTTTAACAAGACAGTTTTTATTTGCATTCCACACTTAATCAAAATGAAAGAAACCTACATATGAAGGTCAAAAATATTAACGTGAACATGGATAGGAGCATGCCAATGTTTTAATCTCAAACCCATCGCAGTTTACAATCTATATATTAGACAAGAAAATACAAATTCAAGTATAAATAAATAAGTAAATATTTTTTTCCCACAAACAATAGATTTTTTTGGTCACACGACACTTGATATCATATGGTCTGCTAATAACGTCAGTCATTTAAAAAAAAGAGGTCCTAGGTGGCTGTGAATTCGATATTTTAGGTGTACAACTACACTTTGTTGACTTAAACACTATATTCAAGTAATTTACACTACTGGCTAAAAAATGACTGTAAATACCAGTTGCAGTCGTTTTTCGTCTGTCACTGACTGAGATTTGCTGCAAATGACTACAAAACTGTTTGTAAAAGACTGCAAACGTCGTGTCAGACAATAATTTTTACTGTGATATTTTATGTCCGCCACCGACATTTTTCCGTTGGCGCAGTCAATATTTGTCTGTTACTACGGCGTACCGTTGTTTTAGTAAAAAAATCTCTGTCGCAGTTTTTCCCGTTGACTCAGTCGAAAATCGTCTGTTACAACGGCATTACCGTTGTATCAGTCAACAAATGTCTGTCAGACATTTTCTCCGTTGTATCAGACAAAATACGACTGTCACAACTCATGGAAATTAATTCTTGTTCATTAATTAACAGCGGTCGATTAATATGATTAATTTTAATTTGTCTTATGAAAATGTTCGGAATTGAACAAAATATCTCTTTTAAATTGCATGGGATAACGAGCACGTTAATTAGCGATCACTTTATGAAACGGCACCCTGGCAATTATGACTTTTTTTGTTCGATTTATTTTCTTAATATCAAGTTATTTAATGAAAATGTTCAGAATTCAACAAAAACAACATCTATTTGGAAATCTGATCATCTTCTACATTTTTATAATATTTTCTGCAAACATTGTCGGAAATTATTTTACAATATAATGAGCAAATTTTAAATATAATATAAAAAAATCAAGTCATGTTTGTTTTCTATTGTTTGAAATATCAGATTTATATATAGTGTTGATGTCCACAAGGCGCTTCCGATTTAAAGAAGGACACAGGTTGTTAATTATGTTACAGTTAATCCCACCTCACTGATAAAAGTTCACGCGTATTAAACATTGAGCTGCATCATTCGATGTTTAGATCCAGATCCAGATGAACTATTGTGTAATTTTATAATGAAAATCGGAACTTTCTATCGTGTAGTTAGTGCAGTTGTGTTTGTTATTGATCCTCGGTAGAGTGAACACATTACACAGGTGACCGGTAATTAATACAAAAATCAACACGTGCCGATAAACATGAAAATATCTCTAAAACTACAAAATAAAAAGACCAAATTTAGTAAAAACTATATTTATGCATTATTCTTTGATATTATTTGTTGTTTGTTGTGATTACTGTTATCCTTAATGTTGTTAGTGAACTTTCCTCCTTGTTAGTGTACTGACTAGTAGTTTGCGGTATTTCTACGGACCCAAATACATTTACAGTTGTAGATTGTACGGTTGTCTTGTAAGTAGACTTCACCCCCTAATATTGGGATGATTAATATTTGATCACTGTACTAATATAAGAAGGTTTATAACTTTTTTCGTTCGGACCGCAGGGCCATACGGGAAAGTCGTATTACCCGATACGATCTCCCCTACGGTCTTCTGGATCAGTAAGTTATTTCGTAACTCCTTCCTGCATTTGTTAGACTGAATGGTCATACGGACTGTTCATACAGACTAGCCATATGAATTTTGATTTATTTAAATAAAAATTTTACAAACTAGCGTTTGTATTGGCCTTGTATCGATTATCGGTCAGCCTACGGGTCTCGGGACCTATACAGCCAACGAATCAATACCAGACCCAATACATATTCAGCCAGCTAGTAACACTGAAGCATGTTTTCTCCAGCATGCATGGTAGGGTATTTCGTTTATTCTATCAAGGTGTATAAGGTTTTTACATCATAAAACGAAATTAATCATTGATATTATATATTTGAATACAGGAATTCGAAAATCAGACTTCTTTTAGCTTTTACTGGTTCGAGTACACAACAAACATTGTCACAATTAAGCAACGGAAAATGGGGTGAGATTGTACACAAGGAACACAATTAAGACTGCCACTGTAAAAGTAAGAAGTTTTAGGTAGGGGCGTAAAATTTAGCGTTTGTAGCGGCTACAATGAGCCTACTCTTTTTAGAAATCTACAAAACGGGGCTTTATCCTGCAAGGATAGTGGCAATTCCCAAACACGTTACCCACTACGGTCCGCGGCCAGGCTTTCCGTATTATGACCTGAACACCACAACGCGAGGGTCTGCCCTATCAGCCACCCGGAAAGCGTTGGGGTGATCTATGGATCGAGCACTGGGAACCCTCGCAGTTTGGTCCCAGCAAAAACTAGAATAAATAGACGAACATTTGAAGTCCATAAATTATTTCAGCAAGTAACAAAATCATTTTTTTCAAAACAAATCAATAACAGCTACTCATGAAAGACTGCAGTGAATAAAACATTAAGTAGAAATAATTGTATAAATAACGCGTACAATTTTTTAAAAGAACATTTTTAAATTTTTTTAAAGTAATTATTTCATTTTCTAACTGAACTATACCGATGGCCCCTTTGTAGTTTAATTTCCTTGCTTATTATGTTTTGTGTTTGACCTCATATTGTACGATTAAAAGCAAACAGTGCTTTCAATTCAGTTGCATGCCATATTTTATACAGATCGTCGGGTCTTTACGTGGCATTTCTTTGTAATAGTTTTAATGATCTCTATTGCTTCTCAATGTTGACAATAAGAAAAGTACACCTCTACAATTGAGTGTTTAGTTTGTAGAAAGTTCAAAACTTACCAACAGGGGGGGGGGGGAGCATGTGTTTTATAGGACATTACGCATTCGTCCATAACTTTTAATGCATTTGTTATATTACACAATATCAATCATTGTTTTGGATGATCGCGGAAAAATACCGGATGGTATCGGAAAATGTTCAATACACATTTTCTTTGATCAGCAGCGAGGCCTGATTACCTGTTACCTAATTAGCAACATGTGTTATTATATAAATTGGACATTTACAATTTTATTGTCTACACTAAATTACCAGATCCATTTACAAACAGTAGATGCAGCTAAGAAAACAAACATGACTTTTTTGGCGTTTTTTTTTATTTTAATAGAAAGACCAGAAAAAATATAACGACTAAAATGTCAAAATTTAATGTACGTAGACGTACAAAATACAAAATTAACAGTTTCCGATATGATTAAAGAAATTGGCGATCTTATTATATGTTTTTTTAACTTCGTGTGCGTGTTTGAATTAACTTTGTCCGTGTTTGTAGAAAACATAATTTTACTACAAATGTATACAAGGCAATCGCTATTAAAGCTTAAATGAGGTTTATATTTTGATTGATGAATTCAGTTTAATAATTTTAAAAAAAGGACAGGACAATGCAAACATTTTAGCAGTCTTCATTTTGTCGAAACAGATATATTTAAACATACATTTATCTCTAACATTACTATTTGAATAACATTTGTAATCGTAAAATGTGCGCACAATTTCCAAATAGAGATTTTTTTTGTTTGAATCCGGACATTTTCATAAAGCAAATTAAAATAAGAAATATTAATCGATCACTGTAAATAAATTAACAATAATAATTACAAGGCGTTGTGACAGTCGTTTTTTGTCTGATACAACGGAGAAAATGTCTGTGACAGATACAAAGGTAACGCCGTTGTAACAGACGATTTTCGACTGAGTCAATGGTAAAAATGACTGCGACAGACTTTTTTGACTGATACAACGGACACACCGTTGTAACATACATATTTTGACTGCGCCATTTAAAGACATTTTTGCAGTCAATTGCAGTCAATCTCAGTCAGTGAAAAAAGAAAAAAAGACTGCAAATGGTATTTGCAGTCATTTTTTTAGCCTGTAGTGTTAATAAATCATTTTTATCAGGAAATCGATCAAGAACAACGTCTTTACTTATCTCTAATTTACTGTTTTTATCAAATTTAACAACAATGGACAAATATCTCGCCTGCATTTTACATCAGCACAAAAAATACTTCATGAGCATTAAATAAATAGCATCGAATACAATATGTTTTCTAATTCTGATGAATTCACTGATATAAAGGTCAAGGTCAAATGACTGCTACTAGATTGACATGTCCTTACCGTACGAAAGCTATTTCCGCGAGTTTGAGTTATTTGTATAATTGTTTGATTGAAATCTTTGCAAATCAAGGGATAAATCAAGCAACACCATACTCTAAATGACAACAACAGTGCTGACACACGGATAATCTATAGTAAGTATAGATGTCTTTTAAAGGCGTTTGATAAGATCTAATATACAATGCTATGTATGTAACCTGGCATCCTTCCACTTTTCAACAATAATGTCGTTTTTTTCTGCCGATTTGAGCATGCTGTTTTCCATTGTTAAATATTAAAATTGCTCTCCAACGTAAGTTAAACGTAAACCGCTATGATAAAGAGCTTTCAAAGGAAGATATTTCAAGGGAGGTAACAACAGTTATTAAACGTGGTAAATATTTTAAAACCAAAGTGATGATAGAACTTTAATATTACTGGACCATGTATGTAATGTCCGAGATTTATCAAAAATATGGGGGATTTTGTCCTAATCACTTTTAACATCAATCATCTTTATAATTAAGTTGCATACTTTAAGCATTAAATTGGTGTATATGAAACATTTATTCTGAAACATAAAAGTTGTGAAAATGCAGAAAAACCTACCTGTTTCCAAATCGGGTATGTACAAAGTGAACAAGGCTTTTTCGAAGTCTGTTGCAAAATCAAAACAAGTTATATTAAACTTTGTCCCATTTAGACCACATAGTGGCTCAATAATACATCTTATCACACCTGCAACATACAAGAATTTATAAATATTTTTCACAAGTTTGCAAAACACACGATAGGTAGGTGTGGGTTCAAATTTCAACATTTCTTCCGTACGTTTTTTTTAAAATTCCGGTAATACCGGAAAAGTTTCCGGAACTGTTGTCAAAGTCGTCCATATGTTTGAAAAGACCAAATCTCAATGTGCATTTAAAATCGAGGATAAAAACCTATTGACAAACATCTAAGGACTGCGTAAGAAGATTTTGAAAATCAGTTGTATTATCAAAAATAGGGCATTTAATGGAACAGTAAATGATACCCCACCATGATGCATTGTTTTTAATATTCATGTACACATTTTATTGAAATACATATCAGCCTAAAGGAACAGCTGAACATGACAATAGTCCATGTCAAAAGACAATTTTTAACTTGATCTTCAACCTATAAAAATTATTTCAAATTAGCACAAGCCAAAATCTACAAATGGGATTGGGCTGAAAATTCAACCCGATCTTCATTTTATAGTATTCAATAGCTGTGCAAAGTTTAAAAAAATCTGTTGACGCGTTTTCAAGTTATCTTCTGGAAACCGTCAATTGGAGACGAAAAACCTTTGAATTGGCCTAGTAAGTGAAAAACTACAAATTGGATATTACTGAAAATCGAACTTGATCTTCATTTTATGGAATTGAATAGCTGTGCAAAGATTTAAAAACAAATCTATTGACGCGTTTTCAATTATTATCTGGAAACATCCGAGGCACGGACAGACGGACCATACGAAGGGTATTAAATAATAAAAATGTATAAAAATGTAACGTTACTGGAAACAACGAGATGCTGTAATCAGCAGGACAAAGACTGGAGGTTCTTTTTTTGCCATTCTGATAAGGGTGTATAGTGGTGGGCTGTCACAATTTTGACCTTCAAAATGCTTGACAAAAATATTGATACGCAGTACTTTGGATCGCTGATGTCTGTGAACTGAAACACAAGCTACAGAAAAAAATCCAGATGAAAAATTGAACAAATGAATTTACAGCGTGGAATCGTAATGAATGTGCAGCTTGGACAGAATATTATAGTGTTAAAAACAGTGATGATGAAAATAAAAGTGAAAAGTTTACTCTTTAGGTGACATGACCCTAGTACATTTTTTAAACAAAAAATAACATAGGTTTTGTTTAATTTTGTTTATTCAGATTGTGTACTAAAATGTAAACAGTGAAATTCTGTGTGATTCTTTATCATTTCACATGTCTTGCTTAGATTTAAAACCCCAAATAAAACAAGCATGTTTAATGTGATTTCTCTAAAATATTCCATCTAAACTGCATCGCGTCAAGAAGGACCATCCTTACTTTAAGACCACTTTAATGGCTAAAATGGGATTTTCTTACAAAAAGAGACACAGTACTACCGATAGTAATTGAGACAGATTGATATGTTTGTATGTCTCAAAATCCTCAGGTTAGTACAATATAAAACGAATTCGTCCATTTCGGATTCCCTTACATACAGAATCCATGCAGCTGCTATATTTAATTATATTTATAGCAAGAAATACTTGCTGTCATGCTAAGTTTCTTCAAGATTAACTTGTTTTAAAACACTGTTTATTTAATTCCAAAAATGCCGTAAAGAATCAAAGTTTAAAAGAATAAACATTTCCCCCTCTAATTGGAACAATAACCTTAAATTCTTTACTTTTATCTTTTATGTAACTGTGTGTGCGTCAGAATATCGAAATATCAAACCCACGAATAACTTCACACTGATACAATAATTAATATTCTTCCAATTCGCAACCGAGAGGTTTTGCTGTCACACATTGAGTAAAGACTGATTTACTTGTAAGAGAAATGGTCTTAACGTTAAGCACTCTTTAGGTTCCCTCACTTTTTATTTCTTAAACTATTGGATTCATATAATTAAATATGGTGGCTCGTTTAAAGTCAAATCCCTAGTTACGATTATTAAAGTGTGAAATTTACCTAGAACGTAAGCTAATCAAATTCCATATTTAATAAAATATTGCATAAGTATTTTACCCACGCGCTCAAGGTCAATTCAATTTCCGCCAGTTACACTAACAAACAAACTATTACTTACTGCAATTATCCCTAAATAAAAAAAACAGGAAAAAGGACACAAGATTCTTCAGTACAACAAAAAGCTAATAGTATATCAAAATTAAAACTAGTGTGGACTGTGAACACGCTTACAAAGGGATACCCCCAACCCCAGCTTCGCTTTCAAGTCCAATTATCTCACCTGAATAATACCCGACAGCGACGAAAATTATGTAAAGTTTCATCAAAATCTGTCAGGCGGTTCAGGAGAAGCGCTTACAAGGTATGTGGACAGACGGACAGACAGTGTGATTCCTATATACCCCCAAACAAGTTTGCGGGGGGTATAATAAATCTAAAAAACTATCTACAAAATGTATGTCAGCAAAACTACCAAATGATTTTTATCTAATGTTAATTAGAATTTAATAATACGCTGGAAATACAAACTGCACAAATAAAACATTCAGTCAATCAAGATTTATATTGATGACATGGACTTCATAATATTTTTGTAACGATTACGATTAATTTTTTTTTTTAAATTTACAAAACGTTGCATTTCTAGTATTTGATATGAAAAAACGTTTCGTTTCTTTTTTGTTGAGTTAAAAAAACATTTTTGTATTGATGTCACTGAAACAATGTTTGTAATGCGCACATTGACATGCAATGCACTACTATGTGATAGGGGTGGCAAAACTTCTTTTACCTGTTATCCTGGAAAAAACCCTCAAAGTCACTAATAGAGAGCTTAGAAAGTTTCTTGCCATCCTTGAAATATTAGGTTTAAATAACCTTAAGCATCGTATGCAGTTTTGCATATCGGGAAACGGAAGTTTTTTTAAGGTGAAACTTAATCAGTTTTTGTTTAGGAAGGTAATTAACAGGATAAGCAAGTAATCACAAAGGATGTTTATGGCAATTACGAGATCATTAGACTACGACTTGTCAGAGGACAGTATATGCATATTGGATCTCCAATGCCTTTAGATGTCAAATCACAGGAAATATAAATGATGCGATGTAAAAAAAAAACCTAATACTAAATATTCACACATAAAATGTTGAATCTAGCTTAATATATGTTTATTTATGGTTACAAACTCATATAACTCACCTATATCACATTTAGGACGACCAGGCTCCCAACCCGAATCACAACCGGTAGTATTTGTACAGATACCAGTTTCTTTATCACAGGCGTTTAATATGCATCCAGGACAAGATTCATTACAGTTGAAACCAAAGTTGCCTTTGCTACATTCTAAAATTCAAAAGAAAATACTTCTTAAATTGTTTGGTATTGATTGTTTACCTGACCCGAAAACTTAATTTGGCAATTTAATATTAAATATATTATGTAGTTTCTATTGATTAGGCAAACGTTTTTAATCTTTATTGTCTACAGAATAGTGTATGTGTTGGTAGCAGTATATTATAAGTAAATTGTTGCTAGTTTTCCGTCTTTTGATGTCGGTTTAAACTGCTAAAAGATATTCTTTTTTGACTAGTTAGCAAGGTTCATTAAGGAAGCCAGATCTGATTTCTAGCATGGAAAATTTATGACGAACGCAGATTTGGTTTATAACATTTACGAATTTTTAAACAATCATTTTTAATGAACAAAAGAAACAAGCCACAAACATTTTTTAATGCTGAAAAATATATTTTCCTAACAGCCTATCATGTAATATTATTTTGTTAATGGTAATTAATCATTATAATTTTCGTCTTCAGCGGCAATCATATATACTTTAAATTCCAAAAGGACCCAATGCAATAACTTTGGAATAGTGTTATATATGGCTATATTGAGATTAACTCTTAATTCTGCCGCTGTTGGAATGTTAAAAAGTTCAGAAGTTTACCATTGGGACATTAAAGTCACTTTCGTTAGTTATACAATTACGATCTTAAAACAAGCCCTCTTATGTACACTAATCATAATAATAAAAGTAAATCTAATTGAAACAAGCTCTCTGATGTACACTTATCATAAAAGAAACAGTAAATCTACTTAAATTATAATTGAGAGTTGAACGATATGAAGAAACACACCAGTTATTGCGATATCACACTACAGTGGGATTTTAAACACAGGCGTAGCATCACATTTGATATTGCTACAGCGGAATGCTAGTCCACCTCGCAGAGTTGGCTTTACGGCAGGGGGTTCCGCTTAGCCGAAGCTCTGGGGGTAAATGGTGCAAATTCCTGCATTCTGGCGATATCCTAGCACTTAATCTCAGGTCTTAAAAGATGGGTTTCTTGAGCAATATTTTATTTTTTTATTATTTCTTAAAATTATTGGTACGGCATGCCGTACCTGCAAAAGTTTTTGGTACGGCGGAAGCCATACCTGCCGTACCGTCTGCTACGCCTATGAAACATTACGATATATTGGGGTTTAAATAGTTCAATGATTTTTAGGTATATAGTACCAAAAAAAACATTTATACTCATCACCAGGTACCTAAATACCAAGTTTGAAGATAATCAAACGGATTATAAGTTGTATTCTGTACTTATATACCTAGTTTGAAGTAAATCCATAAAACAATTTTATTCTGGAAAAAATAAACGAAAAAAGATACCTACAAAATTTATGTACGCAGAGTTATCTTCATGTGCATTACTCATCACGATCCGTCTCCTCTCAAAGAAAAAACTGCACGCCATGATATAGCTAGAATATTGCTGAAAGTAGCATTAAACAACAATTAAACAAACAAATGCTCATCACGGTCTATTCAACATTCAAGTTTGAAGTCAATATGTCAAACGAAATATTTCATAACTGTGTGTTTATTGAAAGGAAAGTTTGTAACTCGTAAAGTTTCATCATTTTATGTTTAAAATCGAATAAAACCGAGTGTTTACTAATCGTATACTACTGGATTTAACATTTCTGTCAAGTGGACTTCATAGTTTCGGACTGTTTAGTGATACAAATTATTCCATGGAGTTAAGACATAACTTTTGGGATTATGTTTAAACATTGGATATTTCTTGTGGGATAGAGACCGGAACTTTCAAAATACATTGAACATACACTATATACAATAATCAATTGCAATAAATAAATAATTATATTGTAATTTGTATTCGTCTTTTGTCGGGTAACTAAAACGTTATTTCTTCCTGTAACTTACAAAAACTTTAAGTAAAGTTGGAGTTCGCAGTATACGAGTTTGAAATAAGCTGCTTGTAAGAAAACATAAAATGAAATTAAATAGACTATTTAAGCGACCTTTGAGGGATAAATTTTAATGCTTTGCTACAGAGCAAAATAGCTGCAAAATATTTATTTAACTATTCAGAAGGTATGTTTTCTATCCTACACAGGCATTTTAATATTGTTTACCTTGACGGAAACACTATTTCGACTAACCAGTTATTGTCTTCACTGAAATTAAACACCGTTCATAATCCTAAGTTTGACAACAAAATTAAATACATGTAAGGAATCTGATGATTGCATACCTGTAGAACAGTTATCACCAGAGTATCCCCGTTGACATCCTCCTGGTGGACATGAGCCAGATATATGATGGCAGGGTTGATTCATACAGTGACAAATCCTAGCACAATCCTTTCCGAAGGAACCGGGGTAACACTCTTGAAAATTATAAAGAATATATGTTAAACGTCTTTCATAAAATGCTTGATGAATGAATTACAGTTTTGAATGACATTTATAACATAAAAAAAAAACCAGAGTAAGTCCATGTTTTGCTATTGGAAGTTTACATATCGTAAAATATCATGTGCACATTTGCACTTTATGGCATTCCGTGAAATTTTGATCGAAAATGGATGCTGAGAATATCAATAATGTAACAAACAATTTCATAGGAAATTTTGCAGTCTGTATTTTTAAGCTACAGTTAATATGTCAGGAATAAAATATTTAGCCAGACTGTATAAAACCATGGGCTATATGCAATATATCGTTACAGCCTGTGTTTTGATACAGCTCTTGCTGTTATGGTGATACAGCCTTATCAAAAAGATGTTTCGACTTTGCATGTTCCGCAAAAAAAATGCATGTAGATACAGGTATATTTAAAACTTCATTTAGTCAAAAACGGTCCGTATGAGATCCTTCATCAGTCCGGAATTCTGGGCCATTAACACAAGTTACTATTACATAACCAATCTTAATTGACAAG
The DNA here is from genome assembly GCA_944474755.1 of Limnoperna fortunei. Taxonomy (NCBI): domain Eukaryota; kingdom Metazoa; phylum Mollusca; class Bivalvia; order Mytilida; family Modiolidae; genus Limnoperna; species Limnoperna fortunei. The sequence continues at coordinate 32,705,574 of OX104115.1, forward strand.
GATTGTCGATTTTCCTACCGCAGGTCGGATGTTTTTTCTGGGTACTCTGTCTTCCTCCTCCAATAAAAACTGGACGCCATGATATCGCTGAAAAATTGCTGAAAGTGGCGGTAAACACCAACCAACCAAATAGAACATAAATATTCGTTGGACTATATAGTGGCAATTACATGTATACACAATCTTTTAGACCTGCACGCCTCCATTGTGTGTTCAAATACCATACTACGCCTTCTTAAAGACAAGAAGCTAAGTCCTTTTATCTTACATATAGATACATTTGTGATGTACTTTCAATTAACAACCTTCAATTTGCTGAGTGGCTTCCGTTAATATATTCTTGAGAACTAGAAATTAAAGAAACTACAAAAACAGCTTTCTCTACATCATTTTTATACCAACATCTCGAAAATGAAAGCAACGGTCATCTTAGCACAAGAATTTACGACAAACAAGGCGATTTTAATTTCAAAATTATAAATTTTTCTCTGCTTTGCAGCAATATTCCAGCTTCTCCTGCATATGTCGTAAATATTTCTCAATTGATCAGGTATGCAAGAGCTTGCAGCGAGTATACTGAGTTTTGCAAACGCCATCTATTTCTTCAGAATAAACTTATAAACCAAGGTTACAAGAAAAACGATTCGTCTTCGCCTTAAAAAAAGTTTTACTATAGAATTGTCGAAAAATATTCTATCGCTTTTGAAAATATGGTGACAGATAGTTTTCCCAATTTTTGAATTCAGTGTACAGTGAATGTGCTTCGATAATTGTTTGATATACTTAGTGACTAGTGGTATATGATACCTATCCTTTTTAATCAACTAACCAACTCAAATACTACAGTAATGGAAGCAGGTGGTTTTTCATGCCATAAAACATGGCTTAACCTACCATTTCTTTTGAAATGTCAGTACAAAGTCAGGACCATTGATGTAGTTACTAAACTTTGGTTGTTGGTTCTGGAGTTTTTCGGACTTTGATTTGTAGATAGTTTGTTTTGATAGTTTCAACAGTGTTCGGTATTTTGCTATTACCTTCAATCATTACATACTGAACCTTTCAGATGCATCAAATTACTTTTGATAGTATATAGTAGTTTTATACAAGTTTCATAAAGACTGCAAGAAGATGAAGACATTAACCAAGTCTTAAATTTAAAGTATTTTTTTACATAATTTTGCATTTATAGTATTTGATATAAAAAAATGTCTCGTTTCTTTTTGTGTGAAGTTAAATACAATATTTGCATTGATGTGAATGAAACAATGTTTTGTAATGTGCACATTGACAAACATTGCACAACCATGTAAAAGTTGTGGCAAAACTTCTTTTACTTGAAATCCTGGACAAAAAATCCCCAGTCACTCATGGAGAGTTTAGAAAGTTTTTTCCATCCTCGAAATATTAGGTTTAAATAACCTTCAGTACTGTATGAAAAGCAGTTTTTAGTCACTAGACTCCTACTTGTCAAAGGATAGCATGTGTGTATTAGATCTCGAACAATTTTAGATGTCAGATCACAAGAAATGTAAATGACGCGGTGACAGCAAAACTAATACTAAATATTCACACATAAATTTTTAAAGCTAGCTTATATGTTTATTTATGCATACAAACTCATGTCAGTTACCTATATCACATTTAGGACGTCCAGGCTCCCAACCCGGATTACAACCAGTAGTATTTGTACAGACACCAGTTTCTTTATCACAGGCGTTGAATATGCATCCAGGACAAGATTCATTACAGTTGAAACCAAAGTGGCTTTTGCTACATTCTAAAATTAAAAAAAACTTCTTAAATTGCTTGGTATTGATAGTATACCCAACTCAAATACTTAATTTGGTAATTTAATATTAAATGTGTAGTTTCTTTTGATTAGGTAAGACTGTGTTTTAATCACCCATTGGCTAAAGAATAGTGTATGTGTTGGCGGAAGTATATTGTAAGTAAATTGTTGATAGACTGATAGTCTTCTGATATTGTTTAAAACTGAAAGTAAAGATATTGTTCAACATACGGTGCTTTTTGGACAAGTTGGCATAGTTTAATAAGAAATCCAGTTCTGATTTCTAATATAGAACATTAATGCAGAATGCAAGTCTGGTTAATAGCATTGACGAATTTCCGAATAACCATTTTCTAATGAACTAAAGAAACAAGCCACCAACATTTAAAAAAATAAAATGCTAATAAATATATTTTTCTGATCGAGTATCATGACGTAATATTATTTTGTTAATGGTAATTAACTGTTATAATTTTCGTTTTCAGCGGCAATTATATATACTCTAATTCCAAAAGGACCCGATGCAATAACAATGGAATATCGTTTTTATTGAGATTAATAAACTCTAAATTCTGCCGCTGCTAAGTCACTTTCTTTGGTGATACAAGCACAATCTTAAAAGATGCTCTCTTATGTACACTACTGACATTAATAACAGCAAATCTCATTAAATTATATTTTAATCCATAAACAGTCCTATTCTTGACAAAAAAAAACGAAGAAAGATACCTAAAAATATACGTCGCTTTCTAACTCATCACGTTCCAGCTCCTCCCCCAATAAAACCAGGACGACATGATATTGCTGAAAAATTGCTGAAAGTAGCGTTTAACAACATTCAAACAAATACTCATCACGATTTATTTAATCTGTAAGTTTGAAGTCAAAATGTCAAATGGTTTTTGAGATATGCTCGAACAACATTATGACGGACGATTGGAAGGAAAGAGCGACAGACAAAACCAGGGCAAGACATTCCATGTATGCTTCATTCCTTCAGGAAGCGTACAAATTATATCAGTTGCCTATGTTACAATCAGAATTAGAAGCAAACAAGGTTTACAATTGTTAGTGTTTGTACACACTGTGGATTAATTTCATAGACTGCATAACAATTTTGTAGACTTTTGGGAAAAATAACATTTTAACACTATATTGAATGCCTGTTTTAAAATTTGTAACTCATAAAGTTTTACCATTTTATGTTCAAAAGCGATTAAAACCGAGTGTTTGCTTTCAGTAAATTGGTTTGTATTGATTTAAATTGTACACTACTGGATTTAACATTTCGGACAATTGGACATCATAACTTTAGAGGGGACTCGGTGGACGAGTGGACGAGTGGTTAAGGTAGTTCGTCTACTATTGATCACGTGGTTTGTCAACACTGAGTAAGCGGGTTCGATTCTCATTGCTGGCTGGGTGTACTCGACTCCAATCTTAATTGACAAGAGGATTGCCTGTTTTCCTACCGCAGGTCGGGATGTTTTATCCGGGTACCCCGGCTTCCTCCCCAAAAAATTGGACGCCATGATATAGCCGGAATAATGCTGAAAAGTGGCGTTAAACCTTATCAAATAAACAACAAACATAATTTCTCGGACTGTTTAGTGATACAAATTATTCCACGCATTTAAGACATAACTTTTTTGTTATTGATTGGACATTTCTTGTGTGATGGAGACCAAAATTTTCAAAATACATTTAACATACAATATAAACAATAATTAATTGCAGTTAATAAATAATAAAATTGCAACTTTTATTCGTCTTTTGTCCGCTAATAAAAACAATATTTCTTGCTGTAACAAACAATAACTTCTAGTAACGATTTGTAGTGTATAGTATACGAGTTTGAAATAAGCAACTTGTAATAAATTTAAAACAAAATCAAAACGTTTAATGACCTTCGAGTGATAAATTTTAATGCTTTGCTACAGACCAAAACAGATGCAAAATATTTATTTAGAATTATAAACACAACTCTGGTATTCAGAAAATATATGTACGTATCCTAAACTGACTTAAGTTTGTTTTCCTTTTCGGAAACACTATTTCGACTAACCAATCTTCACTGAAATTAACACCTGTTATCATTCTCAGTTTGGCAACAAAATTAAATGTTAGGAATATGCTGATTTCATACCTGTAGAACAGTTATCTCCAGAGTATCCCCGTTGACATCCTCCTGGTGGACATGAGCCGGATATATGATGGCAGGGTTGATTTATACAGTGACAAATCCTAGCACAATCCTTCCCGAATAAACCCGAGTAACACTCTTGAAAATTAAAAAGAATATATATTAAGTGAAATTAGGACACCATCCGCCATTTTTGTGAAAATTTCCAAATAAAAATCACATTTATGGCAAATTTAATAATAATTTCTTTCACTATTAACTCTAAATTTCCTTTAAATTTAATGATAGTCTTATACCTATAATTTTAGTTCAATTTAATAGAGTTTAAAATAAAAAGTTTTCGCATAAATGAGTTTGAGCATCGGTAAAAATAATGAAAAATTAAATTTTTAACACGGGAGATAATTTTGACCAAAAATACCATTTTTAGAATTTATTGACCAGTTATTTTTATTTGCATCACTAAAATGTATACCAATTGCTTGACATTTTAACAAAAAATTCGGAAAATTTCATTGGACAGAATTTTTGTAATCTTTTATATTAGTGCTTTTTTTTCTCTTCTCTGTATAATCTATTAGAAACTTAAAAATTAAAAATTCAGTTCTCAAACCCTCGAAAATAAGCTCTGAAACCCTTATATTTTCATTGTGAATTATGATATGGTAAATTTTTAGACAATTTATTGTCAAGTTATTTTCAGTGAAAGTGTCTTCCATCCCTTTAAACATATTTCATAAAATGATTGATGCATGCATTTATAACCTAGAAAAAAAAACAGTTCTCACTAATTGATACCCCGCTACTCTATCTCAAAGAATGCAAAGTCCATGTTTAGCAATAGGAAACTTGATATATCGTAAAATATCATGTCCACATTTGCACTTTATGGCAAAGATTCCGTGAAATGTTCATCGAATTCCATTCAGTAGTGTGGCGGAATTGCGGATATGACATATATAGCCCTTATGTTAAAGAAAGGAAAGACCTTTTTCGATATGATAAACCCTAAATATCATTCAGATCATAATGTAGAATATCAAGTCACAATGGCACTGTGTGATTCTATGAAATATGATTAAATTTCAATGGCATGCAGTTTTATAGCAGATGTTGAGGAAAAAGATGAGAACACCCTATTTCAGCGGAAGACATCTTAAAGGAGGGCAAAGTAAAATGCTTTGATACTGGAAACCGCAAATATTATTCCTATTCAAAATGAACAATATCAAGCGCACAATGGTACTATGTGATAACGGTTCTGTAAACATGTAATTAAATTCAATGCAGTGATTAGGGAGGTCGTGCGGCTTAGAATGTAAATGACGGAAGGACAGACGGACGAATAAACACCCCGTCACTTACATACCTTCCACTTTTCAATCGAAGGTCAAATTACTGTTACGGACAAGGTACAACTACTGTTTAGAACTTTTGGTTCTTGGCAGCAGTTATCTATCGAGAAAATAAAAAGATTATTAAATAACATGAGATTTAAAATTCCGTACGAGGGACTGACGGACGAACATACACTACATTACTTATATACCTTTTTTTAACTCGGGTCACATCTACCGTGAAAAGAAATATATTATTTAAAAAAAATTGAGATTGATAAATTCCATATGTTCAGGTGATAATGGAATATTGCTTCATATGAATGATACGTTTAGAAATGTAAATTTGAAGTCAATTTGAAGTCCTAATTGTCATTTCCCATATTAAATTTCAAAGTATAATGCGGACTTATAAGTTATTTAGTGAACGGAACTTAGATTATGAAAATTATATATATAAATAATTGATAGCAGAGGCTATCATTGGTTACCTAAATCACATTTAGGTTTTCCAGACTGCCATCCAGGTTTACAACCGGACGTATCTGCACATATGCCGGTTTCTTTAACACAGTAGTTTAATAAACATCCATCACAAGATTCATTACAATTAAAACCAAATTTCCCTGTCCTGCAATCTAAAAGTATCGAAAAGGAATACATATTTAAGTGCATTGGTATATATATATCTACTGTGCTTATGTACAGACAAAAATGCTGTAAAATATTTCAACTTCAAATTGAAAGGAAAAATTTGTAGTCAGAAGGTACAAGCCCCAATCGTTAATTGGCTTTTTGAATATTTTGGTCAATGATGGCAGCCGTATATCGTATTTGCATGTAACTCGTTTGTGTCTTCTGTTGTATATGTAAACTGAAATTATACCATTTGTATCATCATCATTTTGACAACATGGTTAAATACATACCTTAGGAACCTGCTTATTTCATACCTGTGGAACAGTTATCACCCATGTATCCAGGTTGACATCCTCCTGGTGGACATAAGCCAGATATATGATGACAGGTTTTATTTAAACAGTGACAATTTCCAGCACATTGCTCTCCGAATGAACCCGAGTAACACTCTAGAAAATTACAAAGAATATATGCTGAATATATAAATGTATTTACACGATCCCAATGGACTTATATTTTCCATCTCCAAATGAAAAAATGCTTTATGCATTTAGAGTTAAACGCCACTGGTAAGTTTAAGTAGACGAAACGCGCATCTGACGTAATGAATTTGTCATCTTTGTAATTTTGATTACATCTTGTTGGAATATTTAAGCAAAGCCAAGTAACAGCACTGCACGTCCGCGGGTAGCGGACTGGGTAGCAACTACATAAAAGTTTTGGGTTCAGTTGGTGTGACAAAGTTTAAGAACAATATGTTATGACTTGTTTACTTTATTTATTTATATTGACATTCAATGACTAAGGCCATTTGTTGGTCAGTCTGCGTGACAAGAAACACCGTCATTTGAATCGTTGCATAATCTTCTAGACTTGTATATTATTTGTTGTTTATGCTGTTTTGTCATGTTTGTCGATCCGATACTTAATAAGTTTACTTGTTGGTACCTTCTTTAGACTATATGCCTAGAGCTGTATTTTTATTCTTTAAAAGTTTAAATAGTTCAATAGTTTGAAACCTTACTGGATTTTAATAACGACTTAATAATTTCGGACTGTTTAGTGATTCAACGTATTTGAATTTACGGATTTAAGACATTATTTTTGGGACTATGTTTATTGATTAGGCATTTCTTTTGGTATAGAGACAGTATGGTGAACATTCTTCTAAGCTATTACAATCCTTTCACTAATTAATTGTAAAATAAATAAAAAATTAAATAACCTATAACAATCCAAACAATTATTTTCAGTAACGATTTGTGTGCGCAGCAAATTCAACAACAAATCAAAGGTAAACATGTAATATAATATAAAATAATATTGCATAGTATATTTCTAATTGTCCTTTGAGTGAAAAATTTCATTGCTTTTCTTCACACCAAAATAGCTGCAAAATATTTAAATTTCATATTAAAAATTAAACTTTTGTATTCATCAGGTTTATGTCCGTATCCTACTCTGGGTTTTTTAATATTGTCTTCGTTGACAGCAATTATATTTCAACTAAACCGGTTGATGCATTCACTGAAATACAATACATTTTATCATCACCAGTTTGACAACAAAGTAGAGTACATACTTGAGGAATCTGCTTATTTCATACCTGTGGAACAGTTATCTCCCAAGTATCCAGGTTGACATCCTCCTGGTGGACATAAACCGGATATATGATGGCACGTTGGAAACAAACAATGACAAATTCCAGCACAATCCTTTCCGAATGAACCAGAGTAACACCCTTGAAAATTTTTTAAAATATATGTTAAACATAATTTCATGAAAAAGTTGATGAATGAATTACAGTTCTGAATAACATTTATAACCTAGAAAAAACAGCAATTATCACCAACTGATACTCCCACTTCTCTATCTCAAAGAATGGCAAAGTCCATCCAAAAACTTGATGTATGTTAACCTTAGATGTAGCTCCAAATCATGTTTTACCGTACTTTGACACAGTTGACGACTTAGCGTAGCACTAATATACATGTACCTCGAATAGTTTAATGTGCCCTCGTTGTTATCTCGGTCGAATATCTTCGACTCAATACTGGAACTCTTGAAAAAAACCAGGTATAATATGAATAACCTATTTAAAGACTTTTATTCGCCAATTTATGTAGAGTTTTTTCTCGGCTATCTGTGACGCAATATGGTTTCTTGTGAATAATACGAACGTATCTTGAAATCAGCTCAACAAGAAAATGCTAATGATGCGCTTAGCACATATTAGTAAAGGGGCCGCGGTGGCCGAGTGGTTAAGGTAGTTCATCTACTATTGATCACGTGGTCTGTCAACACTAAGATTGCGGGTTCGATTCTCACTGCAGGCAGGGTGTACTCGACTCCAATCTTAATTGACAAGGATTGCCAGTTTTCCTACCGCAGGTCGGGGTTCTCTCCGGGTAATCCCACTTCTTCCCCCAATAAAAACTGGACGCCATTATATAGCTGAAAAATTGCTGAAAGTGGCGTTAAAACACCATTCAAACAAACAAAAAAACATATTAGTAAACACTCCCTTTTTTAAGTTCATACAAGCGTAAAATAACTGTACAGCTGTACAGATTTGTTTTCAAGTGAAGAGATCTCTTCATCCTGTATCTGTGTCCCACGTTTCATGAAGAATTGATCTTCATAAAAACTACTCCAACCTAAAGATAAACCCGAGGCAAAATCGCTTTTTTATAGGTTCACTCAAGCGTAAAGTATTGGGTGCAACACTAACTTATTTTGCCAATGAGATCGCATTATATTGTAACTATGTAACATCATTTAAATCATTTAAAAAAAAGGTTTCAACGCATAGGTAAACCTGAAGCAAAATCCTCTTTTTTTCTAAGTATCACTCACGAGTAAGATTTAGGTGCAGCTCTAGAAAATTTTGCCAATGAAGAGACCTCATCATTTTGTAACTGTGTACCTAGTTCATGAAGATGCGAAAAAGCTTCAACGCTAATGTAGACCTATAAGTTGGACGGGCGGATGGGACATAAAAACTTGTCATCAAAATGCAGACAACAAAAATAGAAATAATAGGGATAAAATTAGTCATCAAAGGAAAAATCGAAAGTTGAGAAAGATCCCCACTGTCTGTAAACTGAAAAACAAGCTACAATAAAAAATCTGGATGAAATTTGGACAAATGAACATTTGCTTACTTTATGGAATCTTATTGAATGTGCAACCTTTACAGAATAATAGTGTTTAATACCGTGATGATGAAAATAAGAGAACAGTTCACTGTCAAGGGGACATGGAACTGGTACATATTTATAAACAAAAAAAAACCAACATAGATTCTGTTCAAATTTTTTCTTCAGATTGTATAATAAAATAGACAAAGTCGATCTTGTGATCACTGATCCGCCCGCTTTTGTAAAAATTTCTAACGTTTTTCGTGAACTGTGACCTTAAAATTTGACAAATTTTTTCCCCCTTCTAACCAACATAATATATAACAATATCCCACAGTTTGATTAAAATCGGATGCAAACATTTTGAGTTATTGTCCGCAAACGTTTTTTCTAAAAATTCTAGTTTTTCACGGAATACGACCTAGAAATTTGACGGATTTCCCCCCCAAATCGATAGGCTTCTTATCAACCTGTAAAACAATATCCAAAAGTTTCATTCAAATCAGATGCAAATTTTGTGAGTTATTGTCCGGAAACAACTTTTTTAAAACATTTCTAACGTTTTTCGTGGATTGCGACCTTGAAATTTGACGGATTCCCCCAAAATTAATAGGTTTCTTACCAACATGATATATAACAAAATCCCAGTTTCATTAAAATCGGATGCAAACATTTTTGAGTTTTTGTCCGAAAACAACGTTTTTGTTAAAATTCCTAACGTTTTTCGCGGACAGCGACCTAGAAATTTGACGGATTTTCCAAAAATCGATAGGCTTCTTACCAACATGATATATAACAATATCCAAAATTCTGTGTGATTCTTGATCATTTCACATATCTTGCTTAGAATTAAAATCAAAGCTGTAATAACACAGGAATGTTTAACATGATTTCTCAACATATTTCGTCTAAACTGTATTCATTCAAGAAGGACCATCCTTACTTTAAGACCACCTAAATGGCTAAAAAAAGATCTTCGTGCAACAGAAAGACTTATGCATCAGCAATAGAAATTGAGACAGATGGATATGTTCGTATGTCCTAGATATCTAACGTTCGTATCTATGGTAACATAAAACGAATGAGTACATTTCGGATTCCCTTATATACAGAACCCATCCAGCTGCTTTTTCTCAATTCATCAATATGTATTGCAAGAAATACTTGCTGTCATGCTAAGTTTCATCAAGATTAAGAATGATGGACAGTTTTTGAGTTCCTCACCAGTTCAAAATTCCAGATGCTGACACTTAAAGGTTTCCTTATATACAGGGCCATTTCAGATGCATCAAAATACTTTTGCTAGTTTTGCAAACTTATACAAGTTTCATAAAGACTTCAAGAGAAAAAGGAATTTAGTATAGTCTTTATATATCCTATCAGGCGGCTAATTATCTATTAGTGCCCTTTCAATAAAAGCGATTTTGCTTAGTCTACACCAAATGCAGTTTTAAGTTCTGTTAAAAGAACTGTATAAACGTAACAGAATATATCATTTTCATCAATAGTTAACATTTTATGCAGTCTACTTTTTCTTGGGCACTATTTTTGACCTCGTCATCTACTGATTGCATTGAGAGAACACTTGTCTTAAAACACTGTTTATTTAATTGCAAATAATGCCGTAAAGAATCAAAGTTTAAAAGAATAAACATTTACTTTCTCCTCTTAATCTTTCGTTTTATCTTATATTTAATTGTGTGTGCGTCTGGATATTACATATTAAACCCGAGACTAACTTTACACTGATACAATAATTAATACTCTTGCAATTCGCAAATCTTTTTTTTTGTTTATGATGGGATCAGTCGAGAGGTTTTGCTGTCACACATTGAGTTAAGATATCGCCGCATATGGTACAACATAAACACTTCACATTGTGTCACTACAGTTAGACCTCAAAATCTGATAAGATTTAATTTTTAGAGAAATGGTCTTAAGGTTAGGCACTCTTAGATTGTCTCTCTTTTATATTTATTGAAATATTGGATGCAAAGAAATAAATATGGTGGCGTGTTTAAAGTCTAATCCATTGTTACGATTATTAAAACGTCAATTTTACCTAGAATATTAGCCAATCAAATTCCATATTAAAAAATATTGCGTAAGTATTTTGTCCACGCGTCAAGAGGTCAACTCAATTTCCGACAGTTACACTAAGAAATAAACTATTATCGACCGCATGTATACAGTTATCCCAAAAATAAAATAAACGAGAAAAATGACACAAAATTATCCGGTACGACCAACGGCTGATAATATATCAAAATTAAAATGAATCTTTAAACCTCTTACAAAATGTATGTCAGAAAACTAGAAAATGACTTTTGTCAAATTTTAATTAGAAGACAAAATGTATTGATAAACTAGAAATGCAAACTGCACAAATAAAACATTCAGTCAAGATTTGAATTGATGACATGAACTTCCAAATATTTTTCTAACGATTATGATAAAAATATTTTTTTACAAAATTTAGCATTTTTAGTATTTGATATGAAAAAATGTTTTGTTTCTTTTTGTGTGGAGTTAAATAAAAAATTTTTATTGATGTCAATGAAACAAAGTTTGTAATGCGCACATTGACATACAATACACAACCATGTTAAAGTTGTGGCAAAACTTCTTCTACCTGAAATCTTCAAAGTCATTCATGGAGAGTTTAGAAAAATTCTTTCCATCCTCACAATATTAGGTTAAAATAACCTTATGTACAGTGTGATTTTTGCATATATATTGAAACGGAAGTTTTTTTAAGTTTTAAAGTGAAACTGACCGGTTAATCATATTTCGTTCATTAAGGTATTTAACAGGATTAGCAAGTAATCACAGAGGATGTTTATTGCAATTACGAGATCATTAGACTCTGACTTGTCAGAGGACATCATATGTATATTAAGGTATCCGGACCATAATTGACCATGTGATCATATTTGGTGTCCCGGATGTCCATTGGTTTTCAATGGAGCAGACCTCGGTAATGTTCGGCAAACATCGGAAATACTATTTGAGTAACTAAAATTTTTTTGCTGAGAACAGTAAACATTGACTCAAAGTAAAACAATATTTAATTTTTATCATTAATTAGGTATACATTGAATTAATAAAGCGATATTTCCTTGTCGAAAAATAAAATTGAATGGTGACTTGAATTATGGGTCGGATACCTTAAATCTCGAATACCTTTAGATGTCAAATCACAGAAAATGTAAATGATGCGATGACAAAACATTAATACTAAATATTCATACATAAAATATTGAAGCTAGCTCATATGTTTATTTATCCATACAAACTCATGTCAGTTACCTATATCACATTTAGGACGTCCAGGCTCCCAACCCGGATTACAACCGGTAGTATTTAAACAGACACCAGTTTCTTTATCACAGGCGTTTAATATGCATCCAGGACAAGATTCATTACAGTTGAAACCAAAGTTGCCTGTGCTACATTCTAAAATTAACAAAATTTTTAATTGCTTGGTATTGATTGTTTACCTAAATCGAATACATAATTTGGTAATATTTAATGAGTAGTTTCTATTAATTAGGTAAGACAGTTTTAATCGTCCATTGGCTACAGAATATTGTATTTGTTGGCAGAAGTATATCGTAAGTGAATTGTTGCTAGTTTTCTGGTCTGCTGATGTTGCCGAAATTAATAAACTCTGAATTCAGCTACTGCTGGATTGTTCAGAAGTTCACCATTGGGGCATTAAAGTCACTTTCTTTGATTTTAAAACATGCTCTCTTGTGTAAACTACTGATAATAAAAAACAGCAAATCATATTAAATTATAATTTAGAATTGGACGATATATTACAACACAACAGTTATCGCGATAAACATCACAATATATTTGGGTTTATATAGTTCAATATTTTTAGGTAATTATTGTACCTAAATACCAAGTTTGAAGTAAATCCATGAAACAGATTATACGTTATATTCTGTACCTATATAGCAAGTTTGAATTAAATACATAAAACAGATTTTAAGTCATATTCTGGACAAAAAAGATGAAGAAAGATATCTAAAACATTTACGTACGCAGAGTAATGTTCATATGCATCGCTTTCTTACTCATCACGATCCGGCTACACCCCTAATAAAAACTAGACGCCATGATTTAGCTGAAAAATTGCTGAAAGCTACTTTTAGCTACGTTAAACAACATTCAAACAAAAAAATACTCATTACGATCTATTCAACATTCAAATTGAAGATGTAAAACGGTTTTTGAGATACGCTCGAACCACATCATCAGAAGGAAAGAGGAACGGACAAAACAGGGACAAAATATTACATGTATGCCTCATTCCCTTCAGGAAGCGTACAAATTATGTCAGTTGCCTATGTTACAAACAATTAGATGCAATCAAGGTTTACAAAATGTTAGTGTTTGTACATACTGTGGATTAATTTTATCGACTGAAATACAATTTGTTTAAATAAGATGTCAACAAAATTATGTATAACTTTGTGTCAACTAAAAGGAAAGTTTGTAACTCGTAAAGTTTTACCATTGTATGTTCAAAAGCGATTAAATCGAGAGTTTGATTTCAGTAAATGAGTTTGTATTGATTTAAATTGTATACTACTGCATCTAACATTTCGGACAAGTGAAGTTAATAATTTTGGACTCTTTAGTGACACAAATTGTTGCACGTTTTTATGACATAACTTTTGGGACTATGTTTATTGATTGGACATTTATTGTGGGATAGAGACCAGACCTTTCAAAATACATTTAACATACACTATATACAATAATTAATTGCAATTAAAAAATAATTAAATTGTAACTTGTATTCGTCTTTTGTATGGTAATTAAACGTTGTTTCTTCCTGTAACAAACATTAACTTCTAGTAACGATATGTAGTGTACACAATATACTACTTTGAAATAAACAGCTTGTAATAAAATTTCAAATGAAATCAAAAAGTATATTTTAATGACCTTTGAGTGATAAATTTTAATGCCCGATACAGACCAAAATAGATTACATTGACCTAAACACTATTTCAACTAACCAGTCTTCATTGAAATTAAACACCTGTTATCATCCTCAGTTTGACAATACAATAAAATATATGTGTTAAATGTTATGTTATATACATATGTTCATACCTGTAGAACAGTGTTCATACCTGTAGAACAGTTATCACCAGAGTATCCCCGCTGACATCCTCCTGGTGGACATGAGCCGGATATATGATGGCACGGTTGATTGATACAGTGACAAATCACAGCACAATCCTTTCCGAATGAACCAGAGTAACACTCTTGAAAATTATAAAGAATATATGTTAATGGATGCAGGACACCATCCGCCATTTTTTGTGAAAATTCCAAAATAGAGATCACATTTATTATAAATTTAATAAGATTCTTTCGTTTCGTTATAAAATGTTCATACAATTTAAAGTTTTACAGGGGTTGAAAATATTTGTGGGCAAGCCTAAGCCCTGGGCTTTTTTAACTTTGAAACCTTAAGCCCCAGTATTAATTAACCAAGCCCTAAAAATTATCGGATCGATCATCTTTTCCGTGTGTCTATATTTGAGGTCTTTATTTTGTGGGGGATTAGATAATTATTTGACCCTGTTTGGTCTTCCGATGCTTCTGACTCGTCATCCACTTTCCTTTTTTCCGTTTTCTTAACCGTAAAGTTCAGGTCTCACCACACTGTAAAAAAGTAGGAAGAAGTGACCTCCCTGGCAGCCAAACAGGGTGAAATGAGGCCCTGATAGAGAGACTTTAAGGAGACATTAGGGAGAAGTCAAGGGGACTTTACAAATAATTAATTTTCGCAGTAGTTACATACATTTTCATTATTTTAATCATTTTTTTTTAATTGTGGATTTCTATTATTATAGATGTGACAACCATCTACAGAACTTATCATGATGTCATTAATTACTATATATCTTTATTCTTTGAAGTACAGCTCATATATTTATCAAAGAAAAGTTGTTAAAATACAATTCACTTTGAAATAACTGAGTTTGAAACCAATTGAAAGTGTTTGTTAATGAAAAAAATACAATTTTTCATAATGGGCCGTTGTACTTTACTTTTCTTCGTTGTTCTTTTTCGGTAATTAGTCATATCCGGTAAATAAACAAATGGCGCGTAATCCAGTTTAAAGACGTAAATCCTTTGAAAAAATGTTAAATACGCATATTGTTTTCCGTTTTTTTTTGGAATTACACATTTACTGCTAAATTGGTAGTCTGGAATAATTATTTGGACTAGATCATATATAAGTATCTTAGAACTGTGAACTTGAGGGAAATAACCGGGCGACGTCGACTTCGCTAAATTGGTAGTCTGAAATAATTATTTGGACTAGATCATATACAAGTATCTTAGAACTGTGAACTTAAGGGAAATAACCGGGCGACGTCGACTTCGCTTGTATTTTTTTCATTAACAAACACTTTCAATTGGTTTCAAACTCAGTTATTTCAAAGTGAATTGTATTTTAACTTTTCTTTGATAAATATATGAGCTGTACTTCAAAGAATAAAGATATATAGTAATTAATGACATCATGATAAGTTCTGTAGATGGTTGTCACATGAAGTAATTTTGATCAGAACAACTTTGTCCAAGTGGAAGTTTGCTGAACAGAAGAATTATTTCTGGGTTTAATGTTATGTTATTTTATCTTTCTTCTTTGAAAATTTTGCTCAGATAAACATGGTATGATCATAACAAACTGTTAGAAATATTGTGATGTTTACAAGAACTTCATGAATGATGTTTATGTCTCAACCTATACAAATATTTTTAGTTGACCTATTTATATTTGTGAATACCTTGTATGGCTACAAGTATTGAAGTAGATAGAAAATTGGCGCTATATTGGTTGGTTTTTTTCATTGATTTTATAATGATAAAGGTTGGTGCTATTTGATATTGCATACCATGAATATTAATGAAAAAGAAAGAAGAAAAAACTGAATCTAAGTGTGTTATGGTTTAAAAACACAAGAGAAATAATAATAGAAATCCACAATTAAAAAAATGATTAAAATAATGAAAATGTATGTAACTACTGCGAAAATTAATTATTTGTAAAGTAAATTAATTATT
The DNA here is from genome assembly GCA_944474755.1 of Limnoperna fortunei. NCBI lineage: Eukaryota > Metazoa > Mollusca > Bivalvia > Mytilida > Modiolidae > Limnoperna > Limnoperna fortunei. The sequence goes on from OX104115.1 coordinate 32,721,729, forward strand.
TGCCCTACGGCGCGTAGGGCAACTTCAGGTCCCTGTAGAGCGACAAAGTCGACTACTTCGCCAAGTGTGTTGAGCTCTGAAAGTTAAAGTTTAACAACGGCATTTCTCGAATTCGTAACCATAATTAATTTGTGGATATTTTGTACAGGGAAAGGAAACAAACTTGAACTGTTATTGATCAATGTTGCTAAAAGGCCGAGAAGATTAAGATCTGTCATAAATAGAAAATAAATATCGATTTGTTTTAGAATTTTAAATAGATTTAAGAGTATTTATAGGACAATTTTGATGGTATACACTTTATGAAACATTGAAAATAAAAAAAAAAATTTTTTGAAGAAAGATCGAGCCCGACGGGCTTTTTTCATAAAAAATTGGCAAGCCCGACGCTTCAGTTTTTTAAGCTCCGGGCGTCGGGCTTTAGGAATTTTCAACCGTCTTGTACCTATATTATTAGTTCAGTTTAATAATGGTTGAAATAAAATGTTTTCGCATAAATGAGTTTGGTATTGGTAAAAATAATGAAAAATGAATTTTTTTAAAAAGGGGGTACTTTTCACCAAAGATACCATTTTTAGCAAAAGTGATTTACCAATGGACAAACATTTAACATAGAAACGTTTATTTTTGATTCCATCACTCAAATGTATACCAATTGCTTCACATTATATAAATAGTTCAGAAAATTTCAATAGACAGAATTTTGGTAATCTTTTATTTTAGTGCTTTTTCTCTTTTTTCTGTATAATCTACATGTATTAGAAAGTTAAAAAATTTCAGTGCTCACACCCTAGAAAAAAATCTCTGAAACCTTTATTTTTGTATTGTGAATTATGATCAGTTGGAAACCGCAAATATTATTCCTAATCAAAATGTAAAATATCAAGCGCACGATGGTAATATGTAACAACGGTTCTTTAAACGTGTACTTAAATTCAATGCAGTGATTAGGGAGGTCGTGCAGATAAGAACGTAAATGACCGACGGACTGGCGGACGAATAGATACCCGTCACCTATATGCCTTCTACTTCAATCGAAGGTTAAATTACTGTTTAGTAGTTTTGTTCTTGGCATCAATTATCTATCTTGAAAGTACCATGAGATTGGAAAATTCCGTACGCAGGTGATATAGGAATATTACCGCATGTGAATATTAAGTTCACGATTGAAAAGTTTTAAATTAAATGCAATGGTTAGGGAGGATAAGAATGTAAGGTACGGACGGACTTACGGACAAACATACACCACATCAGTTTAATACCTTCTTTTTCGATTCTGGTCTAAAGTACTGTTTAGTACATTTAGGCAATACTCATTAACCGTGAAAAAAAAATCTATTACATGTATTAATATATACTGATATTGATAAATTCCATAGTGCAGGTTATACTAGAATAATGCTTCATATGAATAGTAAGTTTAGGAATGAAAAGTTGTGATTGTTAACAGTCTTAATTGCCATATATCATATTATTAGTGAATGAAACTTGATATAAAAAATATTTATAAATAATTGATAGCAAAGACTCTACTTGGTTACCTAAATCACATTTAGGTTCTCCAGACTGCCATCCAGGTTTACAACCGGACGCATCTGCACAGATGCCGGTTTCTTTAACACAGTAGTTTAATAAACATCCATCACAAGATTCATTACAGTTGAAACCAAATTTCCCTATACTACATTCTAAAAGTATAAAATAAGAATACAAATTTAACTTCATTGTTATATATATCTTCTGTGTTTTTCTACATACACAAATGTTGTAAAATATTTCAATTGCAAATTGTAAGGAAAAGTTTGTAGTCAGAAGGTACAAGTCCTAATAGTAATTAGCTTTTTGAGTATTATGGTGAATGATGGCTACAATATATCTAACTAACTAGTTTGCGTCTTCTTTGTATCTATAAACTGAAATTAAACTCCTTTCATCATCATTTTGAGAACATGGTTTAATACATGCCTAACAAACCTGCAGATGAACCCGAGTAACACTCTTGAAAATTATAAAGAATATATGTTGAAATATTTTACAATTGGCTGTTGAATGAAATGTTTCAAATGGCTATTATAAACTAGAAAAACTGTGAGCAATGCTTACTAAGTTGATACACCCGCTTTCAAATGTAAAGGAATGGCAAAGTTAATATTTTCTTTAGAAACCAAAAGCGTAAACTAAGGTGAACATTAGAACTATGTGACATAGTTTTATGCTTTTTTAGGGGGGGGGGGGGGAATAAGAATACGATGAAAAAAGGAAAGTTTGTCACTCCTAGTGTATGAACCTTTTAATCTCAAAAGCGATTGGAACAACCATGCGTTAGCTCCCAGTTGATGACCTTGAATAGTTTTGATTTGTACGCCAAATACTAAAGTCCATAAAAAAATTAACGAGACATAAACATGTTTTTTTCTAATGACATTCGTACAAATGTGTTCTTAGAGAATCAACCTGGAAACTTCTTCTTGTGTACATGTGTTTCAGATTGTAAAACGTATGGTTCTCCATACGGATTGCCGCTAGCCGCGAACAGACACTGCTTAAAGTTTTTTGTACAGACAATAAATAAAGACTTTCAAGTAGCTCTACATAGTTTGTACTATAAACGGTTTACATCAGTTTCCTAATAAAACAATCACATTGTGATTTTTTTTTAAACATTGTTGTTCTTTACTTAAGAAAAGAATGTTGTAGAATATTTTAGAACTGCTCAATGAACTAGAAAATAATAATTTATAGAATAACAAAACCTTTCTGTAATCTATAAATTCTAGAAAATTACAAAACATTCCATACTCCATATATTCTATAAAATTCCATAACAGTCTCTTATAATATATATAATAGACATCGAGATATGCTTAGGGCCGTATTTTTATACTTTGATAGTTCAAAACAATTCTTGAATCTTCATATTACAATAGCTAAATAGTTTTAAATGTTACTTGATTAAAGGACTTAATAATTCCGGACTTTTTAGTGATTCAACTTATTTCACGGATTTAAGTCACAACTTTTGGTACTTTAATTTATTGATTAGACATTTCTTTTATATAGAGACAGTTGAGTGAACATTCTTCTAAGCTATTATAACCCGTTTAATAATTATTTTCAATAAAAAAATGATTAAATTGTGGCTTGTATTTATCTTTAGTTTACTAACTTAAAGGTTATTTCAAACTGTAACAAACCAAACAACTTTTCCAGTTACGATTTGTGTGCGCCGCCAAACCAACTATGAATCTAAAGGAAATATGTAATTAAATATAAAGCAATATAACTAAATATATTTTATATGCCCCTTGAGTGATAAATTCTATTGCTTTCCTTTACACCAAAAAAAGCTGCACAAAATTAAAATTTCATATTAAAACTTTTGTATTCAGAAGGTATATGTCCGTATCATACTCTGGCCTTTTTAGTATTGTTTTCGTTGATGACAGTTATATTTCAACCAACCGGTTGATGTATTCACTGAAATTTAACACATTTTATCTTCACCATTTTGACAACAAACTCAAAATACATACTTTAGGAATCTACTCATTTCATACCTGTGGAACAGTTATCGCCGAAGTATCCTGGTTGACATCCTCCTGATGGACATAAGCCGGATATATGATCACAGGTTGGTAATAAACAGTGACAAATACCAGCACAATCCTTTCCGAATGAACCCAAGTAACACTCTTGAAAATTACAAGTAATATATGCTGAATATGTATCTCTTACAACAGCTGTTGTATAAAATTCTGTTAGTTTCGAATATCAATTCTGAACTAGAACTATTTTAAATAATGTACTTAATAATACCCGCTTCCTTATGTTAAAGAATTCTTATATAAAGTCTAAAAATCGTAAAATACGCGTTTCACTTTTACACTATGTAACATAGATTCGGTGAACGTTTCATCATTCGTTGGTGAAGGTGGATTGGCGGATGAGATGGGTACGTGTGTAAAATAACACTCGCCCTGTTTAAAGAATGACACAGTTTATGTTTTGCTATGGGAAGAAACAATAACAATTCATATCACAATATAAAAGATCAGGTGCACAATCGCACTATGTGACAATCAACGACTAACGGACGAACAAAAAGCCTATTACTATTTCATCAGCTTTTGGATCTGGGCATGAATCATCAATCGTGAAAATACAGAACAAAAAATAAAATAGACTGAATCAATTACACGATTGCAGGTTATGCTGTAAAGAGGAATTTTAAGTTTCAAGTTTAAAAAACATCCATCACAAGATTCATTGCAGTTAAAACAAAATTTCCCTGTACCGCATTCTAAAATTTATTTAACTGCATTAGTTTGAACACATGTATATTTTCTATGCTTTTCTATGTTACGAAAGGTTGTAAAGTATTTAAGTTTTATATTAAAAGGAAAACTTGGGATTCAAAAGGAATATTCGTAAATCGTTAACTGGCTTTTTTAATATTGAATTTGGTGATGGCAACAATATTTTGTAACAAATAGTTTGTCTTCTTTTTAATCTCTAATCTGAAATTAAACTCTTTTCTCATCGTCTGTTTGACGTAATGGTGAAATACATACGTTAGGAATCTGCCGAATTTCATACCTGTTGTACAGTTATCGCCGGTGTATCCAGGTTGACATCCTCCTGGTGGACATAAGCCGAATATATGATGGCAGGTTTGATTTAAACAATGACAATTCCCAGCACAGTCCTTTCCAAATGAACCCGAGTAACACTCTTAAAAATGACAGAATTTATGTTGAAAATATATTTCTTACAATGTCTGTTAAACTTCAGTTTCGAATGGCAAATGTAAACTAGAACGCCTGTCAGCAATTTTCATTTGATGATACCATAGCTTACCTGTCAAAAATGGCAAAGCCCTTATTTGCTATAGGAACCCCCCGCCCCCCCCCCTAAAAAAACCCATCAGAATGCATTATGAGACAAAGGTTCTGTGAACGTTTAATATAATTCCATGCAGTGGTGCAAGTGCATTAGCGGAAAAGTGATTGGTACGCATAAAGCATAACGGACATTGTATGTGAAAGAATGACAAAGTCAATGTTTTGCTAAGGGAAACCACAAAGGTCATTACTATCACATGTAAATACTATCAGTGGAAATATGTGACAGAAAACTTGTGAACGGTAAAAAACTTCATTCAGGGTAAATGAGGATAAATTAACGGATGGACCGACGAACGGACGAATTTACAGGCCATTACTATAACCCACCCTTTTCAAGCGGCGGTATAGATAATGTTTAGACTTGGATTCTGAGCGTCAATTACTAATCGTGAAATAAAAACATGTAGAAAAAAATAGAGATTGATAAGTTCCACGTATGCCAGTAATGCTGGAATGTTGTTATAAATGAAAATATGGTAAACGAATAAAACGTCAATGTCCAATTTTTAGTTGTACAATTTTGATCCTAAGCGGTCCCAAACTTCATTTTATTACATGTAAGTTCACATAATGAAGACGACTTTAAAACGTCTGTATTGAATGAAACTTAAAATGAATAATATATATTATTAACATATGCAGAAACTCTACTCAATCACCTATATCACATTTAGGTTTTCCAGGCTGCCACCCAGGTTTACAACCGTACGTATCTGTACAGATCCCAGTTTCTTTATTACAGTCATTGAGTAAACATCCATCACAAGATTCATTACAATTGAAACCAAATTTCCCTGCACTGCATTCTAAAATTTTAGGAAAAGAATACATAGCTTACTGTATTGGTTTATACAATTATGTATTATGCTTTTTCCTTTGATAAAAAATGCAATAACATATTTAAATATAATATTAAATAGAAACGTATGTATTAAGAACTAACGCGTCTTAATAGAAAATTGGCTTTTTTATATTGTGTGGATTGCAACAATATTTTCTAACTTACTAGTTTCCGTCTTTTTTCGTATCTCCAAACTAAAATTATACTTCTTTTATCATTAAAAGTTTATAACGTGATAGTTTGTATCTCGAATTTAAAATTAACAGTTTATCATCACCATTTTGACAACAGAGTGAAATACATTCCTTAAGGTTTGCCGATTTCATACCTGTTGTACAGTTATCGCCCATGTATCCACGTTGACATCCTCCTGGTGGACATAAGCCGTATATACGATGGCAGTTTTGATTTAAACAATGACAATTCCCAGCACAGTCCTTTCCAAATGAACCCGAGTAACACTCTTAAAAATTACAAAGAATTTGTATTGAAAACATATTTTTTACTATGTCTGTTAAGCTTCAGATTCGAATTGTAATTATAAACTAGAACGCCTGTAAGAAATTCTCATTTGATGATACCATCGCTTCCCTATGTCAAAAATGGCAAAGCCCAAATTTATAATAGGAACACCCCTACCCCACAACCGAAAAAAAAGTTAAACATCAGAATGAATTTTGAGACAAAAGTTCTGTGAAAGTTCGTATAATTCCATGCTGTAATGTAAGTGCATTAGCGGAAAAGTGATTGGTGCGCATAAAGCATAACGGACACCATATGTAAAAAAATGACAAAGTCAATGTTTTGCTATAGGAAACCACAAAGGTCTTTCCTATCAAAATGTAAATTATATATGGTGAAAATATGTGACAGAAAATTTGTGAACGGTAAAGAACTTCATGCAGAAAGGACAAATTTACAGGCCTTTACTATAACCCACACTTTTAAAGCGGGGGTATAGATAATGTTTAGACTTAGATTCTGGGCATCAATTATCAATCGTGAAATAAAACATGTAATAAAGATTGAGATTGATAAGTTCCACGTATGCAGGTGATGCTGGAATGTTGTTACATATAAAAATTAGGTTAACGATTAATACGTTAATGTCCAATCTTCAGTAGTACAACTGTGATCCTAATCGGTCCCAAGCTTCATCTTACCACAAAGTTCACATTATAAAGACGACTTTAAAATGTCTATATTGAACGAAACTTGAAATGAATTATATATATTATAAACATTTTGCAGAAACTCGACTCAATTACCTATGTCACATTTAGGTTTTCCAAGCTGCCACCCAGGTTTACAACCGGACGTATCCGTACAGATCCCAGTTTCTTTATTACAGTCATTTTGTAAACATCCATCACAAGATTCATTACAACTGAAACCAAATTTCCCTGCACTGCATTCTAAAATTTATGGAAAAAGAATACATAGTTTACTGTATTGGTTTATATACTTTCTATCCTTTTCGTTCGAAAAAAAAATGTATTAAAATGTTTAAATTTAATACTAAATAGAAACGTACGTATTTAGAAGAAACACGTCTTAACAGAAAATTGGCTGTTGAATATTTTTTATATTGCAACAATCTATCTTATTTCGTGTCTCCAAACTAAAATTATACTTCTTTTATCATTATTAGTTTAAAACATGATATGTAGAAATTGAAATGAACACTTTATCATCACCATTTTGACAACAAGGTGAAATACATTACTTAAGGTATGCTGATTTCATACCTATTGTACAGTTATCGCCCATGTATCCACGCTGACATCCTCCTGGTGGACATAAGCCGGATATTCGATGGCAGGTTTGATTTAAACAATGACAATTCCCAGCACAGTCCTTTCCAAATGTACCTGAGTAACACTCTTAAAATTAAAAAGAATTTATGTTGAAAACATATTTCTTACTATGTCTGTTAAGCTTTAGATTCGAATTGCAATTATAAACTAGAACGCCTGTAAGAAATTCTCATTTGATGATACCATCGCTTCCCTATGTCAAAAAAGGCAAAGCCCAAATTTGTTATAGGAACACCCCCCCCCCCACACCCCCAAAACCGATAAAAAGTTAAACATCAGAATGAATTATGATAAAGGTTCTGTGAAAGTTCGTATAATTCCATGCTGTAATGTAAGTGCATTAGCGGAAAAGTGATTGGTACGCATAAAGCACAACGGACACCATATGTAAAAAAAATGACAAAGTCAGTGTTATGTTATGGGAAATCACAAAGGTCATTCCTATCAAAATGTAAATTATATATGGTGAAAATATGTGACAGAAAATTTGTGAACGGTAAAGAACTTCATGCAGTGGTAAATGAGGATAAAGAAAGGGATGGACCTACGAATGGACAAATTTACTGGCTTTTACTACAACCCACACTTTTAAAGCGGGGGTATAGATAATGTTTAGACTTAGATTCTGGGCATCAATTATCAATCGTGAAATAAAAACATATAATAAAGATTGAGATTGATAAGTTCCACGTATGCAGGTGATGCTGGAGTTGTTACATATGAAAATTAGATTAACGATTGAAACGTTAATGTCCAATCTTCAGTAGTACAATTTTGATCCTAAGCGGTCCGAAGCTTCATCTTACCACATTAAAGTTTACATTATAAAGAAGACTTTAAAACGTCTGTATTGAATGAAACTTGAAATGAATTATATATATTATAAACATATTGCAGCAACTCTACTCAATTACCTATATCACATTTAGGTTTTCCAGGCTGCCACCCAGGTTTACAACCGAACATATCTGTACAGATCCCAGTTTCTTTATTACAGTCATTAAGTAAACATCCATCACAAGATTCATTACAACTGAAACCAAATTTCCCTGAACTGCATTCTAAAATTTATGGAAAAAGAATACATAGTTTACTGTATTTGTTTATATATTTTCTATCCTTTTTGTTCGAAAAAATGTATTAAAATATTTAAATTTAATACCAAATAGAAACGTATGTATTTAGAAGAAACACGTCTTAATAGAAAATTGGCTGTTGAATATTTTTTATATTGCAACAATCCGTCTTGTCCTCCTTTTATCATTATTAGTTTAAACATGATAATGTGTATGTAGAAGTTGAAATGAACACTTTATCATCACTATTTTGACAACAAAGTGAAATACATTACTTAGGATAAGCTGATTGCATACCTGTAGTACAGTTATCGCCCATGTACCCACGTTGACATCCTCCTGGTGGACATAAGCCAGATATACGATGGCAAGTTTGATTTAAACAATGACATTTCCCAGCACAGTCCTTTCCAAATGAATCCGAGTAACACTCTTGAAAATAACACAATATTTATGTTGTAAACATATCTCTTACAATGTCTGTTAAACTTCAGTTTTGAATGGCAATTATGAACTAGAACGCCTGTAAACAAGTCTTCCTTAATGATACCACCGCTTCCCTATGTCAAAAATGGCAAAGCCAAATTTGCTATAGAAACACCCCCCCCCCCCCAAAAAAAAAGAATAAAAAAAGTAAAACATCAAAATGCACTATTAGACAAAGTTTCTGTGAAAGTTTCATATAATATCATTCAGTGGTGTAGGTGCATCTGCGGAAAAGTGACTGGAACGAATAATTAATAAAGACACCATATGTGAAAAAATGACAAAATCAAAGGTTTGCTACGGGAAACTACAAAAGTCATCGCTATCAAAATGTAAATTATATAAGATGACAATATGTGACAGAACATTTGAGAACGGTTTAAAACTTCATGCAGTAAGGATGATAATCTAGATATCAGTGAGATGGTGTAGGCCCCGCCGAACTTAAGGTCAAGGTCAAAGGTTATAAACCATGGTATGCAACCCTTCATCTTGATATTATCTACCCACATTCCATTTTATCAATCCGTCAGCGATCCGTCAGCGTTCCAAAATCCGTCAGCAATCAGTTATCAATCAGTCAGATCAGTCAAATCGTTCCCTATCCGTCAGATCGTTCCCAATCCGTCCATCCGTCAATTGACGGATTTGGAACGATTTGACTGATCTGACGGATTGATTTGGACTGATCGCTCCAATCCGTCCATTCAACTTCCAGTTAGTAAAATTAATATTCCGAAATGTGAAAATTCGTTTCATTCGCAAATATTAGAAGTATAAAAATGTCAACTGTTATGTCCTCATTGATTGAATCGTTTTACCTAATAATAAGGGTAAAACTGGTCTAAAGTTATAAATAAAAAAAAAGGAAATTCCCCCAGTCTATTACTAATGCATCTGTGACGAAATATAAACATTACATAGTGTCATTTTATTAACAAAATAATTAAAATAAAGTAAATTTAAAAACATATATAAATAATTAAAAAAAGGAATTAAAAAAACACCACACACACAAATTCAAAAAAATATTTGACCTCGCACGCCAAGGCGTACATCTCGTATTTGTCTTCAAAAAGTTTTAAAGCGGAAAAAGCGAGAAACACGAAAAATGTGAAGGCGAAATCGTAACATTTTTTTCACTTCGCCTTTTCGCGTTAGAATTTTATGCATGGTTGAAGTTTTTTTAACACTATTTTCAAAAATTATATTAGTTTATATAATTTGACGTCGAGTGTTTATAGGGAAGAGCTGGAGTACCCAACGAAACAGCAAACCTTCGACAGGAAAGCTGGTGCTCTTTGCAAATTTATAGGGATGAGTCGAGCACACCATCTCGCTGTAAGGATCGAACAGACAACTGGGTGATCAAAACTGCTACCTTAACCTCCGAGGTCGAGGTTTTTTTATTGTAAACGCTTGAAAAGATCATTTGTCGTGGTTTGATCAGTTTTCATTCTCTGCCACAGTTCCTATGATGTTTGTTTGTTTGTTTGATGGTGTTTAACGCCACTTTCAGCAATTTTTCAGCTATATCATGGCGTTCAGTTTTTATTAGGGGAGGAAGCCGGAGTACCCGGAGAAAACTCCCGACCTGCGGTAGGAAAACTGGCAATCCTTGTCAATTAAGATTGGAGTCGAGTACACCCTGCCTGCAGTGAGACTCGAACCCTCAATCTCAGTGTTGACAGACCACGAGATCAACAGTAGACGAACTACCTTGACCACTCGGCCAGTTCCTATGAATTCCGGTGTATAATACTGAATAAGATTTAATACGACAAAAGCGAAAACATCTGTGTATATTTTATTCACTACCCCATAGTGTCACATGAATTTACACAGAATTAAATCAAGAATAAACTTATGTGCTACAATTCCTAAGAATTCCGGTATATAATACTGAATAAGATTCACGACAAAAACGAAAACATCTATTTAAATATTTTATTCACTATCTCAATGTGTCACATGAATTTGCACATAATTAAATCTCAAAGAAAGAATAAACTACTGTGCCACAATTCCTAAGAATTCCGGTGTATAATACTGAATAAGATTTACAACAAAAGCGAAAACATCTATTTATATATTTTATTCACTATATATCTCATTGTGTCGCATGAATTTACACAGAATTAAATCTCAAATAAAGATTAAACTACTAACCGCGTTTCTATATCGAAGTTCACGAGTTAAATATGCGAACATGTAAGCGTAATATAAAAATCTATTCTGCTTTCGCATTTTAGCCGTCGCAATTTGTTTATTTTACGATGTCTATTAAAGTCATTCCACAATTAATAATAGATAAGTATAAATGGTTTCCTTTAAATTCGGAAGTACTTGAAATTAGTTACTAGATTTAACAGAGCTGACCAGCGCGTCCTCAGTTGGCGGACATGGGATGTCCTCTCGTTTTTTTTTGGGGGGGGGAGGGAGGGGGTTAGTGGTTCAGTTCATATTAAAATTGCCGCGAACCATAGTGTTTAGAGAGTGTCACGCTTCTTGCACGAAAAAAAAGTAAATCTTACGCCCCAACCCATACCCGGTATTTTTCAAGTGGAATTCAAAATTGTTGCCCTTTTTTTGTCTTTCTCTAATTTATTGATGGAGCCGAGTGGTGATGTTAGTTCATCAACTATTGATCACGTGGTCTGTCAACACTGAGGTTGCGGGTTCGAGTCTCGCTGCGGGCAGGGTGAACTCGACTTAATTGAAAGGGATCCAGTTTTCCCTCTGAAGGTCGGGGTTTTTTTTCTTCTGGTACTCCGGCTTCCTCCTCAAATAAAAACTAGACGCCATGATATAGCTGAAAACTTGCTGAAAGTGGGTTAAACAATATTTAAATAAGCAAACAAATCTAATTGATTTATATTTAACTTATTCTCGTCATGAATAAAGTTGAAATACTCTCGCTGAAAGAAAAGTAAAGAATCAATCAATCAATCAATACAATAAGTTATTGTTCAAATTGAATGACACTCTTTTAAATGGCAAGTTTTAAAAAGGTTCTGTTTCATATATATGACTCTGTAATGACAATGTTAAGACCTAAAGAATTAATGACGTTTTGTTAAAAAAAATACTATTTCGTACGTGTCTATCTGTAACTCATTTTTACGCTTAACTTCAGTATTCGCAGACAATTCTCCCCGGCGTTATTGGGGCCTAGGTGGCTGATTGGTTAGTCATCTACTAGTTATTACATGCCTGTCAACAGGTTGCGGATTTTCGAACGACTGCAGATAGGGTGCGCCCGACTCAACTTTAATTGACAAAAGACTGTCGGTTTTAACCTGTACTCCGGCTTCCTCCCACCCCACCCCCCATAAAAAATAGACGACATGAAACAATCTAGCGTAATTGTATGAATACTTTTTTAAACAACTTTTATTGCCTGTCCAATAAAACTTAAGACAAGAATCGCTGTATATTTTGCAATAAAACTTTTTGTTTAGTAAACAATGCGTTTTGATTGACAATGCTTTCTCAACAGTTCAACAATTGTTTATACACAAAAGTTTCATACTTGTATTTAAAAATATTGTAGACTAAAAAAAAACACGCAGGCATACATTTAAGTAACTAATAATGATGAGGCCACGTTCTTTCCTAAATGTGAAATAAATTTGTTACTGATTGTGGGAGTCGGGTCGGCTTAATATATGACAAAAAATATATATATAACATGTCGCAAAAAATAAAAATAAGCCGAAATCACGAGTCGCGGGAATAGAAAAAGAGAATCAATAATGGATTACGAAAAAAAAATTTACCTCGTCGCTACTGATGTGCCTTAAATAGAAGTTTTTTGAAGGTTTACATGACTCGATTCGCAGATATGTTCTGCTTTAAAGAAAGCGTTTCAAAATCCATCTGATCAGCAATCAGTTATCAATCAGTCAAAGTGTTGCGTTTACGGGTGCAAGTACTGTACCTCGAAAGATAAAAAAGTTACAGCCCGGACATGAATTTGTCATTCAGGAAGCAATAATGTGACCTTAAGGTCAAAGTTTAAGATCAAAGGTCAACATGCATGGTATGCGACACACCGATTTGATATTATCTACCAACATTCCGAAAATCAAAAGCCTACCTCAACAGATAAAAGTTAGAGGCCAGACAGGAATTTGTCATGCAGAAAGCAATAATGTGACCTTAAGGTCAAAGTTCAAGGTCAAAGGTGATCAACCACGGTATGCGACACATCCCCCTGATATTATCTACCCACATTCTAAATATCAAAAACTTACCTCAAAAGACAAAAAAAGTTACAGCCCGGCCACGATTAGTTTCGGTCAGACGGACGCACGGACGGACGGATGGACGGACGGAACCACTGATCACTATAGGGCGTTCGCCACAAAGTGGGGGGGGTATATAAACGGATGGACCAAAGAACGGACATCACTATAACCCACCCTTTTTTAAGCAGGGGAATAGTTAATGTTTAGGACTATTGATTCTGGGCATCAATTATCATTATCGTGAAATAAAACAAATTTAGAATCGATTGAGATTGTAAAATTCCACGAATCCGGGGGATGCTGTAATGTTGTTACATATGAAACGTAAGTTATCGATGAAAAAGTGTATGTCCACTGTTCAGTAGTAAAATTTTGATCCTAAACGGCCGAAGCGTCATTTTTCCACATTAAAGTTCACATTATAAAGACGACTTTAAAGATTCTGTATTGAATGAAACTTGAAATGAATAATATATATATAAATATCATATAGTAGAAACTTTACTCAATTACCTATATCACATTTAGGTTTTCCAGGCTGCCACCCAGGTTTACAACCGGATGTATCTGTACAAATCCCACTTTCTTTATTACAGTCATTTAGTAAACATCCATCACAAGATTCATTACAATTGAAACCAAATTTCCCTGCACTGCATTCTTAAATTTATGAAAAGATAATACATAGTGTGCTGTTATGGTTTAAATATGTTCTATGCCTTTCCTTCGAAAAGATGCTGTAAAATATTTACATTTCATATTAAATAGAAACGTATGTATTCAGAAGTTACACATCTTAATACTAAATTGGCTTTTGAATATTGTGTAGATTGCAAAAATTATTTAAACTTACTAGTTTCCGTCTTCTTTTGTACCTCCAAACTAAAATTATACTCCTTTTATCATAATTAGTTTGGGACATGATGGTGTGTATCTCGAATTTGAAGTTAACACTTTACCATTACAGTTTTGACAACAAATTGAAATACATACTTTGGAATTGCTATTTCATACCTGTGGTACAGTTATCGCCTATGTATCCACGTTGACATCCTCCTGGTGGACATAAGCCTGATATACGATGGCAGGTTTGATTTAAACAATGACAATTCCCAGCACAGTCCTTTCCAAATGAATCCGAGTAACACTCTTGTAAATTACAAAGAATTTATGTTGAAAACATGTCTCTTACTATGTCTGTTAAACTTCAGTTTCAAATGGAAATTATAAACTAGAACGCCTGTAAGCAATTCTCACTTTATGATACCACCGCGTCCCTATGTCAAAAATGGCAAAGCCAAAATTTGCTATAGGAAACCCGCCCCCCCCCCCCCCAACCAATCACCAAAACATGTAAAACATCAAAATGCACCATTAGACATAGGTTCTGTGAAAGTTTCATATAATTTTATTCAGTGGTATATGTGCACTTGCGAAAAAGTGACTGGTACTCATAATAAATAACGGACACCATATGTGAAAGAATGTCAAAATCAATGTTATGCTACGAGAAACCACAAAAAATTGGCAATATGTGACAGAACATTTGCGAAACTTCATGCAGTGGTAAAGGAGGATAAATTAACGCATGATCCGACGAACGGACGAATTTACAGGCCATTACTATAACCCATCATTTTTAAGCGAGGGTATAGTTAATGTTTAGGACTTTTGATTCTTGGCATCAATTAGCAATATGGAAATAAAAAAAATGTAGAATAGATTGAAATTCATTAGCTGCACGTATGCAGGTGATACTGAAATGTTGTTACATATAAAAGGTAAGTTAATGATAACAATGTTGAAGTCCACTCTTCAGTACAGTTTTGATCCTAAACGGTCCCAAGCGTCATTTTACCACATTACAGTTCACATTATAAAGACGACTTTAAAGATTCTGTATTGAATGAAACTTGAAATGAATAATATATATTAATAACATTTTGCAGAAACTCTACTTAGTTACCTATATCACATTTAGGTTTTCCAGGCTGCCACCCAGGTTTACAACCGGACGTATCTGTACAGATCCCACTTTCTTTATTACAGTCATTTAGTAAACATCCATCACAAGATTCATTACAATTGAAGCCAAAATTCCCTGAACTGCATTCTAAAATTTATGGAAAAAGAATACACAGTTTACTGTATTGGTTTAAATATATTCTAAGAATTTCGTGCGAAAAATGAATTCAATTATGTACATTTCATATTAAATAGAAACGTATGTATTCAGACGGCACACGTCTTAATATTAAATTGGCTTTTGAATATTGTGTTAATTGCTACAATATTTTGTAACTAACTAGTGTCCGTCTTCTCTCGTATACCTCTAAACTATAATTATACTCCTTTTATCATTATTAAATTAAAACATGATAGTGTGTATCTCGAATTTAAATTAACACTTTATCATCACCATTTTGACAACAAATACATTACTTAGGATTTGCTGATTTCATACCTGTGATACAGTTATCTCCCATGTATCCACGTTGACATCCTCCTGGTGGACATAAACCGGATATACGATGGCAGGTTAGATTTAAACAATGACATTTCCCAGCACAGTCCTGTCCAAACGAATCCGAGTAACACTCTTGAAAATAACACAATATTTATGTTGAAAACATATCTCTTACAATGTCTGTTTAATTCAGTTTCGAATGGCAATTATAAACTAGAACGCCTATAAGCAATTCTCACTTAACCCATTCACACCTCGTGTATCCTTTACTTTAGGCACCCTCGTATGTATACCGGATGTATCCTTTAGGCACCACGGTGTTCCGACCGAATGTATCCTTAAGGATACCCAAGTATTGATTTTTGGCGTAGTAAACTTCCAACCATTTTTTCAACATTTTACACTAACAATACATTTTTAATTTGAAGTGAATCGAAAAGTATATATAATTTATCGTTTATAGTAAATTTTGAGCCGAATTTAAGCAAAAAACAATAATAATAATAATTAAAAATATCAAGCGGACGTCTACACTATCGATGAGGAAAATGGCGGCGATCGGCATCGTGGAATGTACTGGAATTATTTTCGCGAGCGTTTCTGTGTTGAATATCAAATTTTCAAACAATTAAATACCAAATTGGATAATCTACCGAACTGTATGAGCTACAGAGACATTTATGCCATGGGTTGTGTTTCGAGAAGAAAAATGTTAGTCAGGTGCCCGTTGTTCTCAACTATTATCAGATGCTAAAATTGGCTTTCACTTAATCTTTTATAAATATACGTAATTTTTAAAAATCCCAAAATAACCCTGTTTCATTATTTTCTTATTTCGACTGAAATGTATTAGAATTATTAATAGAACTGGATATTCCCGTCGCTATGTAAACAGTAAACAATATGGCGGAAATAATATTTCGGTATTCTCGAGTTTTAACCATTATCAAAGGAATCGAAATACAACAAAATAAAATATATAAATGTCTTGTCTTTTACTAAAAATCGTGCTTTGCATAAGAGTTTCAGTTATGCAGATCGAGGACTACCCCATTTATTTGAACCAATATGTTTTGGCATAACAGGTGCCAGAAGATAAATGACAAATGACAAAAAACCAGCAGTTGATTTTATTAAACTCATTCTCAATGACATTTTTATTGAAAATATTATTGTTGTGCCATTCACTTTTCAATGTGAATATAATATTGATGCAATCTTACATTTGATGAATCCATGATTCCTTTTAAAGGGTTCGATTAGTTTAGACAGTACATGCCTCGATTAAACTAGTAAGAAAGTGGAAACATTTATTAATAAAACCTATTCATAATCCAGTCAAAAATGCTTCTCCCCAAAAACTTTTAGCAACAAGTATAGTACAAAGGTGTATTGTGGGTTCCAATTTAGCTGTTAGAGGCTACCACATTTGTACTGACAGATTTTTCACAACCCCAGAACTAACTATATCTGGGGGAGAACTTTGGAACAGCTGTATGTGGTGTCTTATTGCTACTACACGGAAGGACAAGAAGTCAGTCTATGTACTATCTACTATACATGATCTATACATATTACACAGGTTGAGCATGAAGTTGATGTTGAAAGTCAGCTCAGCAGGCTGCATTTGACTGCCCTAAGGCTGTAGCAGACTATACATTCAACATGCCTGGGGTTTACAATGCTGATCAATACATCTAGTATTACTCTGTTACAATTTTATGGAGTGGTCAGAGAATTTTTTTTGCTATGTTACAGATGGCAAAGTTAAATGCTTTACGATTTGACTCGTTTAGCAACAATCCATCTACCACTTTCATAGAGTTCTCACTGGCTGTTTCCAAAGGACTTGTTGGCGCTTAATGCACAAACAATCGCAAAGGAAGACCATCTGCAGTTCCTAATGAATCATGACTTATACAGAGACACATTCCTGGCTTGTTAATTAAAAGTACATGCGTCATCTGTGTTATGTCCGACACAGATATGGTAGGCAAAACTTTGGCAGACAACAAGATTTGGGTGTTCTGTCCGTGGCAAGCACCTGTGTCTGCCTAAATGATTTACAAGGTTCCATACAGTGAAATTGCTACAATTAAATATTATTGTAAAGTTCCTCATCATTTTTTGACAATTAGTTTTCACAATTTCTTGTTACTGTTTGTTGATTTTTTTAGTTAAATTATATTGTAATCCTTCTGCTGATGATTCTTTTAACACTTGAAATTTTAATAATAGAATAAGATTTTAATTAGAATCCTAATGCACATATCATTCAGGCAGGAACAATACTGGATTTCTGCTAAGTGCACATAGGAAAATCCTGTCTTCCTTGGTTAAATGTTTTTCTGCTTATCTGATCTGTAAATACCAATATAACTGTATACAGCTGAACTAAAAACAACATAATCTACATAATTAAAATTTGAGGCCGGTATGCTATTATTAAGATAAAAATATAAATATATATATTTAAAATAAAAATAAAATTAAAAAAAAAGAATAAAAATTGTAATAGAAATATCAGAAGAATTTGATGACCATCAAAACTCAATCATTTTCTGGTGAAGCAAAAAATACTAACAGTTAGTAGACAGCAGCAATTGGACATTTGTTTATATTATTATTTATTTAATTTTTTATCTCAAAATAATTTTTGTAAGTTGTTTTCTGACATATTTTTAGACTAAAATATTCCTTAGATTTTTGTAATGTCAGTTATAAAATATACATTCTATAAATGCAATGGGTGTTTCTAACACACTTAACAAAAATAATTATTTAAACAGTTTGACCATATGATCAAACTTGTGCAATCGGTGATAATTAACATTGCCAATATTGGCGAATGCACACGGATAAAGAAAGACAACTCTAACTTGGCAAATGTAAACAAATGCGTAAACATCATGGCTGCCGTAAACTAAACTCGTAACAATTTTCACTGATCTCGAAAAAACTGGCCAACATTGTATCAGTTAAAATGGTTATTAATCGAAATGAACTATTTGAAAATGCATGTTTAAGTTTAAGCGGAAACAAATGTGTTTAGAACAAATTTGAGTGTTAAATTGAATCGATCACACTTATTTATATTCACGATCTTACTGTCCACACTTTTTATAGCTACATTCGGTACAATAAACGACAAAAAATAGTACAGAGATGTTAAGAACGGAAAACACATTATATAAAGAACGTGTGTGATGATTTTTATCACGATAAGTTACCAAACTACGAAGATACTTACGTTTTTTCACGGAGCCTCATGTCACGTCGAGTGGTGTAGGTGCATTTGCAGAAAAGTGACTGGTACACATAATTCAAAACGGACACCATATGTGAAAGAATGACAAAATCAATGTATTGCTACGGGAAACTACAAAAGTCATTGCTATCAATATGTAAATTATCTGAGGCGGCAATATCTGACAGAATATTTGTGAACAGTTAAAACCTTCATGTAGTTGTAACGGAGGATAAATTAACGAACGGATGGACCGACGAACGGACGAATTGAAAGTCCATTACTATAACCCACCCTTTTTAAAGCAGGGGAATAGTTTATGTGTAGGACTTTTGATTCTTGGCATCAATTATGAATCTTCAATTAAAAAAAATCAATATGCACAGGGGTGCAAAAGCCGAGTTGCCGTATTTTATTAACCAAAACTTTCCTTGTCTACATTTTAAGATTTAACTTAATTGGTTATTACAGGCATTACATGTCAACTGGAGACAAAGTGAGGAAGGGTTTCAGCAGGAAAAATGTAAGCTTTATCAACAAATTTTCAAAGTTGCATCAAATATGAATATGTGAATCCTCTAACAGTATTGAACAATTGTGTAAAATTTCAGATATGTACTTGATGTAATTTTTAAGTTACACTAAATTATCTAACGTTTTTCTGTCACTGTGACCTTGACCTTAAACGAATTAACCCCAAAATCAATAAGGTTCCTCCTCTTATAGTATGTAACAATATACCAAAGTTTCATTAAAATCGGTTGAGAACTTTTTGAGTAATGGTCCGGAAACCATTAATTCAAGAAATTTTCTAACGTTTTTCTGTCGCTGTGACCTTGACCTTGAACGGATTTACCCCCAAATCACTAGGGTTCCTCCTCATATGGTATGTAACAATATCCTAAAGTTTCATTAAAATCTACCGCCCAGCCGCCCGCTATCATCATAACAATAGCCTAGTTCAACTTCGTTGCAACTCGCTAAAAAATGTGGAATAGATTGAAATTGATCAGCTGCACTTATATAAATAACATATAGCAGAAACTCTACTCAATTACCTATATCACATTTAGGTTTTCCAGGCTGCCACCCAGGTTTACAACCGGATGTATCTGTACAGATTCCACTTTCCTTATTACAGTCATTTAGTAAACATCCATCACAAGATTCATTACAATTGAAGCCAAATTTCCCTGCATTGCATTCTAAAATTATGGAAAAGGAATCCATAGTTTACTGTATTGGTTTATACATGATCTATGCTTATCCTTCGAAAAAAATGCTGTAAAATATGTATATTAATACTTAATAGAAACGTATGTTTTCAGAAGGTACATGTTTAATAGTAAATTGGCTTTTGAATATTGTGTAGATTGCTACAATATTTTTAATCTAACTAGTTTCCGTCTTCTTTCGTATCTCTAAACTATAATTATACTCCTTTTATCATTATTGGTTTAAAACATGATAGTGTGTATCTCGAATTTGAAATTAACACTTTATCATCACCATTTTGAAAACAAAGTGAAATACATTACTTAGGATTTGCTGATTTCATACCTGTGGTACAGTTATCGCCCATGTATCCACGCTGACATCCTCCTGGTGGACATAAGCCGGATATATAATGGCAGGGTTGATTTATACAGTGACAAATCCCAGCACAATCCTTTCCGAAATAACCAGAGTAACACACTTGAAAATTATAAACGATATTATGTAAACATTTTTTTTACACTGGTTGATCAATAAACGTAAGTTTTGAATGGCAATTATGAATTACACTTAAAGTTGAAATGAATAATATATATTATTAACAACGTCATATGATTTTCGTTTGGAAACGTCACTTTAGATATGTTGAGTGCCGAGTTTGTGCATTTATTTGTGGAAATATTATTAAAATACTATTAATAAAATTATAATCACTGTTTTTAGATTTTTTTTTTAAAGATTCTAGTGGTATCTGAATCAAATTTATCGATATTTCGTCAATTAAGTTACTGTACGTCGGAAAAGCGTACTAGGAACGTCGTTTCGTGCTTAAATTTCGGCGGCACCGGTTTTTTTGAAGTCATGCTCTGTTCGTGTGATTTTCCACAGCTGAGCCAATCGTTTTATTTGTTTTCGATAGCAACAAATGAAAACTTGGGATTCCCAGGTTTCTTCTGATGTCAATTTCTTAGCGATATGGCAATAATGGCGGCCTGGACGACCTTTTGAAATTTTTGAACTGTTGAGGTTTTCATCAAAAGTAATTATAGGCGAAAGAAAACGTATACCATTATAAAGATGAAATATGTACCTTTTTGAATAAATACAGTTTCATTTTATTTATTATCGAGCTCATGTGTGGTTTTCTCAATCTTTATGTTGACCTTTACCAATTTTCGAACATTGGGATAATCCCTACGTTCGTACCGTTGTTTACCCTTTTCAACTGTTTACACGGGATCGCAGTTAGAAAAATGTTATATATAGGAAACCAGTTGTATCGATCTACTTAATTATAACATGGCCGAAAAATTTTTAATTTTTAAAACATGATAAAATATGATTACAATCAGAATTGGCGAGATAGACAGTAATATCAGTGGAATAACAAAGAAGGAAACCGAGATACGTTTGTTTATTTGTTGTTTATGGTTGACGAAAATAATAGATTAATAAATAGATCGATACCGTGAGGTCCTACTATACATATTGTAGGAAATTTGATATTTTTTAACAATCATTCATTCAACTTATGGTCTGTTTATAAGAATATGTTTCGCGTATCAGTTTTAAAGAGAAGGTCAATATTCAGGACAAAAATCACTATAAATAAATGACATCTATTTCAATCCCATAATAAAGGTTGGAAATGATGAAAAGTTAATTTGTTTGTTAATAACTTATAAATCATATGTCAAATGAAAATGTAAAACATTTACTTGTGAAGTAAAACATTTAGATCATTGAAAGAAATGCTTCTCCTGAAAAACTAAATAAATATCAAGATAATAGAATATTTGCTAACTTTCATTTTCCATATCCATACAATTAATTAAAAAAATGTCTTTTAATTTTAGTCTTACTCTTCACATTACTTTAAGTCTGCTTGACATGTGATTCTTTCTTTTTTTTTGTTTTAATTTAAACTTTGTTGTATTTTTAGTTCTACAGAATGTGTTTTGTTCCTGTTGTTTTTTGTACCAGATGACGAATCAGTGTTGACCAGGAGGAAGTTTTTCATATGACTTTCAATACTTGATCAAACAAGTTATATCTTGTGTTATATATTTAGTTTAGTTTTATAAAATTGGCAAATGTCTTGTTCTTCACAATTTCGCACATTATTAATGTCTTAATTATCTGCAGAAATATATTCATTTTGCATAATACTTCCAGATATTGAAATAACATACGAAAATTACGATTTACTTCTTGAAGGCTTAATTTCTACGGGGAGAAATCTACAGAAAGCTTCGCCAATCATTCTCCAGCTTATTGATCCAAATGTCATTTTGCCAAACAAAATAAGTAATCTTTCAAGAAAAATTAAAGATTATTTGAAAAAGGGAAATGATGTAAAACAACAAATTTCATTCTTATATCTGGATCCATAACAAAACATTCCGAAAATTTTCAAGGATCAAGGCATATCATATGACAATCTACTTAACAAAAATATATAATCATGTAGAAGGCTTATTAGGACCACTCAGCTTACAAAACGGTGACATTTTATATTTGCGTAGTATAATCGTACGTGAACAACTGCTTTGGTCATATGCATCCTATTGGTTTGACTCTTTATTGAAAACGTCAGAGTCACATGTCAAACCAGCTGTTCTGTACGATGAAAAAGTTATCAGAAATCAGTGGAATAGGCTAGGGGTCTACAAACAGGCAAACAGACTCAGATGTATGAAGAACTTAAAGAAACTCCATATTCTTACCCCCATTGTTAACAGTTCTTGCCCAAGTAATTCTGAAACTAAAACAGGGGTGGATGAAATGGAGCACCAAATATGGAAACAAGAAAATACCATAATAAAATTAAAGAAAGAACTTGTAAAAACTTATGCAATTGTTGTAGACTTAACTGAGGAATTAAACTGTTTGATTACTGAAAATCTTGAATATGAGAACAAAACAAGAAAATATGAACAAATTCAGAATGACTTAAAGAAACAAAGAAAACAAATTGATGATCTAAAACATAAGTTCTGTCGATTGTAGAAATTTAAACAAAAAAATTAAAAGAAGAGATGAAAGGATAATTCAACTTTCTAAACAGCTTGAAGATAAAACTAAAATTCATGTAGATAGAATGCAATTTGTTTTGAGAGAAAAAAAATAAGTAGAAATGAAAGAAAAATTGAAAAGCATGCATATAAATTTATATAAGGATAAAAAAATGAAGATTTATTATAAAACAAAACTGATAAAAAATCTTGAGAAAGAACAAAAAACTAAAAAGGAAATGAAAGATTCAGAAAAGGTAATATCAGAATCGAAAAGACAGGTAAGTGATAAAGAGCAGATGGAAGAGGAAGAGATAAAAAAAACTGCAGTTGTTTCAAAATGGTACGAAAAGTATATATGAACCTTTTAAGCATGGGTGTGTCAATAAATCAATGCAAAAATGTTATTCAATCTGTTTTATCAAATCTGACAAACTTTGAGGTAGATAGGCTTTCTCAAAAGTGTCTTGCATCCATGATAGCCATAGAAGCACAAATAGTATCACAATCACAAGCAGCTGAAACAATGCTTAAACCACAAAATAATTGTCTCCATCTTTATGGCACAAAGGAAAGGTTCACAGAATATTCTGGGTTTCAAGTTTCAACACAGGAAGGGACCTTTTCTTTGAGCTATCAGATAATGCCCTCTGGAGATGCTGATAGTTATTTAAAAGCAACAAAAGATACCTTTTTGGAGCTGGCAGAAGCTATAGATACAACTGATGATCACACAGAGACTGTGGCAAAGCTTACTATGAGTATTGACAGCATAATGACTGACAGACATATTGTTAATAAAGTCTATAAAAAGTTGCTTGAAAAAGAAAAACGTGAATCCATAGACTTAATTGAAGGAAGCACAAAAACCGAAGAGGAAAAAAAAGTCTCTGATAAATGGTCTTTTTTGTGGTCTTCACATTCTTCAAAATATGGCTACTTCTGCATTGGGAGGTATGAAAACATTTGAAAAATCCAACAGTATAACTAATGAATCTGGTTTTCAGACTGACAATTCGTTGGGTAATCAACTAATTTATGAGGTCACCAAATCTTTTATTGAGTTGTCTGGATGTCAGTAGTCGGGAGATGCATCAGACTTTCTAAAAGAGGAAAATGTTAAAAATCTTCTGGTATCTTTCTTACACAACAGATTTAATGTGCTATTTGTAGATGGCGGAGCAGTTTTTTACCATCAAAATCATATCAAGGATTACATGTTATCAGGTAGGTCTAGTAAGAAAAACAAGCTGATTGAATCAGTTCAGAGGGGGATAATAAATCAAATTTTGCTTGCTGACTGCAGAGCACTTGGAGTTTTATCAAAACTCATCACTGGACCATTGTGGCGGTTACTTGAAAATCCAGATATTTCTTTTTTTTATATGAATGATATCTGGCAGTTATTAGTAGAAAAGGTAAGCGAGTTCTCAAAAGATGCCTCTGCTTTACTCACAGGATAAAATATTTATGGGTAGCACCATAGAAGAAGACCTTGTTTTATCACTGTTTATTTGAGACTTGTGATTTAGATGAATTAACGGTAAGTGCGTTACAGCATATCTTTTCAGCAATCCAACCAATGTTACAGCGCCAATTATGTGACCAACTGCCTGGTGGAACACTTTTCATTCCAACAGAAATGGTAAAAGATTCAGTATTACCAAAGACGAACAGAATCTCTGAAGCTGATTTTTCAGCCCTGGATCGAATTGACAAGGTTGCACCACAAAAATTCAGATCTGCTAAATCAGGACTTATCACATACACAGTAAATAAAACGGGAACATTTTTGTCAAAATTGTCAAAAGAAAACAGAAAACGATATTTTTGTATCGCTAGAAAAGTTGCAACTAAAAGAAGAGCTCAAGATAAAGAAAACAAAAAAATAATTTCAACAGAAAGAATCAGGCTGCAGACTTTAAGGATGCAAAACAAAGAAAAACAAGAAATAAGAAAACTTCAGTATATAGAAAAGTTACAAAATGATATGAAAAAAGAGGGAATATGGGTAAGTATGGCTGATGCAGAAAGTCACATTCAGGGTAAGACTAGAGCAACGCAAAGGCTTCTAATAAAAAATCAAATTCTTTTTCATAGCAAACTGTTGAAGAGTAGGATACTAAATAAACTTGTGCTGAAATTTCAGGAAAAAAGGAGAAGTTCAACAATGAAAAGTTGCTGCAAAATTTAAAAGAAATCATAGAATTTAACTTCAATGAAGATATTTCAGAGAATATAAAGCAAATAAACTGAAACAGAAAACACATGTAAGTAGAAAGCGGAAACCCCATACACACCATGAAAAGTCGCCAAACAGAAAGGTACATAAGGCAAGTATTAATTTTGAACTCCAAAAAAAGATGTACAAACAGTTTATAAAGATTGATTGATTGATTAATGGTGTTTAACGCCCGAGCAGCAATATTTCAGCTATATTCAGGCGATGAACATGAAATGGATGATAAAATGAACATGAAATGATGAGGAATGAAAATGGGATGGGACACAAGGAAAAAATAGGGGTAACGGATTTTAGATTGCCACTGGCAAATGGGAGGATGGATAGGGTCGGGCAATTTAGCCTTCTGTAGCGGGATCGAAATCCCTACTCATAGCGAATACTACAGCAGCGTTTTTTAACGTGCGAGGAACGTGGCGCTTTTCCCAACACGGTGCACTAATATGGTTTGCGGTCAGGTTTTCCGTATTATGGCCTGACAACCGCAGCTTGCCAGGGGTACCCCATTCAACCACCTGGGGCACATATCACAGTCGGTCTTTAGGCAAACCGACCTGACACGCCGGTCAGGGTACTGGGCGCTATTTAGTCGCCTTTTACGACAAGCTAGGGCGACTGCGGTCTATTCTTTTAGCCACCCGGATCCAGCACGGGGCAGTTTATAAAGAAGGTATTTTATTGGAAATCACCATTGAGCCAGTTTCAAATAAATTCACTAGGGTTTTTTGACGAGTGTTGCCTTGGGAGCCCTGTGTGTTTTCTTTTTATGTTCGCAAAAGTCTTAGCTGTGAAGAAACTGCCAAAAGGTAAGAATTCTGAAAACATAACACAAATTAAATTCTAATTCTAATTACATTAGTTATTTGAGTTAAAAAACTGCATTAACTTTTCATTACTGAAGATGTCAGTTATTAAAAATATAAGATGAAAATTGGTTATTAAAATAAAACCTTAGTTTACATAAGGAATTATCTCCCCTTATTTTTCAAATATTAAATTTTAAGCCTCAAATAAAAAAGTAAAGTATATAAAATGTCATTAAAGAATGAAATTAAAAACTTTACTGACATTTAGATGATTTGAATATGATATAATGTGAATGGAAACTTTTAATTTGCAAAAATTAGCAAAAATACAACTAACAAAGGCTAAACATACATGCTCCGCAAATTTTGAATTTAATTTATACATGAAAAATGCACCCAAAAAATGTGATGGAAATAAATAGTTTGGGTTTTTAACAATTTAAGGTAAGTTCTTGGCATAATAACCCCAAAAGTTGACCATCTGTTGGGAAAGAGACGAGATAATTTTAAAATTGTAATTTCTACCAGTACTTCAAATGGCTTTGGAAGCCATTTTGAAGGCAGCCATTTTGAATAATGAATTAAATTTTAGTGAATTTAAACACTCAAATTAACAGGCCACAGGCTACTTTTTCAAAAAATATATCCATTTAAATGCTTTAAATGTTATTTTTCAAACTAGATCTGCAAATTTGGTCCCAAAGCTGTATTTTCCACTGTGCCATGAGAAAAAAATGACAAAGTCCACACTATTTTGGGTGATTTTTATTTGGACATTTAGGCAATACATTGAATGATACATGTCTATTATTGTTCTGCTTATATGATCAGTTGTTTTTGATATAATACATATAAACATGATGTATTCATAGTTGTTTATGAAATAAAGCATTTCAAATATTGAACTTTAAGCTATTTTATGCTGATCCATCAACATTTTCCAAATATAAGGCCATTTTGGACTTCAAATTGTCGTAACTTTTTTATTTCTTGACCGATTTTCAATCTGTTTTTCGTATTGAGCTCGTCAAGTTGAGCTATTTAAGTTTAATCAAATAATTCATCTCTATGAATTATTACACAATTTGACCTGGACTCCCTAACATATAGCAGAAACTCTACTCAATTACCTATATCACATTTAGGTTTTTCAGGCTGCCACCCAGATTTACAACCGGATGTATCTGTACAGATTCCACTTTCCTTATTACAGTCATTTAGTAAACATCCATCACAAGATTCATTACAATTGAAGCCAAATTTCCCTGCACTGCATTCTGAAATAATATGGAAAAGGAATCCATAGTTTACTGTATTGGTTTATATATGATCTATGCTTTTCCTTCGAAAAAAATGCTGTAAAATATGTATATTAATACTTAATAGAAACGTATGTTTTCAGAAGGTACATGTCTTAATAGTAAATTGGCTTTTGAATATTGTGTAGATTGCTACAATATTTTTAATCTAACTAGTTTCCGTCTTCTTTCGTATCTCTAAACTATAATTATACTCCTTTTATCATTATTGGTTTAAAACATGATAGTGTGTATCTCGAATTAGAAATTAAAACTTTATCATCACCATTTTGACAACAAAGTGAAATACATTACTTAGGATTTGCTGATTTCATACCTGTGGTACAGTTATCGCCCATGTATCCACGCTGACATCCTCCTGGTGGACATAAGCCGGATATATAATGGCAGGGTTGATTTATACAGTGACAAATCCCAGCACAATCCTTTCCGAAATAACCAGAGTAACACACTTGAAAATTATAAACGATATTATGTAATCATATTTTTTACACTGGTTGATCAATAAACGTAAGTTTTGAATGGCAATTATGAATTACACTTAAAGTTAAAATGAATAATATAGATTAACAACAAATTGTAGAAACTCTACTCAATTACCTATATCACATTTAGGTTTTCCAGGCTGCCACCCTGGTTTACAACCCGACGAATCTGTACAGATTCCACTTTTCTTATTACAGTTATTTAGTAAACATCCATCACAAGATTCATTACAATTGAAGCCAAATTTCCCTGCATTGCATTCTAAAATTTATGGAAAAAAATACATAGTTTACTGTATTGGTTTATATATGTTCTATGCCTTTCATTCGAAAAAAATGCTGTAAAATATGTATATTCCATACCTAATAGAAACGTATGTATTCAAAAGGTACATGTCTTTATAGTTTGGCTTTTGAATATTGTGTAGATTGCAACAAAAATTTTTTATCTAACTAGTTTCGTCTTCTTTTGTATCTCCAAACTATAATTTGATTTATACCGTGACAAATCCCAGCACAATCCTTTTCGAAATAACCAGAGTAACACACTTGAAAACGATATTATGTAAATTCATTTCTTACAATGATGAATGAAAGTTTTGAATGGCAATCATAAATTACACTTAAAGTTGCCGTGTCTGTTTGACGGTTCTTTGCCTGACAGATGAAAACTGTGTTTTGGTTAGTTGCATATCTTATCCCTTCATTGGCAAGGATTACAGTCTCTTTGTCGAATGTGTTGAATTTTCAGGTACTCCAATTCTTACCCAATAAAACCTGAAGCCATAAATACACCATCATAGAATTTATGAGAATGATTTTAATCTACAAACATACAAAGAACACAACAGCAATAAGTGAAAAAAAATAAGTTTAACTATTTTGCCTTTGCGTTTTTTATCCTTTATTTCCGCTTTATACAATTTAACAGTCAAAAACACGAGCTACACAATAGCACATGAGATGAAAACTATAATTTGACGTCAGTGTTGTTATCAACATGTGATTGTCTTTTCACATGTTTTAGGACGAAATGGAATATTATTTGACTTCAGTGTTTTTTTAAACAATTTTTATGTGATTATCTTTGCACATGTTTTAGGAACAACATTTACTTAACTTTTGCTGACATCATAGTTTATATTCCGCATGAGTGCAGTTATTATTTTTTTTTGAGAATTTTAAATTTTAATATTCAATTATTCATAACATTAGTCTTTTTTGCCTTACTTTACGAAAACCTAGTTGAAAAATAGCTTCGCAGGGTAGGGGAAATAACAGGATATCTTAATACTTCTAATATCGGGGACTTGGTGGCCGAGTGGGTACGGTAGTCGTCTAATATTGATCACGAGGTCTGCCAACAATAAGATTGCCTGTTACTTACTGCGGGCGCGGTGCGCGCGCGACTTAAATCTCAATGGACAAGGATTGCCAGTTTTCCGCCCGAAGGTCGAGTATTTTCTCCGGATACTAAGGCTTCCTCTCCCCATGGACGCCATGATATAGCTGACAAATTGCTGAAAGTGGCCTAAAAACAACATTAAAACAACAAAAACTTCTAATATTTGCGAGTGAAACAAATTTTATTTATGCATCAGTCAATCCGTATATTCTCTAACTGTAAGTTGAATGGAATCAGTTAAAATCAATCCAACAGACACTATGAACCAAAATAAGGACTGACATTACCATGCGCAGTTCAATTTTGATTTATAAAACTGATAGTAACTGTCAATTTACTGTCATGGCCTATGAATAACTGTAGAAAATGCTTACAGTTCGTCTCAGTTGTTTACAATTGTTATTTTTAACTGATTGCTACTGCCATGAACTGAACAGTTCATGTCAGTTAAGTACAGTACTTTTGTAGGACTGAGAAGAACTGTTAATCACTGCATCAGATCATAACAGTACTTTTAAATTCTTACCTGGATTTAGATTGACTGATATTTACTGTAGCAGTCCTTGTCAGTCATCATAAGTTTTTAACTGGATTTAGAATTTATGATATTCACTGTAGCAGACCTTGACAGAGATCATCAATATTTACCTGATTTAGAATGACTGATATTCGCCGTAGCAGTCCTTGGCAGTCATCATCAGTTATTACCTAGATTTAGAATGACTGATATTCGCTGGAGCATCACCAGACAGTCATCATCTATTTTATTGTCAACTTGATTTAGAATGACTGATATTCGATTTTATCGCGATGTGAGATAGTCGGTATCTACCCATAATTTTAAAAAAAACTGTCGTGATTGTATCAGTCTATGTCAAAAAATTACAATCTACTTAGACATAAACAGTTATTGCACTCCCTAAGCAGATATTAACTCTTGCATTTAAATAACAAATTATGTAACAAATAGTTTGGAATTTTTTTTCTCTAATAGATTTCGAAAATGATACACTTCCTGAATCCGAATTTTGCCAACAATGACACGATTACGAATAAATTGTCAAACATATTTAATAAGGTGTTGTAGGAATATCATTAAAACAAAGGTATCGTACAAAAATGAGTGCAAACATGAGAAACAGTTTAAAAGTAAAAATTAATAGCGGATAAAAGGGCATAAAAACCCCAAGTGTAAATCGCATTTATCTATATCTGCTACTGCCGTACTGGTCAGTTAGTAGTTTTCTAGACATTTAAAAAAAAGAAGCTATTCCCGCATTTTTTTCGATTTTGCCGTTAGTGTCCCCTTAAAATTAAAAACACAAACGTTCCATTTGTTTCACTATCCTCCATCCAATAATAGTTACGCTTTTTAAAAATGGCAAATTTTCACAAAAGTTGTCAAAAGATTGTGCGAGAACTACACTTCTCGTATGTCTTCATGCTACATGTATAGCTTTCTATCCTCAAACATGTTTTTCATGTGATTTCATGTATGCAGTATGTGTTTGCTTTGTTTGTTATATGCCTAAATGCCGGGTTTTGACTAATCTCAGCTTGTTTTATGCATGGCTATAAACATATCTTTTCACCCACAATAAATAAATATGTATTCGGCTTGTTACTCCAAAGCTTCTCCATTATGACTTAAGTGAGGCTTTGTAGTTCCGTCCAGATAAAAAAGGTGCTACATTACTGTAGCTATGGTTTTTTGATGAATTCAGTCTGAAGACAATCTTCAAGTAAGTGAAAAACTCGAATATTTACAGCACATGCAAAAAAATGTGTATACACATGCTGCACCATTACAAGGTGCACTTGCTCTTAAAAGAGTTCATAAAAATGTTTTATTTCTGCTAGAGCTCTCTGATCAGTCTTTAATAGAAGAAGAAATGTTTCAGACGCTTTTTTAAATGTTTGCCTGGAACTTAGTTATCCAGTCTAATTAAATATTTTGTATGGTTGGTCTCTGAATAAGTTTTATTACCCTTATTGTAAATGACTTTCTTTCTAAATGAGAAGCCCAATAGCACTCCAACGAAAATGCAAATATCACCATGTGACATAGCTTCTGTGAAAGTAAGTATAAGTAACTTAAAAGTGCTTGTAATGAACGAACCTTTAAATGAATAATGTATATTAATAAAAAAATAGGTGGCCTCGGTGGGCGAGTGGTTGAGGTAGTATCGTCTACTATTAATCACGTGGTCTGTCAACACTGAGATCGCGGGTTAGATTCTCAGTGCAGGCAGAGTGTACTCGACTCCAATCCCAATGGACAAGAATTGCCAATTTTATCAAACCGAAAGGTCGGTTGTATTCTCCGGTTATTCCGGCTCCCTCCCGAACAAAAAGTGCTGAAACCATTTAAACAAACATACAATATACGTTATGAACCTGCTAATTGCATACCTGTGGAACAGTTATCGCCCATGTATCCAAGTTGACATCCTCCAGGTAGGCATAAACCGGATAATTGATTGCAGGGTTGATTTATACAATGACAAACACTTGAACAATACTGCCCAAACAAAAGAGAACTATTATCTGCAAAATATTAAACGCATATGCTAAAACTGGTCTTTTTATATAATGCCTGATAAATATCTTGTCGTTTATCTGTCGGACATCTGGATCTCAATCGGTGTTCAGTTTATCTGACGAAGACTCGATCGATGTGTACTCAATAAAAATAGCTTTTATTTAATATGACATAGATTCGAGTCCTTTTAATGACGTAATAACGTAAGTCGACTTAATTTTGGTTAAATTGTTAAACTAACCGAATCTGTTCCATATACACGTTTTAATAATTTATACTGTGAAAAATACAACTTGAGTGGTTTTGATAGATGAACAAATGATGCGGTCATTGAAATTATTGAGCTATTATATGGTTCAGAGATTTATGTGCATGATTGCGTATTCGATTCTAGAATTCTGAAAAGGCAAAAAACCAGCATCGCCATCTTTAAACATACAATTCATCTTCAAAATTAGCTTAGGCTGAAAAACTGTTTTCTTAGACTTTCGAATTATAAGCAAGGTATTATTTTATTATCCTTGTTTACCTAGATTGAACTGACTCAGTAATTTGCCGTATTATACATAATGATGTAACCATACCAGAAAAGAATTGGCGCAGGTCAAAGAACTCGTAATTGGAGAACTTTTATGAGATTGAATTGTAAGCGTAATGTATTCACTTTCTAAAATTGACATTTTTTATTATTAAAACTATCTTAGTCTAAGAAATTAATAAACAGACACACACATAAACCAATTAAAGACTCACATATTCATATATTTTTTCTTTGTGAAGTTCCAATTGGAGGTAGTTTTTTATTAAAATAGCAAAGTCTTACGACTATTGGAAGAACCAATGTAGCAACAATAAAACAGGAATATAGATAGGTAGCACTGACTACAATTTGCTGGTAATTTTTTTCGTTTTCTTTGCAAAACAGCTCACACATTTCTATCCAGACTAAATTTGGTTTAGTTATTATTGTTATATCGCTTTACCCGCTGGACTTTAAAACTAATTTATTCAAAATATAATATATATATATATATATATATATATATATATATATATATATAATTCGTCTAAAGAAATAGTCAACAATTGTTCGTACGGGATGTTGGATCGTTACGGTAGATAACGATACTGTACAGACTAATATATTCGTTTAAAAATATGTACAACAACATCTAGATACATAATTAAAGCGAAAACAAAGTTTAACACTTTCAAAAATCACTATGCACAGGGGTGCAAAAGCCGAGTTGCCGTATTTTATTAACCAAAACTTTCCTTGTCTTCATTTTAAGATTTAACATAATTGGTTATTACAGGCATTACATGTAAACTGGAGACAAAGTGAGGAAGGGTTTCAGCAGGAAAAATGTAAGCTTTATCAACAAATTTTCAAAGTTGCATAAAATATGAATATGTGAATCCTCTAACAGTATTAAACCATTGTGCAAAATTTCAGATATGCACTTGATGTTGTTTTTTAGTTATGGTCTTGAAACCACTAATTCAACAAATTTTCTAACGTTTTTCTGTCGCTGTGACCTTGACCTTGAACGGATTTACCCCAAAATCAATAGGGCTCCCCCTCTTATGGTATGTAACAATATCCCAGAGTTTCAATAAAATTGGTTGGGAACTTTTTGAGTTATGGTCCGGAAACCACTAAATCAAGAAATGTTCTAACGTTTTTCTGTCGCTGTGACCTTGACCTTAAACGGATGTACCCCAAAATCAATAGGGTTCCTCCTCTGATGGTAAGTAACAATATCCTAAAGTTTCATTAAAATCGGTTCACAACTTTCTGAGTTATCGTCTGGAAACCAATTGTTGACTCCCGCCCGCCCGACCGACCGCCCCGCCGCCCGCCATCATAATAACAATTCCCGAGTTCAACTACGTTGCAACTCGGCTGAAAATTGCTCAAATATTTCGCCTGACCAACAGGCTTCGTCAGTGTTTTTACAACGAATGTTGTATATGCACGCTGTAGAAAACGACGCCCAAAAACCATTCGACATACGTTATCACAAACGGAAAACCATACGATGATATGATGAACGTTGGAGAAAACGAAGCACGATATACTATACGCTTAAAAAAAAGGCACCATATATGCGCTACGTACGAACGATGTACGATCAATAAACGAAGGATGTGTGAACAATAAAATCGTTAACTTATACGTTCCAGGGATTGTACACCCCTAATACGAAGCCTTTTCAGATGGAACGGTTGCCAAGTAGATACCATTATCATTATTTTAATCAAAGGCAAATTGGTGATTACACGTGATCACTAATTGTTAGATGTTTGATTGTTGATATGTGCAGAAAATAAGTGTTGGATTTGTTAAATTGTGTAATTTGCGATCTTCATTGATTTTATTTCATTCTAATTAGACAGTGTAGTACGAATCAGAGTGTGTATAAACTAAATCGAACGTTGAGGAAGTGTTATTTGGTGGTGAATGGTGCAGATCATAAATATACATGGATTTTAATAATTGCATGCGTTCCTAAAAGATGGTATATACTTTTCAAATGTTGTAAAGAAATACGATTAGTTATTGCGATAATGTGCACTAATTTTTTGGTAATAAATGACCGTTTACGTGCATGATGCACTATTTAAATGATTCGGCGCTGCAGTAGTTTGTGTAGACAGTGTTCTGGAGTTGAATTTTTTTATGTAAATAAATGTTTTTGTCTGTATGAACATCCATATCTTAGTTCTTATACAATAACTAATAGAAATCTTATTAGGAACATCAAATACACGTTTATTCATCTGTAAAAGGCATAAATATTTTTGTAATGCATTTAAAAGGATATTTAATTTTACCTGGCTATCATTTAAGGATATATTGTTATTGAAAGCATGCATTATCATAAATTTTTAGCAACTTTGAAATCAATAAAACGTTATTTAAAGTAATTTTAGGTCACTGCAGGGATATTAGATCCAAAAGAAATTTTGTGGTACAAAACAGAACCCAAATGGCGTTTTGATACCACACAAACTTTAAAACGATCTAAAAAAATTAAATACCAAGGAAATTTACAGAAAATAAAACTTTAACATCTTTCAGCAATCAATATAATATTTAAAATTAATCCCCAATTTCATATTTTAAAAGATTTAAAATCCATTAAATATGTATTTTACTTCTGTACCCACAAATAAGTTAAAGAAAATACCAACATGTCTCCAACTGCATAAATAGGAAGGACTAAACTCATTGCAGAAAAGAAAAAGCAGTTACAAAAAATATACAAGAAAAAGACGTAAGAGAGCAAAAACAAATCTTTAAGTGTTAAAAGGATGATATTACAAAGAGACTATACATGTATAGACAAAGAATTTACCAGTCTCTTGAAAAAGAAAAGCTTTTTGGCAGAGGAGGACAAAGGAAAAGTGCTTAAAATGTGTCTCAGAGCATTAACTATTATTAGTCCAGAAGGAAGTCAAGTTGGAAATAGAACTGGAAACTTTCGATGTCTAATAAAAGTATGGGTTAGTTTACCATAACCAAAGGAAACGAAAAGGTTGTTATAGAATGCATAATTAGAGGCCCAAAGGAAAGGAATAAAAAGGCAAATAAAAGTGTGCTGTTATCTAAAAAATCTATAAAAAAACCCTAGTAAATTCACTTATTGTATTGTAAAATACTTCAAATAAATCAAGCTTCAATATATTGAAGGATAGCTCAAGGGTTACGATGACAAAAAATAGTTACACGACAAGTATTGCAATGGTATTTGAAGATGAAATTAGCGGTGAAAAATCAAAAGAAAGGGCAGGAAAAGTATTAGAACTAAACAAAAAATCGAAAAATTTGTCCATGGGACACAGATGCACCCGCTAAACGAAGTCCCAAACAGGAAGTATTTGTTCGACAGGTTTGAAAGTTGCTTAGGAATACAACTTGTGATACTGAACCACCCTGCCAAATTTCAAATTGTTCTCATGTACAATTTCTGAGAAAAGCTTGATATTCGTTCGAACGTACGTACGTACGACGGACGGACGGACATGAGTAAAACTTAATGCCCCGACATGTCGTCGCGGGGGCATAAAATTTGACAACTAGTAAAAAGTGGGGTTGGATGTTCACGGAAAGAAAGACCAGGTATAGACTAGTTTCTCCGGATATTAAGTGGAATTGTATACCTGGTTTGTATTCGATGCTAACCTCACAACAGGACTGACAGATCAACATTTCTTATTTGCTCTAGTTTTTAATTATATAAATATGTCACCTTGAGTTGTAACAATTACACCTGAAAAGACTGACTTTTAAAAAGATAACAGATAACAGAAAAATAAGTTTCTAAAATATAGAAATTAACCAGCCAGATTGTTTCCAGTGAACAATCCACAGGTCTTCCCAGAGTGTCACTAGGCCTGGGGATATCCTAGCCCCATTTGTTGCTGTAAATATATCTAAAAAAGACTAATCTCTAATTCAACAAAGTCCTTCATAATTCTTTACTACATTCTTTACGTATGAAATGCTTGATGTTCCTGTTTAATATTAAAACGTATTCGTCCAAGTTTTAATCTGGGCTGATTTAAAACGGGTGATCTAAAAGCCTTTTCAATCAATACCTTTGTTAGGGACAGTTTAAATGCAAGTGGTAGGCTGTTAGTTAATTTTGTAACTTGATGGCATCTTCCTTCATTTTTAATATCTTTTCTACTTTGATACCAAAAACAGACATTCAGACATTCCATTATCACTGTAAGGTGGTAATATTAAGCGGCGCACTGAATTACTTAATAGTATCGATTCTCCGCGTTGTCAGTTCTGATTTTTGTTTAAAATGTCTCCGTTCAATTTCTCTCCACCAGATGTAGCTTCGATCTGCGTGAATGTTGTGCTTTGCTTGTTTGAATGGTGTTTAACACCACTTTTAACAATTTTTTAGCTGTATCACAGTGTCCAGTTTTTTGGGAGAGGAAGCCGGAGTACCCGGAGAAAAGCCCGATCTCCGGTATTGTGCACGAATAAAAATTTACAAATCTGCGTGAATGTTGTGCTTTGCTTGTTTGAATGGTGTTTAACACCACTTTTAACAATTTTTTAGCTGTATCACAGTGTCCAGTTTTTTGGGAGAGGAAGCCGGAGTACCCGGAGAAAAGGCCGATCTCCGGTATTGTGCACGAATAAAAATTTACAAATAACCCACACATTGCGGTGTTGGGATCGTATGTTCAACTTGTGTGGCGATGTTTATTAAGTCAATTTTATATTAGACAATTTGCTTCAAATTGGTTTTTACATATTGTTACACATTTGGCACACTGTGTCGTCGAATATGAAAAGCCGATTTGTCGATGTTCAGAATGTATACCCCGAGATTTTCTAGCCGCGATACTAATTGGCACACAGAAAATCTATGCGTATGACCCTTGACGTGACATGTAATTGGATGATTTTAGATCAAACAACACAGCAAAGTGTGGAGCAAATGAAAGATTTAATTTTAATTAGACTGATCAAAATTCATAAAGGAAAGTGAATCTGGCTAGGAAGGGTAAAAACACTTTGTATTTGAAAACATTTTTGCAATTTCAGACCAGTTAATTATGCCATGACTATAAAAATCAACGGTTAATAAGTGATTCTAAACCAGCATGATTATAAATTTACGAAAACAAAGACTGTAATACAGTTCAAATTGCAAAAACAAACGACGGAGGTAAATCGATCATCGTAGAAAGAGTATCTGGTTCAATATTCCGTCAACATACAAGATTCAACGACCACCGTTTATTAGTGTATATACTCCTTTCTAGACAACGGCATTTGCTTGTTATAAGTTATTCCTCAAATTAGCGTCATATAACATTTTTCGAATTACTTTTTAGTGTATACCATAAATTGGATTTGCAAGCATTCCACATTTAGTATGTACTCCGGAATTAGAAAGAAATACTTTGAAATTATCAAATTTTGCATAACTTACAAAACCCTTAAATCCTTAAAACTATATTTTATATCTGTTAATATGCTTAAAATTTCAATTTTTTTTTCTTAACTAGATAATTAATATTACTTACCAGTAGAATTGCACCCCCAAATGCAGCTTCCATTTTCAGGAAAACAATGATGACTGTTGCAATTTAATGGGCAGCTGAGATTACAGCTACGCCCATACCAAGTACTCATACAACCTATATATTAAAAGAGAATCTTACTCTTCAGTGATTAATTTGGTTTGTGTGAACACTTTGACAATAAAGAATTTTATTTCAAACTTTCATGTAAACTAAACTTTTATAACAAAGCATTCAGAACAACTGTGAAGGAAAGTTGTTAATCCTTTGAGTGTATTCCGAATTATTTTTTTGAGTTTTATTAGAAATTTCGAAGGCATCGTTTTTGAATTCTTGATCACAAAATGGGATACTGAACCTTGATACTCAGCTCTACTGCTCAAAATTCATCAACTAAAACTACACTGAGTTAGATTAACAGTATGGTTATACTATATGTACTACAGTTAGGTGCAGTCCTAACATAGCATAAAGTTAACTTATAGCAGTCCAAATCTCTGGTCAAAATCTCTGCTTTTTTTGCTTTTCTCCATTCGCAGAAAGATTTCA
This sequence comes from Limnoperna fortunei, assembly GCA_944474755.1. Lineage (NCBI taxonomy): Eukaryota > Metazoa > Mollusca > Bivalvia > Mytilida > Modiolidae > Limnoperna > Limnoperna fortunei. Next base: position 32,760,451 of record OX104115.1, read on the forward strand.
CGGAATGTTTGCTGCATGCAGTGAATCGATTACTTTGTATTTGTTCGCCAGTATGCAAGAAAGCTGCAAATACATCGCAAAATGTTCACAGAAAGGACTTAGCTAATTCTGATACTTTGAAGAGTATTCGTTACATAAACTTAATACTATTTCTTCAAACATATTGCAGCGAACTGATTCATAAGAGCCTCTTTGTAAATATTAGAATTCGCAGCTTATTCACTGGAAATACAGTACTTGCACCCGTAAACGCAACACTTTAACAACTGATTGCTGACGAATTTTGGAACGCTGACGGATCGCTGATTGGTGATGAAAACATCCGTCCAAGATTATGAATCGGTCATTACCTTGGTAACCGTCAGCGATCAATGCGATCAATCCAATCCGGAATCCGTCATTTAATTATATGCAGAAATCGGTCAGTTTATTGACGGATGCGTTGAAATTAATAATTTTAAGATAAAACGAATTCTTCATCATTTGTATATTATATTATATAACATTTATAAAATAAACGCAAGTATTCAAAAGAAAAGTTAATACAATATCTCGTTCTAAAAAATAAAATAAAGAAAAATAATTAAAGAAAAAATAATTTTCTTTATATTATATAATTAAGCAAATTTCTTTAAGGCAGGACATATCTGCGGGTCGAGCCCTGTAAACCTTAAAAAAAATTAAGAGATATAAGGCGCATCAGTTGCGACGAGATACATGTTTTCCTTTCTTACTCCATTATTGATTCTCTTTTTTTATTTCCACGACTCGTGATTTCGGCTTATTTTATTTTTTGAAACCTATTACATGTTTATATTTTGTCGTATATTAAGCCGACCCAACTCCCCCAATCAGTAACAGATTTATTTCACATTTAGGAAAGGACTTGGCATCGTTTTGACATCATTACTAGTTACTTGAATGTATGCCTGCGTGTTTTTATTTAATCTACATTTTTAATAAAACTGTTGTGTTTAAACAATTTTTCAACTGATGAACGAGCATTGTCAATCAATACTTATTGTTTAGTAAACAAAAAGTTGTATTGTAAAATATACAGCGATTCTGGTCTCAAGTTTTCTTTGACAGGCAATAAAAGAAGTTAAAAAAGTATACTTACAATTACGCTGGATTGTTTCATTTATTTCATGGCGTCCATTTTTTATTGGGAGTGGGGTGGGAGGAAGCCGAAGTACAGGTTAAAAAGGACAATCTTTTTCAAATAGGTTAAGAGTCGGGCACACCCTATCTGCAGTCTTTCGAAAATCCGCAACCTGTTGACAGGCAAGTCATAACTAGTAAATGACTAATCAATCGGCCACCGAGACCGCTATAAGGAGGAGACATGTCTGCGAATGTTAAGAATAAAAATGGGCTTCACATAGACACGTGTCATAGTGCGAAATAGTAATTTTTTTTTAACAAAACGTCATTTATTCTTTAGGTCTATGAAGATCAATTAAACATTGTCATTACAGTCATATTAATAAAACATAACCTTTTCAAAACTTGCCCTTTAAGAGAGTGTCATTCAATTTGAACAATAACTTATTTCATTGATTGATTGATTGATTTAATGTTTGCTTTTCTTTCAGCAAGAGCATTACAGCTTTATTCATGACGAGAATAAGTTAAATATCAATCAATTATAGATTAGATGTTTGTTTGTTGAAATATTGTATAACGCTACTTTCAGCAATTTTTCAGCTATATCATGGCGTCCAGTTTTTATTGGAGGAGGAAACCGCAGTACCCGGACAAAATTCACGACCTTCGGTCGGAAAACTGGCTCCTTTCCAATTAAGTCGAGTGTACCCGGCCCGCAGTGAGACTCGAACCCGCAACCTCAGTGTTGACAGACCACGTGATCAATAGAAGACGAACTAACATAACCACTCGGCCATCAAGGCCCCCTCAGTCAATTAGAGAAAGATGCAGAGGGCTAAAATCTTGAATTCCCCTGGAAAAATATGGGGTACGGGTAGCCTACTTCTTTCCGAATTCTACAAAAGAGATCCTTATCGTGCAAGGAGACACTCTTTAAACACGTACACTATGTTCGCGACAATTCTAATATGACCTGAACCACCCCCCTCCCCCCCAAAAAAAAACGAAAAAAAAAACACGAGAGCACATCCCATGTCCGCCAGCTGAGGACGCGCTGGGCAGCTCTGTTAAACCTAGTAACATATTTCAAATACTTCCGAATTTAAAGGAAACCATTTATACTAATATTTCATTAATTATCGAATGACTATAACATACATCTTCAAATAAACAAATTGTGACGGCTAAAATGCTTTATTTGAGATTTAATTTTGTGTAAATTCATGTGACACAATGAGATAGTGAATAAAATATATAAATAGATGTTTTCGCTTTTGTCGTAAATCTTATTCAGTATTATACAACATAATTATAACTGATCAAACCACAACCAATGATCTGTTTAAGCCTCGACCTAGGTGGTTAAGGTAGTAAGGCAGTAATCTTTTCTTGATCACCGAGTCGTCTTTTCGACCCTTACAGCGAGAGGGTCTGCTCGACTCATCCCTTAATTTGCAAAGAGCACCGTTTTTCCTGACGAAGGTGTGCTGTTTCGTTGGGTACTCCAGCTGTTCCCTATAAACACCAGACGCCATATTATATAGAATAATATGATTTTGAAAATAATTTTAAACAAACTTCAAACATACATACAAATAATGCTAACGCGAAAGCACAAAGTAAAAAAAAAATACGAGTCCGCCTTCACGTTTTTCGTCTTTCTCGCTTTTTCCGCTTTAACAAATTTCGAAGACAAATACGAGATGTACGCCGTGGCACGAAGTAAAATATTTTTTGAATTGATTGTTTTTTTTTTTCATTTCATTATTTCTTTTAATATAATGACACTATGTGATGTTTATATTCCGTCACAGATGTATTACATATATTTATAGATTAGGGGTGAAATTTCCATTTATCATTTATAACTTTAGACTGGACTTTTCCGCTTGAAAAAAATCGAAGACAAATACGAGACGTGCGCTTAATTTTTTTAAGTTATTGTGTGTGTGTCTTGTTTAATTTACTTTGTTTTAATTATTTTGTAAATAAAATGACACTATGTGATGTTTATATTTCGTCATAGATGCTTTAGTTATAGATAGGGTGAATTTCCATTTATATTATATATAACTTTAGACCAGATTTAGCCTTATTATTAGGTAAAACGAGCCATAAATGAGGACATAACAGCTGACATTTTTATACTTCTAATATTTGCAAGTGAAACGAATTTTCACATTTCAAAATATTAATTTTACTAACCGGAAATTGAATGGACGGATTGGAGCGATCAGTCAAAATCAATCCGTCAGATCAGTCAAATCGTTTTAAATCTGTCAATTGACGGATGGGCGGATTTGGGAACGATCTGACGGATTGGAAACAATTTGACTGATCTGACTGATTGATAACTGATTACTGACACATTTTGGAACGCTGACGGATTGCTAAAAGTGTTGCGTTTTCAATCTCAAGTTCTGTACTTAGTATTTTAAGTGAATTTGCAGCATATTTACTGGAATTACTTAGTATTTTAGGTCTGCACCTAATATTCCTAACTTTCAGCAATTGGCTCCTGCAAACTAAATAGCAGAAAACACTTGTAATTTTTTTTTGACATTACAAAAAAAAGTAAACTTGTGGAAACATGTAAAATTACATGCCAACATGTATGCCACCTCAAGTAAAAAAGGAAACAAAATGTATTAATTGTTATTAATTTAATTGACGATAACATATTAAACATTTTTGAAATTTTTTTTCCATTATCAATGTGCAAACAAAGCCACTGAATATATATATGTAGAAACAGTATATGCAAGTGTACTAAAATGGCCTTCTCTCGAGACAGGAATATGCAATTTTAATAGTATTATACAAAGAAAATCAATTGTAATAAATAATAGAACTTTACTAATAAGGATTAAACCTAATACACAGAAGAAGCCAAATGTAATTATCTGCTAAACGAATAATAATAGTGTAAACAAAATAGTTATGCGTGATTTTGTGTAAGATACAGTACCATGCAATGTGTACACTAGTGACTACAATTTAAATCCTTAATATTTTTAAACACTTTATTAACACCATTTTAACATTGTATATATGCATGACGACACACACACATGTACAACTGCATTATTTTAAAAAATGTTGTTATACAATTTTTAAAATAATCTTTGAAGGGATACCTTAGTCATAAAATAGAAATGACAGATCTACAGAGATGTACATGTGTAATTTGAAAAAAATTTTTAAATTAGATACTACAAGTTTTATTCTTTGCATAATTAATTTGCCAGATAGCATGTGCAAACATGTACATTTTATAGTACTTTAACAAAATTGACTTTAATCTTGAAAGATCAATGAAATTTTCTATTAAAAAAATTATCAGTCGGTCTCTATTATATTTGGAAACTCACAAATTGCTCATCCTTATTAAAATTTACAAATCGACTTAAACAGCTTATAGAATGAATTTCAACAAGTTCATAAACATCAGTAGACAAAACTTTATGGATGTGATTATCAGTTAAACTGAGATATTTTGGTTTGTCCTCACTATCTGGAATACATTTACCACATTCTTTAAGTTAATTAATGCAAGCAATTATCTGTTTCTTACAAACACAAACCTATCTACAATTGCAAATTTCATCTCTGTGAATCAAAAAGTATTTGATCTTTCCATAATGAATTTGAAATCTATCTCCTGTATGTATGTACTTGACAGTGTATGAATTTCGGGCAGTAATTCTCTCATACAGACTTGAATGCAACACTTGATTTCTAAGAATATTCTCTCATATAAATCTAAATGTTTAGGTTCTTTTCCAAGAAAGCTCACTAGAAGTGCATATTCAGTGTTGTCCAAATAGAAATTGCGCCTTTATCCAACAGCAAAGAAATCATGATCCAGTTGTATTCCTAGCACAATTTTTCCTTTATTTACACAAGTTTCCATACTTGAAATCTTTTTTATATTCATCAGGAATAGTATTCAAAAGCTTTGGAAGTATCTGGTGCATATTTACTGCGCTGACGATCTAAATGTCAAAAGCTTGTGTTCCATGAAATAGTTTCAGTAATTCTCCATTCAAAGATTCGAATGGGAAACAGGAATATACCCACAATGGTCCTAAATCTTCAACACACTCTGGAATATGGAGCACCATATGTGCATTTAGAGTAAGATATCTATCTATACTTCAAATCATTTAAAAGTTTTGAAGATATTTGCAAAAAGCTATGGTTTGAGCCTAATGTTCCAATTTTTTCCTATGGCAGCCTTTTTGTTTGACAGGCAAACTTTACAAACACAAACTTGATAGAACACACCTTGATGTGACTGGTTAAGTTTCCATTACATTCTTTCAGCAAGTTGGAAGAAGATTAATGAAAAAAAAATTTAAGACTACGACAATGACGATGGAAGCAAAGTGATAACTAAAGCTCACATTGATCTCTAGTCCAGGTGAGCTAAAAATCATAAAAATTTGACTAAATGTATTCTGTAAATTTATTAAGAATTCATTAAAATCAAGTGTCTTTTCACATGTGGATACATTTAAAAGAATGTGTTCAGTATTTAGGAATAAAAATGGAAATTTGATTCACATTGCATTCATTCCATTATCTCTATAGACCGTTTTTTTATTCAGTCTGTTCATTTCTATCACACTCCATATTTTCAATGAGGTTCAGTAAATCAGGACTCTCCAGATGATTCCATCTTTGCTTTCTTCATAGTGAATATGCTAAAGAGACTATTTGGATTTTGGTTGCCTGATAGCCATTCACTTGAAATAACTTTCTAGTTCCACCTTCATTTCTTTATATTGTAAGTTTGTCAGTTACTTATTCATATAATGATCTTTTCTAGTTTTTTCACCCTTACAAAATAACTCATAAAAAAATTCCATTATTCGTTTGAAAAGCTCTTTTGACTTCCTTAATTAATGTAAGGAGCGCATTTCCAAGTGAATTTTACTCCGTGTCTTTCTTACATGGGGATAATGTTGTGTAAAGGCTGAAATTGGTTATGCTGACAGTCCACATGAATGATGGTCAGATTAAAAAAAATTCCATTATTCGTTTGAAAAGCTCTTTTGACTTCCTTAATTAATGTAAGGAGCGCATTTCCAAGTGAATTTTACTCCGTGTCTTTTTTACATGGGGATAATGTTGTGTAAAGGCTGAAATTGGTTATGCTGACAGTCCACATGAATGATGGTCAGATTTAAAAAAAAACAATTATAAATATAATATTGTACATCTCAACTTCAAATTTGACCAGTTATATAAATACTGAAAAAAGTACTGAAAAATGCATCACCCATGGATGTTTTTTTTTAAATTTAACCCTTTCTTATAAATACAAAGTCCCAAAATTTTAACAAAATATTTAAATTACTTTATGTTTGTATACATGAAGAAAAAAATGTATGTTCGTGTGCTAACTTTTTCAACAGGACCAGAAAACTGTTATTTTATTGAAAAGGTACAGGAAAATGTATCACCCATGGATTTTTTTTTAAATTCAACCCTTTCTTACCAATACAAAGTCCCAAAATTTTAATAAAATATTTGTATTACCTGTATGTTTGTATACATGAATAAAAATGTAGGTTTGTGTTCTAAACTTTTCGACAGGTCCAGAAAACTGTTATTTTATTGAAAAAGTAAACCTCAAGACTTTCTATAGCCTGATTTGCATGAATGGCATGTCAAAAGCTAAAGGGTCAAATAAAGACAAATACCTAGTTATCAAAAAGACATTTCAGGTACAGGAGGTACCAGAATTTTTACATCCATGTTCAGATTCTAATACAATTTTACAAGAAGGCAGAGCTGTTTTTTGCCTATCAATTAAACCGGTTTTATTAATAATCCATCTAATGCTATCTTCCAATATTTAGCAGAGCACAATATGTTAAACTCTGTATGTTAGGGGGACATGGTGGATAAAAAATTTATATTGGATACACTTACAAAAAGTGGACTTCCTCTTAGAATGTTTAGAATGTTTTTCTCCTGGTATTCATTCCCAGGTAAAAAACTAGATGCCATGATATAGCTGAAAAAATTGCTGAAAGTGACATTTAACACCATTAAACAAAAAAAAAACAATCTAGAATTAAATGGACATTATATTTGAGTTTCCTAAAACTGTCAACTATTCCTCAAGTAATAACACTGAAAAGCATTTTGGTCGTTCATCATTATTATATAAAGTACAATATATCCTACGGAAACTAAATATTTAACAATGACAACACAAGACCCATACAATAATATCTAAGACCACAATTTTTTATGCAAGAGTTATACTATATGCTCCTTTTACATTCATGACTGTGGCATAAAAAAACTTGTACTGCATATATTTTGTAGTTTTCATTTGTTAAAAAATTACAAACAAATAGCCATGTTATTGTCCACATATTATAATCTACATATCCACAGATCTATTATGACTGATAGTTTTTTTCTTGTCTTGTCCGTTTATCACTAAGTTTGCAGCAAAATATAACAAACTACTATAAAACAGAATTCAATAACCTTGTTTGGTCGTTACTCAATATGTTGTCACATTACAAGGATTTCTACTCTGACAAATTTAGTACGACGTATGCTCCTTTACACTAAGCATTTTCACAAAATACACTACAAAAAAGCTTGAGTTATGTCTGTTATATATACATCAGTGTTTAATACATTATCAGTGGATAGTATTGGTGGCTCAATAATAGGTCATTTTGGTGCAGGTATTTCGGCTATATATAATTTATCATTCACGTGTAGTTCTGTCAAGTCTATGCGGTTTTATAACAGTTACCCTCTCACTTGAAGTTTTCTGATCATGACTGAAAATAAAAAGAACATATTATTATCAATATTAAACGTGAAATGCGAAACAATCTAACCAATGAATTTTAATAGAACTGGTGGGTTTAACTAGATTTAATGTGCCAATCCTTCCTCTTTGAAAGACGCCCATTAAAACAAATTGGTCAACGCATTTCTAAATACAAAAGGCAAGTACCTGAAAAAAATTAACCCTGATCAAAAAGTTGGTTACAAAAAAATTTGAGAATTAAACAATTCATATTTTTAGTGCTACCAAAAGGGCCCATAATTGGCCAAGAAACTTGTATTCTTGTATGAAACTGCCCCCTTTCACCATGGAGATGTTTAGCAAAATTTATGTTGTAGATAGTACATCAATATGTATTGTAATTTTTACCTCAGACATGGCCATCACCATAATTTTTCTCTGTTGATAAGATGATTACATGTTGGCATTTGCTGTATACACAAAAGTATTTTCAAAGTAGCAGCTAAACTGTCTGTACATTTACACAGTTTTGCTGGAAAAGAAGTCCACCTCCCTTGCAGGCTGATCGTCCGTCGGCAACTACAACCAATTAAACAACCCCATCTCTCTATTCATCTAAAACTATCATGGTTAAGTTATTTTCTTTGGCATTAACTACTTCGTTTTGAGCACAGACTAAAACACTGTCTCGTGTCTAATTACGGCGAATAAGACTAAAAAGGGTTATAATCGTATCAAAATTCCTGTCAGACAACATCTCGTGTTTATTCCGGAAGTTATAAGGTATTACCGTAAATGTCAATGTATTTGTTTATTGAACTAATTTATTTATATATTATTATTGATTTTATGACAAATCTTTGGTATATCGTGGATTTCTTTTGTCTACAGTAATATTTGTAAACGTTTTACCGATAACGACATCTACAAATTTTACGGTGCGCAAAGCATGACAAAATACGACCAGCGAACATCTTTAAGGAGATTAATAAATAGAAAAATAAATCGATATCCTATGAAGAAAGTCAAAACTTGATTGGAAATCATCGTATTTTAGAATCGTTGCCATGCAATAATTGCCCAGCAAAGAAATCATACAGAAGGCAAAAAGGATCTCGAGGTAAAATATGACAGTCATTTGTTGTGAAAAGCACTACTTCAGATGATAATTTCATACGATTATGCATAAAAATCCTGATTTATTTATATTTTTGAACAATTCTTGATTTAGAATTTATTACGAAAAATAACTGCAAAAAAATTATGTTTTTGTTTTGAGAAGTACCTGAAGACCGCTAGTTTCATAAAAAATAAATTTTGTGTTTGCAAATGTCTTACCCCCATCCCCCCACCCGTTCCCTAAAATTATCCCAGAGAATAAAAATTTCCCGGCAATAATCACAACTAAATATAGTGTACTTGCTACATACTCAAGTTTCGTAAAATTTGGTGCAGTAGTTTCAGAGGAGTTGAGCGGAAGCCATGATTTGTGAGGAATTTCTGGAAGGTTCAAATCAACATTACTCCATCAAAATTGTGAGGATAAAAATTTCCCGCTAATATGCACAACTACATATGGTGTACTTGCTATGTATCAAGTTTGTAAAATTTGGTTGAGTAGTTTCAGCGGAATTACTGTGTAACGGACAGACGGAAGGACGTATTGATAGACGGACGGACATGACAAAAACAATATGTCTCCCCACCAGGTGGGGACGATATTTTGGCTTGCAAATCTGCTTATCTTTTTTTTTAAATCAACGCCATATTTATGTACTGTAAAGGTGGCCGTTTTACAATAAAAATAACACCAAATAAATTTCTTTCATCTATATAGATATATTCTCAGTTCAACCTTGTTTTGCATGCAAAGTTTCATTAAAATCCATTAACCTACTTTGTGGACTCATTTTAAAGAAATTGCATGGTTTTCTTAGAGGCTAGGTGTAAAATTTAAAATATGATGAACCATGCATTGTGGCCTCCGTTATGGGTGGACATAAAATATTGTCAACTTGGGTTTTCAATCTGGATGCCCACATCTGTAAGGAAGGGCTTAATTGTATAGTGTTAACAATATTTAATTGACGATCAAGAAAATATTCAATTAGAGGGAATGCAGATTGTATATTTTATGGGGCTTAGGGACTGTGGAAATGCGAGTACGCGCCGAGAATTTCCCTTGTCTTGCACCGAATAAGAAATACTAGACCTATGTTTTGACAACACACTAATGTTGTATTTATCCAGCAACTATAATATGCTTTGAACTGTTGTTTACTGAAAATTGTAGGTTTTTAATATTGGTGCCACGTGTAAAAGCACAAAACAATCAAAGTTTTCTGAATGCTTTATATTTTCCAAGACTATTTTCAGTTGATTGTGACGTCATGTATGTAACAATGTTGACTTCTCAGAATACATATTATGTGCATATCTAAAACATACAACAAAAAAATGCACTGTACAAAAATAACCATGCAATGTCTTTGTGATATTTCACCTTTATTTGCAAACAAATTGTGCTAGACTTCCAACTTTCTCATTGAACGAAAGCACTAACCATTGAATTCAATAAAAGTTTCCTTCCAGCTGAATCTAATTTGATAACGTGAGCATAACCTGTTTTCAACAAAATTTAGCCTTGCTTTTTTGCTCGGTAGGTCAACTTAACCCTTTCCAAATATTCGATAGATGAGATAACTGAAAAATTCGTGCAACATGTCATGTTTACTTTTCAATGTTCGACCTGCCAAGTGTTCGAAGACGTTACACAGGGGATGAAGCTAAGACAAAGAAACTGGATAGATCAGTTACTTACAATTACATTGATCCCACCAGCAGCACCAATAACAAATACATGCGGGAAATTGTCCGCAGATGATCTAGATTATGATGTTTGTAAGATCAATTGAAATCAAGGTGAAGGCGGATAACGTGAACATGTTAAGATAATCCTTTTAGTAGATGTAAGGGTAAGTATTTATATCTAATTATATTAAAAACCATACCTTTTACTTGTACGTCACATAATTCTAAACAAGCTTCAGACGAATAATTAGTAGGAATAGGTGTTGTTCGCTTTAGGTAAATTATGACATACTTTCCAAGGACATAACAATTTACAGTCTGGTTAATCAATGGAAGTTGAGGTCCAGGGTCATGATAGCAAAGATAGCCACTTGGAATTGGGCTGCTGGTATTGCTCATGTACAAATAGTATCCAGCTAAACGATATCCGTCTGTAACACATATTATTAAATTATAGCAATACTGAAAGTATGAAAAATAAATATTAATAGGTTCCCATCATATATCACTTATCCATGGTAAACACAAATATAATGGATATATTGGTATTATTAATAAATGTTTGCAGATTCGCTGACATAACATACCGTAATAAAACATACATCGCATAACAAATTTTGAAATGTCTTTATAGTTATAGCTAGTAGGAATGAAAACGAATAAAATCTGTAATTTGTTAATTAAAAAAGTCTAAACTATTATGGCTTAATTACCTAAGTATTAACTTTCGTTTTAATGGCCTGTAATAGTTATGCATGCAAAAATATTGTTATTGATCTTCAATGGAGTGATCGGATTGATTGGTTATCAATTGATTGATTAATCCATATTAAGCGATCAGCATTTCAGATATATTTACGGCGTGTTTCAATGTTTGTATGGACCGTAAGCTTTGATGATTTTGTTGATGTATGCAACTAAACATTAGAAATTATTTCATTATTTGGTAGTTAAATGTTGGAGGTCATCCATAATTGTCAACATTTATCAAGAGTTTGCAAAGAGCACTATAGGGGGAGGGGGTTTCAATTTCAACATTTTTTCGGTACGTTCTTTAAACCTCCGGTATGTGAATGTGCAGACAAAAAATGATGACGTACTCTTTTGGAAACAGGGGGGGGGGGATGTTTTCAAAAAGAGTGCTCTTTGCAAACTTGTGACAAATGTTGACAATTATTGATGGCCCCTTATTTGTGTTTGTTTTTGTTTAAAAACGTGTTTTACACCTTTCAGCATGCAACTGAATGTATAAATGTGTTTATACCCAACCTCCCTATTTTTTCCCTGGTATCCAAACATCTTCTGTATGTTATATAAGAAACGGCGAAAATTTGCATGTTCCATGTTGGAGAGCGACTCCTTCCCCTGGACCAACCGATATTAAAACGATTTAAACTAAACAATTATAAACATTAAAAGCTCCTCTAAATTTAAATCAGAGTAACACACAACCAGTTCCGAAGCGTTTTTAATTGAGAAATCAAATATATTGACACGGCTTATATGCTTGGCTCATTTGAGAAATTAAAATGGAAAAATTTCGTTTGTGATAAATTAAGTAATGGGACAAAAAAAATAAGCTGTAATATTAGAATCACCTGGATTGATATTTCTGAAAAAGCTAAACAACTACATGATAAAACCATCAGAATGTGCAAACTTCAGTAGAATGCTTAGAATTTGCTTTCAATATCGTTTATTATTGCTAAAATGTCCCATAACTCCTATAAAATTGGATGAATCATAATGGTGATAGAGTATGCACATCTATACATCACAACAATTAATCCTTCCGAATACATCTTAGCAATCCACTGAATTGTTTACGAAAAGTTATCCTGCTCCCACATTTGGCAAATCAAAATGACGGTTTATTACGCTTATTAACACATTATTAAATAATTCTATCAAATATCCAACTAATCCTTCCAGCGGTTTCACAAATCAAAATGACGGTATAGTAAGCTTTTCTACAAAATTTGACGAATCAAAATGAGACCATAAAATGCATATCTGCACATCCTAACACTTAATCCTAACAAAAATCAAAATAAATATCAAAATTATGTGTTAAGTGGTTCCAGAGGAGATGCTTCCGCAAGATCTAACATATTATTATATTATAGTGTTGTAACGGTCACATAACTTCTAAAAAATTTTGACAAATCAAAACATGGACCAGCACTCAGTACACCCCCACTCGACTTTTTTCATGACCATTCCTTATAATAACACTGTAAGTATGTTTTCAGGAAGTAGGTAACTGAGTGACCTGCAACACGGTGGCACGGTACAACTCATCATGCTAAAGCTCTGTACACACTTTGAAAAAAATCCCTGTAGAAGCCGAGAAATCTTTTCATATTTTGACCCTTGAAACGGTCTAAGTCGGCTCGGAAAACAGGAAGTAGATAACTAATTGACCTGGAAAGGGGAGGCAACTCATCCTTCTAAAGCTGTGCACCAAATCTGAAATCAATCCCTTTAGTAGAAGACGAGAAATATGCTACAAAAGTTTGCACGTTTGCACCGAACAGACAGACGACAAGGTGATTGCAATATAGCCCCTCTCTTATGAGTGGGGGTATAAAATGGTATAGTATGCACATGTCCATATAACTATTAATCCTTAAAAATATCAAAGCAATCTGTTTTGTTTGTTTGAATGGTGTTTTAACGCCACTTTCAGCAATTTTTCAGCTATTTCATGGCGTCCAGTTTTTATTGGAGGAGGAAGCCGGAGTACCCGGAGAGAACCCCCGACCTGCGGTAGGAAAACTGGCAATCTGTCAAGTGGTTTCAGAGGAGATGCAATTACAAAGTGCAGCGGACAGACGGACAAAGAGGAAAACAATGTCCCTGCAAAATCCTGAATATAAGTGTTTCGATGTGTTGAACTCAGGGGTTTTGACAACTTAAACCCAAAATATATTTTAATATTGCATATCAACATGGAGGTATTATTGGTAATTCTAGAGAAACTTGCGCAATCAATTACCTTAAACATATGGCAAACAGAGATATAAGTGACATACACCATTAGAAAAGTCCAAAAAGGTTCATTTTACCATTTTTGGACTTTTTGGAAAAATATCAGCAAAAAATAACAAACTTTAAAACTCCACAGCTTTTAACCGACAATGCTTAAAATGTTTATTTTGCATTCTCGTTCAAGTTATCATACAATGCTATATTAGTAACTTATTTTGATTTGACCTGGCATCTCCAGCAATATGTACAGCTTCGCAGCGAACGACTCATACCCGATAATCGCAAATTAAGCTAAAATTTGTGAGTTAAAAATGACTTTTCCCTCATTTCATATTTATAGATTATTTACGTTTTTTAAACGAGATGCGTTTTCTCGTATATCATCGAAGGGCGACAGCCCGAGATGAGATGACGAGAAAATGCATAGAGTTTCATTAAACGTAAATAATCTGTTTATCGCTGGTTTGGAACATTTTGATGTTATGTGTTTACTTGACTCATATATTGACAGGACGAGACGTCGCTTTTTGAACTTACTTGAAAACATAACTTTTTGTACATAAATGTAACGAATAATATATTTTACTGAAAAGACATTCAACAATTAAGTGTTTGTACATACGTGCTTTTGGTTGAAATAATTCCTAGTGTATAGGTGATACTCTGCGTAGCCGTACTTTAATACCATGTTGCCATCATTAATATTTAAGTTTATTTGTTTATTCTCTGATTAAATCTAACTTACAGTCTTTCCGACCAAAAATCAGAACATTGGTAACAAATACTGTATCGGCGAACGAGAGCATCCACCACGCTTCCTTGTAATTTGCATCACTTGTGATAGAACATGACAATGACGTTATATCATTTGTTGGTAGACCAGTGATGGCTAGTTTTGCACTTAATGGTGTAGTATAATACGTATATGTTGTACTCTGTGAAGCATTTCCAAATGATGCCATATTTACTGGAAAAAATACATAAGTTCGCTAAAAGTACAGAATGATGATTTTGATATAATTACAAAAGGTTGATACATCAACCATCAACCTTTTTACACTTATTTAAAGAAGAAATCGAACAAAAACTATAGCTTAACATTCATTAAGTTGTATGATTTTTTTCATAGTCAACAAATCAAAGGTTGACTTTTAAGCATATACCTGACTTATTTTGTCAAGGTCTATCCATTAATGACCAAGCTTGTAAAAAATATTAAAAAGCATGACACATGGTTAATTATCATAATACCCCGCAATTTTTTTTTATATTCAACTAAAATTTATTCTGCAAACTGCAAAAGAGAGAAGATAAAATATTTTAACATTTTAACGCTTTCAAAACTGAATTGTTTTTTTCCGCTAGTTTCTGTTTCCTATGTTGAATCCCGGTGCACATTTTCCTTGCCCCGAAATAATTGGTCAAGTCCTTTGGGTGACACGAGGCTTTGTGAAGAAACGCAAGTATCTCCGTAGTTTGGCAACATATCGTGATGTAAATTACCAGAAACGTTTTTTAATTCATTTATCGACTGTATGTGCACAATGGTTTAAAATGCCGATTAAGTTCATTGTTATCCGCCATTTTGTTTTCCGGTACCTTTTTTCTTCAGATTTCCCCAACTTTTGAACGGCAATTTTGGAAGTGAAATTACGATACAGATTTAAAATATTATATTAAATAAATGGAAATACATGTCTCTTTAATTATGTTTTTTTTTAAATATACAATTGATTAGTACAAAACTATTGGAGCCATTACAATCGAGACGATTACGTTGTCAAAATGTGGAAAGCGTCACAATTTTGATAGTCAGATAGTTCACTTTAATCGAAAATAGAAATGTTCCCGATGACATAGCATTCTTATTTTGTTATCCAATGAAGGAGGAGATTCCCATTTTGCTCTTTCCTGGAGTCACGTTTGACCTTCCGTTCTAGATGACTTTCAATTATCCAAAACAAAACTTCTCGGATAAAATTTTTCAAAGTAAGTCGACTTTCAGAATTTTTGAAAAATATTTACGTGTTCGTCATTATCTTAGCTTGAAAATGAGCCATATATGACCGATTTTACTACACAGGAACATATTTCTTTTTGGATAAAGGCGAGAGTTAGTAAAATGGCAAGCAAAGAATTCTGGAACCGTTTATCGGTAAACAACGTTAACAGAGATATTATCGTTAACTTGTTGTTGGACGGATGTCATACCGGTTAGTTACACGTGATATATTATTTAAATATTAAAGTTATTTCACATTAAATGCACAACAATCGATTTTTTTGACAAATATTTTAAGTTATAATATTTTTGGCGATTAAAAAGGGGGGGTCGCTTTCTGGTTTAACGTATTATGCCTTATTTTGTTATCCAGTTGTCCCTGTGTAATTTTTAACTTTGTCAGCAAGCACTTATATTACAAAACTGACATGATTGATTATTACACATAAAAAGTAAGATACGATTGGTCTTAAGAAGGTTGCAATGTTCTGTGTGGAAGGAATTTTATATTTCTGGTATGATGTGCTTCAAATTGTTGAAGAAGATTGTTTTTCATTATAAGAACATTTACCTAAAGATATGTTTTAGTAATTTTGGCTATTTTGTGTCATCTATTTCATCATTTGTTAGAAAAATACGCAATGGTATTACTTTAATTGAGAAGAAAAAGGATTATACTCTAGGACATGAATTTGTTTTTTGTGATGAAGATTTTTCTTTAGGGCATTATTGCTCTAAATTTAATATAACTCTAGATTGGCTAAGAACTCCTGAGAATTGTAAACGTAGTGGTGTAGCTCTGCAGTCTATGGTACCAAAGGGATTAATTGTTGAGTTAAGGAAACATTGTTTCACTTTTAGAGATTTTTCAATCTGGATTAGAATTTTATTAGGTCTTGATTATACACCTGATGTTGACTTTTTAAGGAGGCAGGTTAATTTTTGTACCAAAAACAGTTGTCGTTGTCCAGAAATGAAAAAAAGGAACAATTAGTTTTTTTAGGTACTAATTACTTCCCCTTAAACCTAAAGCTCCTGAACATTCTGCGCCTGAATCAAAAAATAAAACACACAAGCCAAACCATTTGTCTCAGTTAAAAATGTTGATACTAAATCCAAAGGTACAATTGAAAATTTAGAAACAAAACTTAAAGTACTGAAAAAATAAATATAAACACAAGCTATTTGAATTGAAAAAAAAAGCATTCAGCTCTCAACAAAAATAGGGCATCTAACGGGACATTAAATGATACCCCGCCACCATATTTGTCATTAAATTTATAATTAAATATATATTTAAAAGTTTGTTATTGTGATCCGCACGCTATGATTATATGATAAACCTAATAAAATAAATTCAGTTTCTGAGCAACAATGCTGTAAACACCATATATTAAAATCATTTAACATTTGGACTGGAAATAAAATTTTCATTCAGTTATGGAATAAAAAAACTAAATCAGTATCATAGTTGGTTATGCAACAGGTAATCAAGTTTTACTGAAGATGCATATTTTAATGAGTAATGTATCATCAGAAGCATTTAAATTCAGACAATCAGAGGGGAGAGATACAAAAATATTAAAAGAGTGGTACTGAAACGGGTAGATATATATGAGAGAGAAATGAGTTATCTTTCTTAGACCAGTAAATTTCAGCATGTATATTTTTTAAAGTGGCAAACTATAATTAATATTGTTCGGATCATACTGAAAAATGAACTTGACATTTATTTTATTGTTCTAAATATCATTTAAATCCGTTGACGCGTATCTAAGTTATCATCTGGAAACCTTCGGGGGACGGACGGAGAGACGGACGACGGACGGACAGACACCGAACGAAACGGAGGGTAGAACATAATACCTCGCCACTTCTTGTGGTGGGGTGTAAAAAGAACAAAAATCAATTGATCAAGACATTAGCTAACTATATTCAGCATCGTGTATATTTATCTGGATGTCGGGCTTTTGGCATTGTTCATAAATTATTAACTGGCCCCTTGTGGCGTATTATTGAAAATACCGAACACATTTCAGATCTAAACTAGAGTAAAAAAAAAATGTGAGCATTGATACCCCCCGCTTCATGATTTCTTATGAACTTGAAACTTAATCTAGTGTAGGAAGAGTCGCAGATAAAACATGGGAGCCCCCATCCATCCCCCACCTCAAAGAATAGCAATGTCCATTTTTTTCTGTGGGGAAAACCCAAATATCATTCCTATCAAAATGTTAAATATCAGGTGCACAATGGCGCTATGCGACAAAGATTCTGTTTAAGTTTCATCAAATTCCATTCAGTAGTGTAGGAGGAGTTGCACATAAGAGATGGGTATCCCTTTATGTCAATGAAAATGTCCATGTTATTCTATGGGAAACCCAAAATATCATACTCCGAACAAAATGTTAAATATCTCCTGCACAATGGCGCTATGTGACAAGGATTCTGTGTAAGTTTCATCAAATTCCATTCAGTGATGTAGGAGGAGTTGCACATAAGAGATGGGTATCCCCTTACGTCAATGACAAAGTCTATGTTTTTCTACGGAAACCCCAAATATTATTCCGATCAAAATGCTAACTATCTCCTGCACAATGGCACTATGTGACAAGGATTCTGTGTAAGTTTCATCAAATTACATTCAGTGGTGTAGGTGGAGTTGCACATAAGAGATGGGTATCCCCTTGAGTCAATGACAAAGTCCATGTTTTTCTATGGGAAACCCCAATTATCATTCTTATCAAAATGTTAAATATCTCCTGCACAGTTGCACTATGTGACAAGGATTCTGTGTACGTTTCATCAAATTCCATTCAGTGGTGTAGAAGGAATTGCAAATAAGAGAAAGTGTAACGGACGGACTGACACCACGATCACTATATACCCCCCACCCTTTTTTCAAGCTTGGGGTAAAATAAAGTTTGGGAAGAATTTAGAACATTATTAGAAATATATTCCACAGATGCTATAGAGTTGGTAAATGGCAAGATTTTGTATGAAGAATATACAAATACTGGTGATATTTTTGATTGCCTTTTCAATGTTGAAGATGACAATTTTTTCTACCAACTGAGGCACTTCAAATTATTTTACTGAATTTTCAGTTAATTTTAGAAAGACAGTCAAGTGATTGTCAGCCAGGTGGCGATTTAAATGAAGATAAAACTGTTGATTGGCTAAAGAAATTAGACAATGAAAAAAAGTCGCGGTAATTTAAAATAGCTAGAGAAACAGCTCCTATTATTATTATTAAGCAACTCAAAGAAAGAAAGGCTGAAATAAGAAGGCAACACTTGGTTTTTTTCAGGAAAAGAGATGATAAAACAAATAAAATGCTTGCTAAACAACAAGAAATACAGTACTTAGAATTAGAAAAAATCGATCAAAGACAGAAATAGATAGATTTCGTTAAAAAATTAAGTTAAGTCGGTTAACAGGAAGTAGGTGAGAGAAGACCTGAAACCGAATCCCATGTTATGGGAGGCCATGCTGATACTGCATACCAAATTTCAAGAGAATAGTTGCTAAGAAAACTTACGAAAATTTTTCCTATTTTGACCCTTGAAACAGTCCAAGTCGGCTTGGAAAACAACAAGTAGAACTGACTGACCTGGAAAGGGGAGGCACGGTGCAACTCACCATGCTAAAGCTGTGCATTAAATTTGAAATCAATCCCTTTAGTAGAAGCCAAGAAAACTGTTACAAATATGTTTCCTATTTTGACCCTTGAAACAGTCTAAGTCGGCTTGGAAAACAGGAAGTAGGTAACTGACTGGCCTGGAAAGGGGCGGCACGGTACAACTAATCAACAACAACAAACGATGTGCACTAAATTTGAAATCAATCCCTTTAGTAGAAGCCGAGAAAACTTGCGAAAATTGTTTCCCACCCGCCCACCCGCCCAACATTCACCATACTCTGTGAAATCCGGTCAAAAATTGGTGGCCTTTGGAAAAATATTGAATACATTGAAACATTATTATAAGATTTAATATGATAAGTACACAAAAGTTTGAAGCTGTTAAAATACAATGAACATGATTAAAATTTAGAAAAAAGGCATGAATATAAATTTTGAAGATAAAACATTATTACAGTACTCTGCAAATGGTAACCCTTTTTCATTATCTGAGCTTATTTCTAATCTAAAAATTGTTATGCCCAGCACAGCTTCTGAATATGAAAGTCAAGAGAATACACATTTATTTATTTATGTATTGTAACTTTTTAATCAAGTCTAACATGTCTAAAGAAGAGAGAGAACAAATTATGGTACACCAAGTAGATTAAATTATGAAAAAACTTGCTGAAACTAGATGCAAACAAAAAAAACCTCTTTAAATGTACAAAATGTAAATGAACCAGTTTCTAAGAAACCAAAACGCAATGCTGATAGAATTCATAACACTATAACAGTAGATAATTCTTAAGAATCTTCAGACAATTATTCTAAGGAAGACTTAGATACTGAGACACTCCAGGCACACAAAATAAACTTATTTTTACTTCAATGTGGTCAGTTTGTGGCAGTAGCCTACATGAACAACTGGTGTCCAGGGCAAGTTTTGTCAGTAAAATCAGACTTGCTTATTGATTATATCCGTCTAGAAATATGCAAAACTTGTTTCAATGATCACAGAAGTTGACATTAGTGTTATTGAGGAAATGTTCATTTTTTACACTCAAACATTAATGCTAAAGATTCTAGTGGCAGAACTTGGGTTTTTAGCAATTACGATGAGATTAGGCCAAATTTTACTGCCGTTAGTCCGAAGTTAGTTTTGTGATTTGTCGGATTCACGGCAGAATTCAGTCCTATTGCTCGTAATGTAGCAAATAAAAAATTCTAACTTCGGTCTATTTATAAAAAATTCAAACATAATATTCATCTTCTCTACGTTATTTAAGCTTAAAAGTTTAGACATTGCGAAACTAACTTGAAACGATCTTTATTAAGCAATTTCTTTTTTTCGTCGTTGAAGATGCATGTGGAAATTTCTATGTTGATCATTTTTCCGTATATAGATAATGTGACCTAATTTTATTATAAACGTGCTAATTTGCATACCGTAACAACCATTCCGTTGTAAGAATCTAGTAATTTACATATGTATTACCCAAGATGCAACACGCCATTCAGTTTCGGGTTTCTTTATGTTTTTCATGTAGTAAACGTAATTAAGCAGTGACACGAATGTCAATAAATACACAACGCACAACAGGTTATTAAAAACAGCAATAACTATCATCTGGTATCAATAATGATCGATTTTAAACACGAAACCGATAACAAATGGTGATACTGTTGAAAGATATCAAGATCGACCACGTCTACTTATATATGCAACTTCTTTTGGACATCAAAGTGCCGGGAGTGATTCACTCCTGCTCTGCTACACTACGAGTAATGGGACTAAATTCGTACCCTCGCCGAGAAAAGCGAAAATAAGGAGCTACATTATTGTAGCCATGAACAGTCCAATAACTTTCTCGCCTTGTATGTTTAGTACCTGCGATCCATAGAAGAACTTGTTGAAAATTGTTGTTTATGACAAATGTCACACAGAGAATACTAAAATTTGAAATTATGTAGAGAATATTAAAATACAAAGATATTTGTTTTGTCTGAGCTATTATGATTGATTTGTTCAAATTAAGGAATCAAAGTTGCACAGGAATATTGCTGAGATCCATATCTCGTCATCTGTATTCATGCATTTGCTATACATATACCACAATTACAGTTAAATTACAGTAAAATTTAGCTGATTTTCAGTTTAAAATATAAGATAATTTAATTACATTCATTATGTTACCAAACTTAACAAAATCGGTAAAGATATCCGGAAAATATGAAAATACAGGTTTCGTAGTGCAAAAAATTGCTTAAAATTGCAGCCATTTTGATCAAAATGGCCTCCTGCGTCATCTGCATCCACATATAGTTATCCAAATGTTAGAAAAACCTACAGTGAATCTACATGACGAATTCCACTTTATGAGCTGAAAGACAATATTTAATCTACTTTCTCTACTACAGTGGTAAAAAATGAACTTGCAATAAATCAGGTAAATAACTCCAATAAGGAGTCAATAAAATCCTTTGCGCGATACGTAACAAATTGCTGACCATTTTGCAACAACTGTCATTGCAACATCTTTTACGGTTTCATGGTTTATCTGTACACAAGCTTTTATGACAGAGGAAATAACTCTGTTAAGAAAGTGTTCCGTGTGTCACGGTTAACTGTGAAAGCGTAATGTCTCATACATTTATAGTACAAAATGTCTACACGACATGCGACATGTCACGAAACAAAATTTATAATGGGGAAAAAAATAAAACTTGGGGGGAAAAATAAGAATAATAATACATGTAAGTTCAATCGTTCTCTCGAACGGTAAATAGTCCGTATAAGGGAATTAAACAGAACCAACATGCACCAGAGTTAAAAGACCCTTAAATTTTACCCATAATCATTATTCAATCTTTAAATAACTGTTAAACTAGAAAAGGTCAAATTGTATTTGACAAAATTAAAGGACAATAACCTGTTGGGGTCATTCTTTTCAAACAGCCGATAACATTGATCTAAAAGTTTAAAAACATGGAAATTGTTTAATGTAAAGCACCAGCAATAAAGTTATATATATTAATTTCCTTTAAATATTCAACAGTTGAGCAACATTGTCCGTTTCGTACAACCTAACTTTCTATATCAGCACGTGACTGATTGTTGACGTCATAATTAAAAGTATTGATGACTTTCGGTGGGTTTCCGCTGAACATAGCGGTTTATTGGCGTACACCGACCCAAAGCCAAAGTCGTCTATATCCAATAATCTAACCAGCGATTGAAAACAATCATTAATTACACAACCATATGTCAAGGATGTGATGTCCAAATTTTCATACACTTTGAAGGTCTTGGCTCTTACATTTAACTACTGATAAATAATTAATAATTAAAGCCAAAAAAACCCGAATCAAATGGAATTTATCCAATCCAAAAGTTTCTCATTGAAACAACTAAAGCATGGGAGTCCGAAATCTGCGGAAGGGTGGAAAAACCATAACTTTCGAGCGGATAAACATATCGATGTAATTTAAACGGATTCTGAAAGATAATCACAATTTCTACATAATAAATATAAAATAATTTAATTTACATTGATTTAAATTATTTAAAACTTGACCGGAAGGGTTTTTTCTCTACTAAAATTTAATACGATTTTTCAACTTTGGTACTAAATTGTGTTTTTCTTGTTGAGCCCAGTCAAAAGTTCTTAATATATTCCGGTCAAAATTGGTTAATGGATTCCTCTAGTAAATTTTATAGCAAATCCAATGATATATAACTCAATTTTATTCCTGAAAGGGAAATTTTTCAAAAGTTGACCGGAAGGGTGTTCCGTTGGAGTATTGCGAACAGTGAAATTTCAACTTTGGACTCATTTTGTGAAAACATGCAATACTCCGGTCAAAATTGCTTAATATATTCCTCTAGTAAATTTTATAGCAAATCCATTGATATATAATTCAATTTTATTTATGAAAGGGAAATGGGTAAAAAGTTGACCGGAAGGGTGGTCCGTTGGAGTAATGCGTACAATTAAATTTCAACTTTGGACTCTATTTGTAAAAACATGCATTACTCTGATCAAATTGCTTAATATATTCCTCAATTAAATTTTACAGCAAATCCATTGATGTATAACTCAATTTTATTTATGAAAGGGAAAGTGGTCAAAAATTGACCGGAAGGGTGGTCCGTTGGAGTATTACGTACATATACGTCAATATTAGTTAATATATTTTTTTCTCTAAGAAATTTTATAGCAAGTTCATTGATATATAACTAAATGTTAATTCATAAAAAATCAAAATAGTTCAATGAAATTTAATTTACAAGTTACTTTAAAAACAAACTAGAACTCCGACAATGAATCGGAAACCTGTTCTGAGCCAGTTTTCATTAGGAGAGAGCCTTACAGGTGCGAAATTGTAGCAGGTATGTATTGTCATGTGTAATGTTAAGTGTAATTAAAAAAATTAATTGTTAGGTATTGGTGTCATCCACTTCTAATTAGGGGTATATAAAACATAGTCTTTTGTTGTTTTAGCAATTTTTATTAATTTCCATACATGTATTTTTTTTAGCATAAAGTATATAAAAATAAAATGAATTTAATTACTTTTTTAAACAATTGTAGAAAAAATACTTTATAACATTGTTTTAAAATTATTAGTTTAGTTTTTTTTCTGAAAATATAAATTTACATGCTGTATAAATAATCTAAGATTTGATTTTCGATTCATGATTTAAAGTTTTAAGTTTGTATTGCCTAATTGGAAATAATCTTATAGTTTAACCACCTAAGCTCTGCTATGGAATTAGATTTTTTGTTAAACAAATTTGAAGTTAAAATATGTCAAACCTTTAAACAAAATTATACAATGAGTTTTTTTTATGGTTAAAATCATGAAAGGCGTGAAATTTTAATAAAGGATATTTCAATTAATTTTAGTGTATTCTTTATTTATCCTTTAAAACAAACTAAAATTATAACGCTTCTTTAATTTGGAGGAAACACAAATCTATATGTAAGCCAAAATGATAAAAATTGGACACAAACTTTAAATAAATGGTCAGTCAAACTACTGTCTTTTATGTTTATTTAATGTTTTGATTGCAGGTGATAATTAACAGGGTTGAACCTGTGAATTTTGCTAAAGATAAGAAACCATAAATTTACCCCGAAGTTCCGTATTGAGCAGATGTGGGGTGTCATTGGACAAACAGCTCACAAGTACCAACTCATCGTTCTACATATAGGAGCCAACAATTTGTGGAACGAGGAGCCCCTGCCGTACTTGCCCATTACCAGGGTTTAGTTACTAGGATCTGGAAGGTTAACCAAAGGTATTTTATTTGATTTTGTGTTTTTGTGAATGGGTTTAATACCCTTTCAGCAATTTTTGTAGGTATTTCATGGCGTTTAGTTTTATTGGATGTGATTTCGGAGTACCCAACGAAAATCCCGATCTTTGATCGGAAAAATCCTTGTGAATAAGGCTGTACTCGAGCACACCCTCGCGAGATATTTTAAATTATATGAGTTACATGTGTAATAAGAATACATGCAGCAGGAATGAAAACAAATAGAACATTAAAGATGACACAAGATGGTAAACAATACTTGTCGTTAAACAATATTTCTGTTAATATTGTACGAAAAAAGATAACATTCAAAACTACCCTTCATTATTATTGTTACATCTTTTTACCTACTTTGGAAAATCCTTAGATCTTTTATTGATTTTTCAGTGATGTGCAAAATAATCTTACTGTTTAACAAAGTCACACGATGAAAATTCCGTTAAAATATAATACACTAAAAAGGGCGTTCCATAGTTATGGCAATTGTTTGTTAAAATGTTCTCGTAAAAGCGTATATTTTACTATGTAAAAAAAACCGGCGCGAAAATACTACATATAGAGTAAAAACAAAACTAAAGGTGAATTTTAAGAGTGTTTCAAGAAATTCAACGTTGTGGTCACTAAACAATACAAAGGTTCTGGTGGACACCGTCATACGGTGTATACGGTGTCCACCAGAACCTTTGCATAAGTTTAGTAGTTTTTCTTGGTGATTGTTTATTTTCATTTATTGTAAGGTGTCAGATAGTCATATCAGGGTTACTGCCTCGTGGTCAGGACCTATTTCCTGGTAAAATGAAGGCGGCTTCCTTTTTATATTTACACAACAGGAAAGCTGCTTACATTAATTATAGCAAATTGTCCAGTATTGCTCAAGTCTACTTCTAGATTGAGTTATATTGGACATACTTATTTTGTTATTAGTGGCATGCTTCAAAGGCGCCTGTTGAGCAAAGATGGCTTCATATTAGCATGGAATGTGCTGCCATGGTGGTCCGTAACCTCAAGTCGGAAATTCGGCGACTAAGAAAGATTCCATTCAGTGTACCACCGACTCGCACTACGCAAACAACAACATTACAGAAAGTACCCGTAGGATCACTCATGTACAAAGATGTTGTAGCAACTACCCGGGTCAAACAACATCCTACTCAGACCAACCAACAGACAGACTACACGGTAGACTTTCCAGTTTTACCTACTCGTCCTTCCATTTCTTCTTCTGCACCTCTCCGACTTCAATGTCATGTGACTCCTGCCAGTTCTTATCCTGTTTCCCCTTCCAGTTCGTCTGTTCCTCTTGTTCCCCGGTCCGCTGTTCATTCTCCTGGTTCAGCTTCTGTCCCTCTTATTCGTAGGTCACTCGTTTCCTCTTCCAGTTCGTCTGTGCCTCTTGTTCGCAAGTCCCCCGTTTCTCCTTCCAGTCCTTCTGTACATTCAACGTTTTTTAGTTCATTACCGCCTATATATTTCAAAGGGCTAGACATATTTTGTCAAATTTCTACCCATGTAATCTGGTTTATCAAGGTCAGTCTTTTGCATCGTCGGAGCATTTGTATCAGTACCGTAAGGCTGTCGAAAATTCAAATTTATTTTTAGCTAATCAAATTCGGCAAGCAGAGACAGCCAGTAAGGCAAAAGAAATTTCTAAATTAGTTCAAACTACTAAAAGTTGGTATGATATGAAATATGCAATAATGATTGAAACGGCGTCTGTAAAGTTTGAACAATGTGCAAAATTCCAAAAGTACTTACTTAGTACACAAAACCGTGAGCTGATACATACTGTTCCTGACATGTATACGGGTTCAGGTCTACATGGCAATGGTCAAAATCGTCACAGTCAGGCTCTCATGTCTATTCGCAGTATGTTTAGTTCTAGAACAAGTTCTTATGATTCTATAATTATGCCTCCAAGTTGTTCCGGCGGTGATTCCAGTTCCAACAAACCGAGTTCTGTTTCTATTCATACCAGTTGTAATGTTATATGTTCAAATCGTTTTAGTTCAGATTCTAACCCCCCCCCCCCCCCCCAAGTTTAGATTCAACGCAGGCAAGTTTAGATTCAACGCAGGCGAGTTCGGTTTCCATTGGAACAGGTTCACCTACTTCAGTTTCTATCCTAACACATTCCGGTTCCCATCAGGTTTCTATTCAGACAACGTCCTGAATATAGTATTGCTTGCTGGACGTTAAACATCAATCAATCAATCAATCAATCTATTCAGACAAGTTCGAACAGCATTTATAGCTGTCCTTCTGTAAGTTATAAACAATTTATTAGGATGCGGACTTCCGCCATTATTTACAAACCTTACAACTGCTTTAGATAACGATAGTTTTAAATATTTTATTAAATCCCGAAGAAGACAAAATTCAACTTCCGCCTGTTAAGCCAAACGGTGTTGATGTTTTTTGTAAAATCTATTAATACAGAGGATTGGAAATGTGATCAGTATACTTGGATAAATGATAGCAAATTTGTTCCTAAAAAGCATGAAAAGTGGGCTAAACTTATCAGGGCGTACTTTAAAATTAGACTTCCGGGTTTCGAAATTAAAGCCGGTAGGAAAAGGCCGTCTTTTTCAAATAATTTTAAAGGGTTGCATATTGATTAGAAAGTAATCCAACTTCGGTTTTAATTCATTATATAGGTGATCATACATTATATGAGCCAATGCCACATGGCAATAGTAAAAACGATACTGCATACAAGAGAACAAATCCATCAGTTCTAGATCAATTAAAAAACAAAGATAGGGCACCTCGTAAAGTTTACAAAAAAATTAATTTGTACAAATATAGTCAATGGTCCTTATCAAGGGGTGGCTAATCCTAGATATACAAAGCAGGTTGAAAATATTTTGTTAAAACAAAAAGAAAATAAAAAATTGAGTAAGGATGACATTTACAATTTACTTTTATTAGCATACCAGATGGATGGCTTTATATCAGAAGTTTTAGTTTATCCCGATTTTTTGGCAGTTGTGGCTTTACCGGAAATTATAGATGCATTTAAAGACTTAATTGAAATACATTCTGATGATCCCGTTTACCTAGTTTATGATGCTACATTTAATTTAGGCGATTGTTCTGTTTCTCCAGTTGTTTTTAAACATGTTTTATTTTATGAGACTCCTTTTATACCTTTAACTTTTTTAATTCATGAGAGAAAACATGCTAAAAGGCACTAGAGTTTGTTTAATTTTCTTAAATCAAAAATACCTAGGCTCGACAAAAAGAAAATTCCTTTCGATCTTGATCAGGAACCTGGTCTGAAAAAGGCCATCCAAAATTGTTTCCCAAATTGTCAAATTATGTTTTGTTGGAATCATTTAAAAGAAGACTTCAAATTTTGGCTGAAAGGGCGAGTGGTGTCCGACAACATAAAAGTGTTCATTGACCATTTAGATAAAATGCTTCACTTTGAGAGCGAAGAAGAATTTACTAATTTAAGGATTAAATATACTTCAAAGTGGCCCCCCGAAATTTCAGAACATTTTGACAAACAAATTGCCCCGGCTATAATTAATCACTCAGGTAGATGGCTTATTGAAAAATATCGGGGAATGTATGATCCTTATTCGGGAATAACTAATAATCTTTCAGAGAGTATGAATGTTGTTTTAAAAAGAAAACGATTGGAAAGAACTTCCTGTAGATCTTTTAGCCTTAGGATTTTATTACATACAAAACTTTGAAAATTTTGAAATATTAAGAGGCCGGTGTCGTATTAATATCGAGCTACCTATGAAAATTAGCTACGGTAGTAAATATTAATACCGCAGAGCTATTAAAAATTGTCTACCCATGTAAACAAGCTACCGTATGACATAAATTAATTAGATTTATCTCCCTTATACCGTAAGGTGGAGTTAGATAGGCGTGAGCTATTAAAATACTTATTTTTTATAAACAAACTGTTATTTTTATACAATGCTATAACGGTATAAAGTGGGTTCTGT
Source organism: Limnoperna fortunei (assembly GCA_944474755.1). NCBI lineage: Eukaryota > Metazoa > Mollusca > Bivalvia > Mytilida > Modiolidae > Limnoperna > Limnoperna fortunei. The sequence goes on from OX104115.1 coordinate 32,789,059, forward strand.
TACTAAATAATTTACTAAACGTTTGTTCTACAGTCCGTAGATTTGCTCTGAAAACATTTGTGAGCGAAATTTGTTGGAATTGTGTCTTCAGGTATATGTTTTTGACTATCTCCCAATTATCGCATATTTACAAAAGATAAATTTAGCAACTAATTCATTTTAATTGATCAAAGAAATAAAAAAAACCCCTAAATTTTAAATGCTAGCTACACCTAAATTTTACGTAAATGTAGTTTAAAATGGAATTAAAAAAAAACATTTTTCAGTTTCATTTTTATATGCCTGTCAACGACAGAACCCCTCCCCATGCGTGCGTATTATGGTATACAAATGTCCATCCTTCGTATCTTGCAAATAAGATTCACAGATTTTGTTTTACAAACTGCACATGTTTGTTTATTGTATTAGTGTCATAGTCTGTATACTTGTTGGTAATCCTGATTTATGGTGCATGAAAAGGGGGTGGGATTGTTTTCATAATCTTGTTCAAAAACTAGAGGTTTTCATCAAATTTTCTTGAATCTTTGGGGAATTTTTAATTTGATAGATAAGCGCTTCCTTTTTCGTGGTAAAATTCGGATTTTTAATGGTAGTTAATGGGACTTGTTTGTGGAAAGCTTTCATAAATTTTCTTAAAATATTGAGACAGTGTTGATATTGATAGATGATCAGTGTCGATAGTAAGGGGGAAGATCATTTCTGTTAACGTGTTTTGGTCATTTTTACACGTCTGTAAATAAAGTAACTGGTACCTGTTTCCTGTTTTTCAACCATTAGCTGTTATCTGTTTTCTTAAAAATTGAAATTGTTGTAAACTGTTATAACGAAAATGAAAACACTGTTTACTGTAAATAATCATAACACTATTGCGCTTCGATGAGATACTGCTGTTGTCTGTTTTTTTCGATTTTTTAACTCGCTTGTTTCTCTTTTCTCATGTATATTGCTGTTATCTGTTTTTTTTCGATTTTTGAACTCGCTGTTATCTGTTATCATTATTTTAAATCTACTGTTATCTGTTTTGAGAAAAATTAAAGTGTTAACCTGTTAATGGACCCCCTCTAGCCCCCCCCCCCCCTTTACCCCCAGTATAATACACACATGAAGTGTGTAGCTCTCTTCCTTATCATCGAGCGGGCGTATTATGCGATCCTTACAAAGTTGTTTATTACAAAATAATAAAGGAACTAAAACAACTTTATACTTTTTCGTGTATATTGTCTTTTATGACATAATGAAATGGAATGAACGAAAAGGAAACAACCCTATTGTTCCCGGGGAAAGAAAACAAAAGGGAAACAACTCTATTGTTCACCGATATATAACCTTTAAGGTAAAAACAAATAAAATAGGTCAACAATGCAGAAGTTTAGATGAGAACAACACAAATTTCAGTAAATTAAAATGTACATGTACATGTTTAGTGTTGGCGTACAAAATAATAAAACAAGTACGATACTCTCTTATTGAAGGCGACATTCATAATTGTAAACTATGTTAAAGTTGTTTGCCTCGGGTTCGGGTTTAGAAATTTGAGTGTTGCTCTCAAGAAGGGGACGTCAAGGTGAAAGTAATAGATTATTTCATTAGTTTATTTATTTATTCCATAGTTCTGCTTTACATTCTCTTTTCTTACTTTTGCTACCTTTCAAATTCTCCTATGACTTCACTGTCACCTTTATTGTTATTATTTACCTAACAATATACCGGTATATTTCTGCATGACAAATGTCAGAAATTTGACCCATTAAAATAGGATACCTTACAGCTATGTATTGCATGATGGGTTAATAAGAATTATAATCCTCGAATAAAAGTAACCGTACCATGTTGATTTTTATAAACATCTATAAAACTATTACCTATGAAAAATCGGCAATATTTCATCTATGCATTACAAAAAAGTGAGTAATCATAAAGATGGCCATGAAAATAAGATACCTTATATCTATGTATTGTATGATAGAGGTATAAAACTATTATCCTTAAAAAAGCATCTCTGTATTGTATTATGGGGGACCAAGAACTATACTCCTTGAAAAAAGCGACCTTACCCTGTAGATTATATTAAACTTGTATGAAACTATTACCCATGAACAATCAGCTACATTACATCTATACATTGTACTAAAGAGGAATCAGAAAGATGACCCACGGAAATAAAATACCTGAAATTTCTGTTCTGTATGATAGAGGAATAAAAATATAATCCTTGAAAAAGCAAGCTTACCCAGTAAATTATATAATCAAGATGTATAAAACTATTACCCATGAAATATCGGCTGCCTTAAATCTATACATTGTACAAAAGAGGAATCAGAAAGATGACCCATGAAAATAAGATACCTTATATCTATGTCTTTCATGATAGAGGTATAAAACTATTATCCTTAAAAAAAGCAACCTTACCCTATAGATTATATTTAACATAAAACTATTACCCATGAACAATCAGCTACCTTACATCTATATATTGTACAAAAGAGGAATTAGAAAGATAACCTATGAAAATAAGATACCACATATCTCTGTATTGTATTATGGGGGAACAAGAACTATTCTCCTTGAAAAAAGCAACTTTCCTTAGATTATATTAAAGATGTATAAAACTATTACGTGCTACACACTACAAAAATGAAAAAATGATTCAAAAAGTGTTGAAGTACATAACATTTTATTTTCAAATGTTTCAAAGCGTTTGGTTCTATAAAGGCGTCTCTGAGAAATTTTTTTGGACAGGTAGAAAAGTGGAAAGCGGAATAATATCAGAAGAAACGGTGCAAAAACAATATGTCGCCCAAACGTAGTTTGGCAACGTTATAAAGAAATTCCATTTTATTGGGATATTGATTTAAAAAGTATGTTAAACTGGTGGTCCTCCTGTGTGGATTTTTATTTGCAACGGAAAATTTTCAAAATTATTTGTCTAATTCTTCGTGGGTGGGTGGGGATGGGGTCTTCCATTGAAACAGCGACTTTTCAGCATTGATTATAATAACCGTTTTGCCCTTAAAATCAGACCATTTCGCAATAAAATGGGTCACCGCCCAGTTTAACAAAGTATCTCCTCAATAATACTCTTCTCTTTATTAATATACTGTCGCGGTTTAGCGAAAATGTTGCTTGAGTTGACGCTTTTAAAAAGATTTTATCTTGTCGTGTGGTTATCCTTAAATTTGACGGGCGGCTTTCAATTTTGAATTGGCGAGAATGTGGAATTTTATCGTAGAAAGTTATATTGATCTTCTTCATCTGAGTAGTTTTGTCTTTCGTAAAGGTTTGTCATTTTTCACATTTAAACGTTGATAGAAAATTTTTCAGCAGCCATGAAAACGATTATCTATGTTTCTAATTTAAATCAGTTTAGTTAACTTTATACCTGTATTAAATAAGAATGACAGACTATTTAGCTTGTGAAATTGGTCTATCAGTTTAATCATATTTTATAGAGGTTAATAAATCAATTAATGTGGGCATGTCTCAATTTCTTGTGTGGCAGAGATGAATTCTGACTTAGGAAGATATGTGGCCCCTGTTTCGGAAATTGTTTGATTTGTGGATTGTCTTTTTTGAGTTTCTTTTGTTCGGTATTTTGTTATTACCTTCATTTATTTCTGGTTAACTACAAAGTACTTAGTCACAGAAAAAATAGGAATATATGGTATTAGATTTCAAAACTAATGTGAACACTACACTCAAACCAATCGGAGGAGAGACCCTCGATTTTTTATGTTCATGAACATATACAGTTTTGCAAGAACAATAAAATTTCTAAAAACAGTTACCTTAGAAATATGGTATACAATATTAATCTAATGATACATGGTAGGCAATAATAATGGAATGACATGACCTCTTATTTGTTTGCTTGTTTGAATTGTGTTTAATGCTTGCACTTTCATTAATTTAACAGCTATATCAAGGCGTCCAGTGTTTTTATTAGGGAAGGAAGTCGGAGTACCCGGAGAAAACCCCGACCTTTGGTAGGAATCCTGGCAGTCCTGGTAAATTGTAAAATAAGATAGGAGTCGAGTACTCTTTGCCCGCTGTGAGACTCGAACCCGCAATTTCAGTTTTGACATTCAAACATCATCTATAGTAAAGGCTCCTCGTAAGAATAGTGCGCGTGACCAACGCAAGTTATATGGTATAATATGGGTTTCTACATTTGAATTGGCCAATCAGATTTCAGCTTACAAAGCAAATTAAATTATTTACATTTAATGGTAAACAACTAGAATCTGTTACTCAATAAAAATATCTTGGTATAACCTTTACTGATAACGTCCAATTAAAATATGCACCTGAAATCCTTGCCCAAAAGGCAATAAAAGCTTTCTTTGGCTTATCCCATCTTCAGAAAACTTATCTGTACAGAGTTGGATTAAGTTATATTAATCTATGATTTCTCCTATTCTAACTTACGGTTCAGAAATATGGTTAGCTGACCAAAAATTTAGCCTAGGTTATTTAAACAATTTTTCATTTGAAAAAAAAACAGAATATGATCATGAACCATATACTACGAGTGCACAACAAAGCCTCCAACCTTGCAATTCAAACAGAGCAAGAACAATTTTCATTTTATATTTTAAGGTTTATAAATATGTTTAAATACTATTAAAGACTTACGGTGATAGAATCATCTAATGAGTATGTTTACGACTCAAAAAGATCAGCCGTTGAGGAAGATAAAAAAACTAAAAATGGGGGAAATCTGTAGAAGATTTAAAAACATTATTTAATCTGAAATTCGAGAAAGATATAAAACTAACTATATTCAAATAGACTTAGGAATCATTTAAATCACATAAAAAATAGTGACTCAGACTTAAGTTTAATATTAATAAATAAATATCTAAGATCATATTTGACAAAACTTAGACTAAGTGCACATTGCTTAGCTATTGAAACAGGTAGTTGTAAAAATAATAATACAACTTCTGCCAATGTCTTTCATTTTTAATTGATTGTCCCTTATATAACAAAATTCGAGATAAGTTTTTAAATTTATTTAATAAAGATATATATGAGACTCCTATGGAGACTATCAATCGTTTCTTTAACCCAAATACAACACAAGAACTAAAGAATATTTGTTTTTATTTAAAAGAATCTTATACACTAAGAGATTTACATCTTTAGAAAAAATATATGTGTATAATTATTCAAAAATAATGCTCATCATATGGTACAGCAAAATGCCACAATATAGTGTACATTGTCATACAATACAGAAACTTTATATATTTTCACAATTGATTATTTCATTATAATTCTATTCATGCTGTTATTTATTTAAATTAAGTGCTTTGATTGGATAAAACCACTTAAATGGCGTCTTCTCAGATAATTTATATATCGATATTTCCTCTGAGCGGACTATTTTCAGTATCCAATGTAAACAAGATGGCGTCCTCCTAGCGTATCGTCAGGGAGAGGGGGGCAATGTTTTCTCTGCCCCAATGATTTCCAATTAAATCGATTGAGATTTAAATAAAATATAATATTAATACAATTTACTGTTTCATTTTGTTTTTTTCCTATCAATATCTACAAAACCTCGATTCCTTTGGTACTATGTTTTGCATATCCCTACGCTTTCCGGCCTAGGTACGTTTTGAGGTCTAGATGGGTTTCTGTAACTGTTTTTGCTGTTTTAAAAATCGCAACGATTATTTCACAGAATTATAAGGATTAAACACTGTGTTTTATGAAATTATCAATGTGTAAACTCCGACGACTCCCTCACAAACTTGACAAAGTCCTTCAGACTTTATTTAGTATGTGAGTGAGTCGCCGGAGTTTACACATTGATAATTTCCTAAAACCCAGTGTTTAATCCTATAATAATTATTAAATACATACCAGTATATTTTTAAGTCGATAAACGTACTATCTGTTTTGTATTAGATTACGCAATATTGTAAATATGACTATGGTTTATCCAATTAAATAATTTGAATTTGATATTCTAATATGACGTGCTTTAGGGGCTTTGAGACCACAACTGTGGTAAAAAAATGATTTATCTATGAGCAACACGCGCTGAGAAGGGCGTGTTTAAAATGGCTTTACGAATTACAAAACTGTAACTCCCACCGGAAAGCATTTGCATATGACGTATAAATCTTATAAAAAGCGACACGCGCTATAATAATCCGTTGCAATATATTGTATGTTACATTGACGGAACAGCCAGTTTATGGCGGAAATGATGTTTTCTATAGGTACCAAAATATTATAAATGTACTCTTATTGTCCTATTAGAATAGAAATTATTCACGGAGGCTGTGATTTATCATTGTTTTACCACGGGATGGCCAATTATGTCGTTATTTTATCCCTTGATGTCGCTCGGGATAAAATAATTCGACATAAATGGTCACCCCGTGGTAAAACAATGATAAACCACAGCCTCCGTGAATTATTTCTTAATTAACACTTAAGGTTCGCGGCGGATCTAAAAAATATCCGACGGCAAATTTCCATCCTGCATCCAATATAATGATCGCATCAATATATATGTCATACTTTTTAAAATGATTAGAAGAAAGGGGGCTGGGGGAAAGATACTAAAACGATCAAAAGTTATCTATTGTTAGGTTAAGATTGGGGTAAACTATAAATTAATTAGAACCTATAGCATCTTTTTTTCAGAAAATGCTGATAAATTATGTGCAGAAATTAATACAAATGTTTATACAATGTATGTTCTTCGAATCGCTTTTAACTAGCACCTAAAACAACTTTGTAAGAGAAACAACGTAATTTAAGCTTACAGAACTGTTATAAGTCAGGGTGAGTTTTTCGTTCGCCGACATCAGCCTAAATAGCTTATCGGTTAAATTTATTCGCAGGAATTTTACTATATATAATAAGGGCCATGTCACCCCCCCCCCTTTTTTCAAATGGTATGGGGCTTAATTCATGTTGTTCCATTTTAGTGATTCTACTCTGTATCACTTTGATGTAATAAGTAAGTCCATAGTTACTATAGTTTTCAAATGGACTGCTCGGTTTAACATACCGGTACATGTATGAAATATAATGCTACTTTATTCTAATTTCTTAACGTGACCAATTCTATCTACCAGAAGTTCAAGATTTCACTGGACTCTAGGTACCTCTCTAACGACTCATATAGATATAGTTCTAGCAAATTATCCAACAGCGATGAAATCTGAAGGCGGTCATATACATGTTGTACAATATTTTGAAGAGGGTCAAGATTTTATCTGAATGTTTTCTGCATTAATTACTTTTAGGCTGTTGCAAACTGAAACTAATAATGCCAATTTTATTTGTTTACTGCTATAAACATGTAGATAAATTCTTACACATCTAGTGAAGCTACCTCTAGAGGATACTTTGCCTTCATTAATAGATTTAATTAAGTTAAATTTGTTTTAGTGTTAAATATATAATCATACTAATATATGTCCAAGAATATCTGTCTACCTGCCGTCTTAATTTGAATAGAGCAACAATTGATCTAACATTAAAATTGCCTCATTAAAGTAATCATAAATGAAACAATTCATTTTATTCATATATACTCAGGAACAATTATTGTTAAGGATAAATTTTAAGTGGATATCAACTACATTTTTTAATGCCATTCTTAAACGGAGACATTTCATGAAGGGGTTTGATATAAATATGTTCACCTACTAAGAAGATGTGTATTCTTGCTATATTTTACATGCATTTTTAGAACTAGATCAAGAATATTGATGTGAATATTATTATTATTATTATTATTATTATTATTATTATTATTATTATTATTATTATTAAGGTTTATTTTCCAATATGACGCTTGCTTTCCAAATTCCTTCTCACTTTTGTTATTTTTGCTCTTTTTGTTTCTCATTTTTCCAAAAAGGCAGTGGAAAAAGTAAGAAATATTTCATTTTTAAAGTTTCGCGATAAATTGTTATCGGAAAAGATTCTCCAGAATTGGCCAGTGAGATCGAAGCAGTATTCCAAATCTCCAAAATATTGATACCCAAATATATTTTATTTTTATATCAAACATAGCGAAAATGTCAAACACCAAACGCACTGTACATTTTCGTATACTTAGCTCAAATCAAACTTTTAGCAAATAAGTTTATCCAATACAGATCGGATGTGGCCTCGTTGGACGAGTGGTTAATTAGTTCGTCTACTATTGATCACTGGGTCTGTTAACACCCCTTTTACAACTTATATACTTAAACAACTGAACATTGTTAATATTACATAAATTGCTACATTTTATTCACAAGAGTAAAGGTTATGACCCAAACCGCTCTATGAGCAAAACAATCTGTTTAACTAAAATTCGATCCATCTCTCAAGTTTTGCTGATACATCGCGTCGAAAATAAGTACAGAAGCCATGAGAGGACGAATTCTAATTAGATTGGACAAAACCATAAGAAGATTGAATTTCTTTGTTTAACAATACCAGTGTTTAGTTCGGCTTCTTTAACAAATATATATAAAGCATTGTTTTCGTAGGCAACCGTACATACGTACATTCCGAATGTACTGAGATTTTTTTGTCTTTGTTCAGGGGGCCTCGTTGGTCGAGTGGTTAAGGTAGTTCGTCTACTATTGTTACGTGGTCTGTCAACACTGAGGTTGCAGGTTCGAGTCTCACTGCTGGCAGGGTGTACTCGACTCCAATCTTAATTTCCTACTGCAGGTCGGGAGTTTTCTCCGGGTACTCCGACTTTCTCTCCTAATAAAAACTGGACGCCATGATAATTGCTGAAAGTGGCGTTAAGCCCCAATCAAACAAACAAACAATCTTTGTTTAGACTATACATTTAATTAGGGTGTCTTCCAGATTGTCCCACTTTTGATAATTATAGGTAAAGAAAGATAGAAAAAGTGATTAACAATAATGGACGACATGGGAATTATAAGTGTTGGACAATAGGGAAATGTTATAATGTTTTTTAAGACTGTCACAGATATGGTTTAATATAGATAGTTTATAATTATATAACATGACAAGCTTAAAAACTATTTTATTGATTGATTGACTGATTTTGTTTTTATCATCAATAAATAATGAGAAAAGTGATGGACCACCGGAAACAGAATTTTGACTTCCACTGAAATAGTTATGAGGCGCGTAGTTTTAAGCATAATATAGCGGGTGCAAAGTGCCTACAGAAGGAAGGGGTCTTCATCGCGCAAGAAACGTAGTACTCCACAAACACTTTACCCACTACGGTTTTTTCCCGTTTCGCATGAGACAGGATAAATGATCAAATTCTAAACTGCAGAAACCGGTTGTACTTCAAGGATAACATATAAACAATGCTGTGTCTCGATTGGCTGCTAAATCGGGAGATAGCTGCCGATTGGCCAACAAATAAGCAGAGCTAAGTTAGGGATGAAAACCCCGCATTTTTACGGGGCGGTAGCAATCATAATGGGCAGACCGCCGTTCATGCCACTCGAAAAAAACCGAGGAATCATGAATCGCTTACGATGAATAAAAAAGGGGAAAAATATGCAAGACCAATCTAATTAAAATTATATTTTTACTTGGCTCCCCTTTTGCTATTTTCATGACGACAATAGCAAAAGGGTCAAGTGAAAATATGATTTTAATTAGATTGGAATCAAACTTTTTTAAAAGGAAAGTGGCATTGATTTGTGTATGTTTATCATAAAATGTGTATAAAACTTAAACGGAAATTTCCGAAGCGTAACATTTTCGCGAACAGGTCTATATCAACTATTTTTGTGAATATAATGGATCTAGGATGATAACAATTCATTCTTGGATACTGCCTCTGATTTGTATTTTATGGACAAATGATTCCGGTTACAAGACAAATTTTAATTATTTTCCTGCTTACTGACAATGTTAACATCAACTATCTTACCACGTATGATGCATCTAGAGATGCTTAGTATAGTGCATGCATGCTTCAATTGCTGTCTCTCACCTATATTTTGCGGTTGCCTGATTTGGCTATCTAAACATCGTGTACTTATAATGAAGTGATGTAAATAATAACAATACATACTGCCATTTAACATTAAAAAAAAACAGTACGTTTTTTTGTCCACAAAGAAAAATAAAGCTTTGAGACGGCTAGTTTTTTAGGAAAGATTATACTTGTCGTATTATATACCTCACAACTTTCTTTCCTCTACCGGAGATGCGCTGTAGCTTAAACACTTGTAACCATCACAGTATAGCCCCAGGGAGAGCAATTTTACCAATATCGGATAAATAATAATGAAAAAAATATTTTATGGGCCATTTCAAAGCTCAAGTTTTGACCCCAGGATAAAAATTCCAAAATAAACGTATTTTTGGTCCTTTCTGTTTAAGATCATTTTAATGGCAACATTTAACTGGTAAAAATGGATTTGGATGATTAAAATAATTATCTGGATTGCAAACGTCCGATGTTAATCACATGTTTAGATACGTTAATTTTCACTTCTTCCAGTTGATATATGACAATCTTATCATCTGGCAAGATATGGGGAGGGGGTTACTATTTATAGGATAATTAATTGGGCGGAGTGAATATCCAAAATATGATCACGAGTGCCGCATAACGCATCTGATTAAACAAGTGCGCGGAACTTGTTCCGCGCACGAGTTTAATCTGATGCTTTATGCGGCACGAGTGATCATATTTTGGATATTCACGATGCCCAATTGATTATCCTATTTATTTTATAGATCAAAATTGTTTTCGTAAAATTTTCATGCTTAATCCTAAATTTTATGAACGGCGGATGAATATCTGTATAGAACAAAACCATTGTGACGTTTTGGTGGGAAAAAACCCGAGAGTGAAAATAAACGATAATTTTCACATGTGATTTACCGTGATTTCTGTCACTCGGAAAATTCGATATTTCATCTCTATCTATATAATAAGACAGTGTATCTTTGTCCCCAATAAAAACTGGACGCCACGATATTGCTGAACAATTGCTGAAATTGGCGTTAAACACAAACAAACAAACATCAATATATTTACGCGCTTGATTTATAAAATAGCAAAGACTTTTTTGTTAATAAGGTTTTGGTTGGTGTAATGGGATTTAACCCCGCTTGCAGAAATTGTACAGCTATATCATAGTTCCGAGTTAAAAAATCCACAATAAAGAGGCAAATCCTTGTCAATTATAAGGTTCGGCCATACCATCTCATAATACTTTAGGCCAGAACGCGAACCTACGTGTTCATGTTTGTTTGTTTCAATGGTGTTTAACGCCATTTTCAGCTCAGCTATATCATGGCGTCCAGTTTTTACTGGGGATGAAGCCGGAGTAGAGAAAACCACCGACCTGCGGTAGTAAAACTGGCACTTCTTGTCAATTCCTAAGTGATAACAGGCACACATAGGAGATCATAAATAATCCCTAGTTTTGGAGTTACAGCGCCATCACTTTGTGGCCATTAGTATTTAATTAGCATACACATCTGTAACGAAATATGAGAGTTGGTTACGCCTCAGCAGCAATACATTCTTTATCTATCTTTTCACACAATGTAAAAGTTTTATGAGTTATTGAAGGTTTAAAAAAAGAAAATGTTTTGTAATAACACATTAAACAAAAGGTTGCGTTATTTATACAATGGTGACTCACATCGTATATAGAATTTTTAAACAAAAAATATTCTTATATTTAATTGTATTTTACTGTACCTCCACTTTGAAAAAAGTCCATTTACTACCAAAATGTTTATAAAACAAAAGCAATAAAAATTAAAATGACATATAAAGAATAATATGTATTTGTGTTTCTTGTCTGTTAGAACTTATTCTCCTAGTGTTTATCACGTGGTGTTTATTTCCTCAATTGTATTCACAATGACAGAGAATTGCAACTAATTATAACATCTGTGGGCAGTCCTATACACATTTACACCCATTTGTTATCATTGCATGAAACATGTTTTATTGGTTTATTTAACGACATAAAGACATTAAATGTAATCAAGTGATGTTAATAGAGCACTTTTATTTGCCGCGGTTAACCTTAGCTTTAGATGAAAATAAGGGGAATTGGTATATTTAGATAATTTACAACTACTCAAATATATATATTATTCAATGAAAAGAGCAACCTTTTCATATAATTTGGAAGGGAAAAAACGAGACCCTTTTGGGCTGCACATCCATATTACCGTAACCCAACTCCAACCCTCTCGTGAAAATTTCATATTTTTGCATTGGTTGTGTTATTTTAACTTGGTGGAAGGGCGATAATCCAAACACGTTATTATTGGGTAGCAGATTTTCATAACGATCTTTCGGAACACATCGATGTTTTACCGAATAAGTATTCCGAACATTCAAAAAGCAGCTTGATTGTCATGGTAGCAAAATTTAATACGACACCGGTCTGGAGTTGGTAACTATCACTTGAAAAAAGAGTTTAACATGGCTTTTATCGAACCATCTGATTGTATTTTTCCTACAAGAATAGTTTGTCCGGGCGAAATCATTGAATATATTAAAAGTGAGAAGCCTGTGTCATCAACAGAAGTATTAATTAATTATGACGAAGTCGCCAAAACAACAGTAAGTTAACAGGTAATTAACAAACTGCCAGATGACACGGTATTTGACGAGGCTAATCAACAATTTAATCAACCTGTTATTCAATTTCCTGCCTTTGATGTTAATTGTAGTCAGAAGAGTTTAGCTCGTTTTAATATTGACAATAATTTAATAACTTTAGTTCCTCAACAAGGGGCATTTATTGTCCACGGTAGAAAGGGAAAATATTGTGTTACACCATTTCCGAAAGTAACTTGTCAGTGCGAATCCACTAGTACATGTTATCACATTTTGGCGGTCATGATGAGCATAGGGTTAGAACCAGTAGAAAAAAAACAGAATTATTAATTTAAGGGCATTGTCTAAAGAGTGTTAAAAAAATTGATAAAAATTCCGGTAGGAAACATCCAAGATTCAATGATAACGAAACTGAATTCGAACCAGCTCCAGATTCGGCCTTTTCGTTAAACACTCCTCTCAAAACAAAACACCATCAACAGTAAAAAGCTCGAAATCTGTAGAAATTCCTCAAAAATCGAAACTCGTTTTCCCCAGTAAATCGAAAAGACAAATAAATTTAAGTTTAATAGAAGAAGAAAAGCATGTAATAATGTAGAGCTCCCAAATATGTTTGCAAATATTTCAAAAAACAAAGATCCCGTTGAACAAAATAAAAATCTGCCCGTTAAAAAACGCAAAATAGAACAAAATTTTGTAGAGAAAACCAACTTTGTTAATGAGCACATTTCGGATTTGTCAGATTCTACAACATTACCTTGGCTGGGAATTTGTAAACAACATCATAAACAATCAATAATAACTAACGAACCTTTATTTTCAGACATAATTATTACTGCTCAAAATATACTTATATCCCAGTATCCAGAAATAAACGGGTTTCAGGATACCACATTAGAACCAGTTAAAATTCAGGACAGGTGAGTAAGTAACTGTGGTTTTAAATCTCAAAAATCACCATCATGTCAAATTCACCATAACGGTCAAGATCATTGGGTTTTGTCATTGCAAAATTCTAAAAATGAATTTTTTATTTTGGACAGTTCATCATTAAAAATTACATGTTTGGAATATCAGTTAGCTCAAATTTACGGAAAAGACTTGCTATTAAAATGCCTGAAACGCAGACTGAGGCAGAACGAAAACGTTGATTGCGGTCTGTTTGCAATTGCAAATGCCGTAGGATTTTTTTAACAGGATTCATAGGGGGTACCCATATTATATTCGATCAAAAATACATGAGACAACATTTTATTAGTTGCATGGAAAGGGGACATTTTACTCAATTTCCAAAAAGTTCAATAGGTCCAGCACTATCAAATAATAAATTGACATTAATACATTATTTCCAAAGCAGAATACATTTAAACATTTCATCACATATATATAACTCATATAATATATAATTCAATATTTTCAAGCTGTTGACATTTAATGGTTTATAAATTAATATCTGACATGTGAATTCAAAACATCGTGGAAAAGAAATTTCATCAAAAGTGTCCTGTGGCTGATTTTTTTAACAGAACATGCATCCAATCCGGTCAGCTTTTGACCACTTTCCCTTTCATTAATAAAATTAAGTTATATATCAATGGATTTAATATAAAATTTACTAGAGGAATATATTAAGCAATTTTGACCGGAGTAATGCATGTTTTTACTAATTGAGTCCAAAGTTGAAATTTCACTGTACGCCGTATTCCGAAGGACAACCCTTCCGGTCAACTTTTGACCACTTTCCCTTTCATAAATAAAATTGAGTTAGATATCAATGGATTTGCTTTAAAATTTACTAGAGGAATATATTAAGCAATTTTGACCGGAGTATTGCATGTTTTTACAAATAGAGTCCAAAGTTGAAATTTAACTGTACGCAATACGCCAACGGACCACCCTTCCGGTCAACTTTTGACCACTTTCCCTTTCATAAGTAAAATTGAGTTGTATATCAATGGATTTGCTATAAAATGTACTAGAGGAATCTCTGAACCAATTTTGACCGGAGTATTGCATCTTTTTACAATATGAGTCCAAAGTTGAAATTTCACTGTTCTCAATACTCCAACGGACCACCCTTACGGTCAACTTTTTACAATTTTCACTTTCATGAATAAAATTGAGTTATATATCAATAAATAAATTTTCCGAGAATACTGACTTTTGATTGGCTGGAAAATATTTTCTATCCGAGGATGGAAAATAAATTTGATCGTCATAGAGACACGCGCCCTTTGATGTCATATATTACTCCACGGGAAACTAACAGTTTTTGTGTTGATCTCTTTTTTCATAAATGTCCAGTTACAAAAAAAATTGTGGAGTTTATTCTATTGTTTGAATTTATTTATAAGTGTTAACTACACAAAATATTCTCTCCATCGAGGGATAACAAAATTTCCGTTGTGCACATTTAATAGCGGATTATAAAATGTGCAAAACGGAAATTTTGTTATCCCTCCATGGAGAAAATATTTTTTGTATTTAATCCTTAAATGGATTTGCCATAAAATTTACTAGAGGAATCTATTAACCAATTTTGACCGGAGTATTGCATTTTTTTACAAATTGAGTCCAAAGTTGACATTTCACTGTTCACAATACTCCAACAGACCACACTTCCGGTCAACTTTTGACAATATTCACTTTCATGAATAAAATTGTCGAGTTATAAATCAATGGATTTGCTATAAAGTTTACTAGAGGAATATATTAACCAATTTTGACCGGAGTATTGCATTTTTTTACAAATTGAGTCCAAAGTTGAAATTTCACTATTCACAATACTCCAACGGACCACCCTTCCGGTCAACTTTTGACCACTTTCCCTTTCAAGAATAAAATTGAGTTAAATATTAATGGATTTTTGCTATAAAGTTTACTAGAGGAATATATTAAGCAATTTTGACCGGAGTATTGCATGTTTTTAGAAATAGAGTTCAAAGTTGAAATTTTACTGTACGCATTACTCCAACGGACCACCCTTCCGGTCAACTTTTGACCACTTTCCCTTTCATAAATAAAATTGAGTTATAGATCAATGGATTTGCTATAAAATTTACTAGAGGAACCTATGAACCAATTTTGATCGGAGCATTGCATCTTTTTACAAAATGAGTCCAAAGTTGAAATTTCACAATTCTCAATACTCCAACGGACCACCCTTCCGGTCAACTTTTGACAATTTTCACTTTCATGAATAAAATTGAGTTATATATTAATGGATTTGCTATAAAATTTACTAGAAGAATCTATGAACCAATTTTGACCGGAGTATTGCATTTTTTTACAAATTGAGTCCAAAGTTGAAATTTCACTGTTCACAATACTCCAACGGACCACCCTTCCGCTCAACTTTTGACTACTTTCCCTTGCAAGAATAAAATTGAGTTATATATCAATCGATTTGCTATAAAATTTACTAGAGGAATATATTAAGAACTTTTAACTGGGTTAAACAAGGAAAACACAATTGTGTACCAAAGTTGAAAAATCGTATTCAATTTTAGAAGAGAAAAAACCCTTCCGGTCAAGTTTTAAATAATTTAAATCAATGTAAATTAAATTATTTTATATTTATTATGTAGAAATTGTTATTATCTTTCAGAATCCGTTTAAATTACATCAATATGTTTATCCGTTCGAAAGTTATGGGCAAAAATATATCAAAAAACCCTTCCGGTTTTTCCACCCTTCCGCGAATTAGGGTCTCCCCTGAAGCATTTTAGCAAACAGAAATAAGATTTTTTTTCCTGACAAAAAAATGTGTTTTGTTTAACATTAAACATTAAAAAGATTTCAACTGGGGTCAGTGATGGTCTCTCTTGGAGCATCAGGTGTTATTTAACCACAAGCCCTTTAACAATAGTACATAAAAATCAGAGAAAAGTTGTTTAGACTGGCAATATAAATCCTACAATACCTTCAATTACAGATGAAATTAATGTTTCATATTGTAGTACTTTGATTCCGTACTTGGTGGCCACAATAACTTGAAATTTATTTCATTACAATATTGGGCTTTACAAAGCATATGGTAAACTGTATTGATCTGATTTCGTTATTTGTGAAACTTCATCACATTTTTATCCTACTACTGCCTTTATACCATGCATGTTGATTATTAATTATAAAGTCCATCTTGCATAATATACCTGGTAAATAAATAAATAAATAAATATGCAGCCATATATGGTGTGAGTTCGAATCCCGCTGAGGGTAAACAAAAATTTGACAGTGTTAAAAATCTAATTCAAACAGTGTTGGGCTTAATTTGCAGAAGTATATATAAAAATTTGATATTAACCCTGTATTTCTGATGTTTCAGCAATCCGCTGGATAGATATATTATATGGTTGTCACAATACCTAGACGTTTGTATATATATAAGTCTAGAGAATTATGCAACGATACAAATATAAAGATGTTTCTACTATAAAATAGTTATATTAATAAATATAACTATTGGCCTTCTTCAGTGTCAATATCAATCTATTATAGATTGATATTGACACTGAAGAAGGCCATCAGTTGGTCGAAAATTTTGACATATTTATTAATATAACTATTTTATAGTAGAAACATCTTTATATTTGTATCGTTGCATAATTCTCTAGACTTATATATTATTTTTTCGTTTATGCTAGCTGTATCGTCATGTTGGCCATCTGATACTTAGTAAGTGTATTGGTTGGTAGCTTCCTTTAGACTATATATATATATATATATGTGTATATATATATATAATATATATATGTGTGTGTATGTGTGTGTGTTGTTCTTGTTGAATAAAAACTACTCATTATTACACCCTAGTTATATTTATTTTAAACATAAAACAAATTAAGGCTGTAACAATACTTACTTTGTGACTCAACTGTATACCACAATTGAAGAAAGGTGAGAATTGACGTGAAATATTTCATTTTATTCAATCATCTGCAAAATATAAAATATGTTTATGAAAACAAATTCTGTTTTGTTTTGTTAATATAATATCTAATTACATTTTTAAGGGTTTTCTTATGTTAAATGATTGTGACTGTATGAGTGTGAATGAAAATAAATCTTATTAAAAGGCATGAACGTAGCAATGACCCTAAAAACTGACCAAGATTCAACACTCCATATTGATTCTTGAACAAATAGTATTGCTCTTGAATAAACTTTATAGCAAAAATTATATTTGATTGTACCGTTCTGCGACAGTTGATTTTTTTCCAATTTTTTGATTGTAACCTTGAATACGGAAATGTGTTCTGTATTTATGTTATCTACAGACACATGACAGAAGACTGATAAGTTCTACGGGTGCGACTTTTTACCCAAACTTTTATTACATTTATTACGGCAGGCGTATTTAAGTAGGACCGCTTTGCGCACCGTAAAATTTATTGATGTCGTTATCGGTAAAACGTCACAAAATTTACAATACACTAAAGAAATCCACGAAATACGAAATATTTGTCATGATTTAAATATTAGTATATAAAGAAATCGGGGTTTTAAACAAATAATTTGATTTTTGCCAAAATATGAAAAATTCCGAAAATTTTAAAAACCACCGTAACCAAAAATTCGCAAAAAAACTGTTTTTTAACATTTAAAGAAAAACGTGACAACAAACTTAGTGCAAATACAATAAATGTTTCACAACAAATTCTCAAACAACAATTTAAAAATATCAAATTGCATTTCAAGACACAGGCATTAATGTTCCCTTGTTGACCAAAGAAGGAAAATGGGAATATGATTAAAAGCTGGAAACTGCTCCACCGACATCAACCCAAATTCATCATACGGGGGGGGGGGGGGGGGGCGATCATTGGGTGACATCAATCCAAAATACAAACAGTGATTGTGTTTTCATTCTGGCCAGCGCAAACGCCGAAACGGAAATCCGAATGATATCCCTAACTCTATTAAAATTCAAGTTTCACGTGTTTATGGACAAGGGAACAATATTGTTAATATAAAAAACCGAAAGTACAACACGAAGACAATGGAGTGGATTGCTGTGTATTTGCTATAGCTTTGGCTACCGAGTATTTCTTCTTTGGCTATAATGGACGAGTGTGTATGCACCTAATAGAATGCTTAGTAAATAACAAGTTTACACCGTTTCCAAAAAAGAAAGTTAACTATTTTAACATCAAAATTAAAGTTAGCAGATATAAAAATACCCATAGAGCTGGAGTGCAAAGCTAATTTCCGACTACCGAATTTGTAAGATTTATGACAGTTTGCGACACGTGTCGTGTGGAGACTTTTTCAATTTGCGCTGTGTCGGCTGCTTGAATTTTCCTTCAACAACAGTTACCCGTTTCATTGCCCGTCATGCATCAACAAGTGTTAAAATACTAACATTAATTTACTAATTACACAGATCTGTTCAAGATGTATTTGTGTTAAGTTGTTAAAATTTATTTATTACAATAATTACTAAAGTGTTCAATAAACCTTTAACTTTGCGGATTTTTTTTCTTGGATTTACACAAGACAAAAGACAAACTGCAGTCGCTATGTTTATAACAACAAGAACAAGCTCCAACATAAAATAAAACTAGAGGCTCCCAGGAGCCTGTAATCGCTCACCTCGAATCCAAATGACTTAAACTATATTTAAATTTTGGAAATTAACAGTTTCAGTCTAGTTGTTATAGCTTTTAAGTTACTGTGCAAAAACTAAACATTTCTTCAAAAAATTTGTTAAATACAATAACTCCTATAAGGTGCCATCGACAATTTCTGAAAATTAAATGGTTTTTAGGCATTGTCCTTTAGGGTACTTCAGAAATTTACAGTTTAACTCTACTAATAGGTGTGTTATAGACTAATTTATAATTAAAAAACTGTTCATTTGTCCAAATTCATAATGAAAAGGGAAATAACTCCTATAAAGAGTCATCTTGCAATTTTGGACTAAGCAATCACTTGTAGGGCTTCTATTGCTGATCATTTGTGCAATTTACAGTTTTAATCTAGCTACTATTATAGTTTTCAAGTTACAGGACAAAAATGGAAAATTTCATAACAAAATTGTCATTTAAGGGCAATAACCCCTATAAGGAGTCATCTGACAATTTCAGACCAATCACGTGAATTGTAGGGCTTTTTGCTGATCATTTTTGCAATTTATTATTTCACTCTAGCTGTTATGGTTTTTAAGTTACAGGACAAAAACGGAAAATTTCATAAAAAATTGCAATTTAAGGGCAATAACTCCTATAAGGAGTCATCTGACAATTTCAGACTCAATAGTAATTTGTAGGGCTTGTATTGCTGATCATTTTTGCTATTTACAGTTTCACTCTAGCTGTTACAGTTTTTAAGTTACAGGACAAAAACAGAAAATTTCATAAAAAATTGTCATTTATGGGCAATAACTTATTTAAGGAGTTGTCTGACAATTTCAAACCAATCAAGTGAATTGTAGGGTCTTTATTGCTGATCATTTGTGCAATTTACAGTTTCAATCTAGATGCTATAGTTTTCAAGTAACAGGACAAAAACGGAAAATTTCATAAAAAATTGCCATTTAAGGGCAATAACTCCTATAAGGAATCATCTGACAATTTCAGACTATTACAGTGAATTGTAGGGCTTGTATTGTTGATCATTTTTGCTATTTACAGTTTTACTCTAGCTGTTATAGTTTTAAAGTTACAGGACAAAAAACGGAAAATTTCATAAAAAAATTACCACTCATATAAGGAGTCATCTGACAATTTCAGACCAATCAAGTGAATTGTAGGGCTTTTATTGCTGATCATTTTTGCTATTTACAGTTTCACTCTACCACGTATAATTAGTTAAATACCAAAAATTTTGTCAAAAATCGTCAAAAAAGGGCAATAACTCGTACAAGAGGCCAATACACAACTTCGCACTAATAGGAACTATTGTAGACCTTAATGTGCTGATCAATTTGAAGTAATGGTTTTCTGTATAGCTATTATAGTTTTTTAGATAATGATCAAAACTTGTGTTAACCCCCATGTTCTATTTTTAGTAACAGTGGCCATATTTGTCTGTTGATCAACACCCTGGGTACAAACTTGAAACTAGGAACCCTAAGGATGATTGTGGCCAAGTTTGAAAAAAATTGGCCCAGTGGTTTCAGAGGAGAAGATTTTTGAACAAGTTTACGACGGCAAAAGCTCACATGGACCTTCAGGTGAGCTAAAAACAGATATGTAAAACTATTAAAAACAAATAAAAACATAATGAATTAGAATAAACTAGAATGACGGTAATGATCATCATTATTATTGTTATTATTATTATTATTATTATTATTATTATTATTATTATTATTATTATTATTGCCTTGAAATGCATTCTATTTTTTTATTTGATTTTTTTTTTAAATATTATTAATAATTATAACACTGTTCGTTCAGTAAAAACTTTTATTACCGGTCCTGATTTACCTCCCTTTACATCTCGGCATACACAAAATACCGAACTACGATACAAAAAATATCAATATTTCCATAAATATACGATTTGTTACATTTTGAACAAAACGTAATGATTAAATATCATAAGCTTGTTATATCTTTCAAATATTTTGTGAAAATTTTGTCAAATAACTAAGTAAATCATTAAAGTCGATTTCAGTCTCAGGGATTTTGTCTCGGGATCGGGTTCGGGCTACCAAAATACCGACCACCGTAAATATCAACCAACTTCCGGAATAAACACAACCTTTTTAGTCTTATTCCCGTGGCTGGACGTAATAGTGTTTAAGCTTGGATAGCGGAAAAAAATATATGTCAAAAGCGCTGGTTAGTTAAAGGAAAGTCGCTTCACTTGCTGCAAAAGATGTTAATGCCGGGTAGCACTAATGTCCTGAAATTTCCGGTAATGTCCTGAAAACGGAGATAAATGGTCATAACTTTTTGAATGATTGATTGATTAATAGTGTTTAACGCCTGAGCAGCAATATTTCAGCTATATTCAGGCGATGAACATGAAATGGATGATAAAATGAATATAAATGATGATGAATGAAAATGGGATGGGACACAAGGAAAAATAGGGGTAACAGATTTTAGATTGCCACTGGCAAATGGGAGGATGGATAGGGCCGGGCAATTTAGCCTCCTGTAGCGGGATCGAAATCCCTACTCATAGCGAATACTACAGCAGCGTTCTTTAACGTGCGAGGAACGTGGCATTTTTCCCAACACGGCGCACTAATAAGGTTTGCTGTCAGGTTTTCCGTATTATGGCCTGACAACACCAGCTTGCCAGGGGTACCCCATTCAACCACCTGGGGCACACATCCCAGTCGGTCTTTAGGTAAACCGACCCGACACACCGGGCAGGGTACTGGGCGCTATATAGTCGCCTTTTACGACAAGCTAGGTACACCACCTTTTTTTACATTTCTGTTTCACCTATTCTTCGATTTTGAGTCCTTATTTTAGGAAAAAATGTACCTTTTTTATCTATTAAACAAAATGGCCGCCAATAAGTCAGAATAGAAATCAGTAATTCGCGACTTCGTCGAGTCATAACTTCCTTATTTTTTGGAATATTTTGACAAATGAAACACCAAAATGTTCAGGAGAAAATACACTTTCTAATGGTGATTTTAAATACAAACAAATATTTTAAGCTTAAATTCATGTGGTACTCCTACTTAAGATATTTAAAAACCTACCTTTAATATTATAATTAAAAGTTTAAAAATAAGTCTTCCCTGTTTATAGTATCAAATGCTTTTTTGAAGTCTACAAAACATGTATATATTTTCTTTTTAGATTTAAAAGCTTTATCAATAATAGTTTTCAATGTTAAATTATGGTCACTGGTTCTACAGCCCTTCTTAAACCAATTTGTTCTTTTCTTAACACTTTATTATCATCTAAATATTTTTCTAATCTATTGAAAAGAACCCTAGAAAAAAATTTCCCAATACAACTTGAGAGTGGGATTCCTCTATAGTTAGAGGGATAATTAAATGAACCCCCTTTAAAAACGGGTGTTATGTAATTTTTTCTCCATAAATCTGGGTAGATACCTCAGACTTTAAAATTAAATTAAAAAGTTTAACAAACATGTTGAAGTTTCTATTTAATGTACATGAGGTTTTTTATCATTTCAGTAGTTACACCATCAGGGCCACATGATTTATTATTCTTCAGTGATTTCAATGCAACACGGGTGAAAGTGAAATTCCTGAAAATTTTGGCCGGGGATTTTGGGGGCCTTATAGGCCCCCAAATAGGTCCAGGGCAAAGTCCTGGTGCAGTCTGCGAAATTAGCACAAGTCCGCTGGCCCCTGGCCAGTAAAAATCCTTTCGGGCAAGTGAAATTTTGATAAAATTTATATTTAATATATAGGAGAAAATCCAAAAGTTCAGGATTCGGGCAAGTGAGTTGCAAATCCTAATTTCAAGCACTGCTGGTGGTGGATGAAAAATATGGTATTTGAGGATTTTGGAGTACTTCAGGACACTACTCTGCGGCCTCAGCTCCAGAACCATCGTTTTCATTAAGAAACCGCATGCCGGCATGTCGTAATAAGATTGAATTAATTCCCTTTAACAATGTAAATTTTACAAAACGAATTTATAACTACAACCCATGATCGCATCTTTTGAGAAAAAAATACTAATCCACAACTAAATCAGTCATTGAAATCGATAATTCCAATAGATTTATCAATTTTTCTATGTCACAAGACCAATTTTTAGACCTCAAACCCCTCTAAAATTTTCTCAACAGATTTGCATGAATCACAAAAACGGCCTAAGAGCGACCCAAAAATAACGGTAATCAGGAAAAATCAGGAAAACTTTCACCCATGATGCAAGCACCACCTCCTCAACAGATATTTCCTTATCTAATATAGACTGGGAACAAGATTCATCATTTGAGAAAACAATATTCAAACTATCATTATTATATTCATTATTCATAAGTTTTTTTAAATATTCAGACCACTCTTTAGGAAGAATATTTGAACTAGGATCCTTATAATCTGATTTTCTATGGATTTCCAGAACTCCTGTGGATTTGTTTTAGTTGATTCACTAATTTTGTTCAAATGTCAGATTTAACTTGTCTATGTTTTTTTTCTCACTAATCTATTAAATTCTTTTCTTTTTGATAATACATTTATTCATAGGTTATTGTTCCAGGGTTCTTTACATAGTTTTCTACTTATTGATTTTAATTCTCTGTATTTTGAGTCACAATCTTGATCAAAATATTTCTTTTTTCTCTTTCTTCTATGTTGATTTTTTAGTTTTACTTTCTTTTGTGTTGACAAGTTTTGTAGAATTATAAAGAATCTCAGAGATGTTATTAACACAATCATTGACTAATAGTAAAGGGGAGTGATTAAAACTAGACAAATTCTCATCAGTGTTTACTTAATTTACTATTGAATCAAGTTTATCCAAATTAGTCCAGATATCTTTAAAATCATGTTCTTCCAAATTATTAATAAAATTATATTCTATCTTATTTGTCCATTTGATCTTCTTTATAGGCTTATCAAGATCATAAGTAGATTCTTCTGAAAAATGTGACATTAGTTTTACTGTAATAGGTCTATGGTCTAAGAATGTTGGTTCAAATTGAGTTGCAAATACAGTAGTCATCAATAGATGTACCATTATGATTAATAAATGTATTTTTGCCACTAGAGTTCTGCCATTTAAGATTCTTAATTGTGCCTCATTACAGAGTTCTATAATAGAGCTGCCATAGCTATTAGTGGTCTGATATATTTCAGCATTTCTAGATTTACAAACAGTATCTGCAACATAATTAGTTGGTAGAAAATCATCAAGTACATCATTGAGTTCATTTGCAATATAATCTAATTCATTTTGATTTATATGAGCATTGAGATCTCCAATTAACATAATGTCACCATGTACTGAAAATTTCATAATATCATTCTCAAGTTTTTCAAATATCTGTTTATCATACTGAGTTCTCAAAGAATAAGATGAATTATTAATGGGATATAAATCGAGCATAGATATATATCTTTATAAAATCAAAAAAATTTTTATTTAGCTAAACCACATCATATCATCAATAGTTTTGTCAATAACTTTAATCCCAGGTTAAATGTCTTTTCTAATAAATGTGGCAAGGCCACCACTAACTATTATTTTTACTATCCCTACAATTCATATAGCATTTGAACACATTAAAGGCTAATATATCACTATGTGAGGCATGTTTCCCAGAAAATGTTATAATATCAGAATCTATAATGTCATGTAAATGATTATTAGAATTTATACTATCAAGTTTACATATACGATTACCAATAATTCGTTTAAAAATTCCATTCACATTCCAGGATGAGATTGATAGTTTTTTTTTAACTTTTATGCAGACGAGGTTTAACATTGTAATTACACACAAGGAAGGATTGTCAAAATATAGGATTAATATGACTTATATAACTTGCAAAAATAATTAATATCTTGAATATATGTTTTGTGTAAGGCTTTAAAGAACAGAAAAAAGAAGAGAAAGAAAAATTAAAGTATTTGCAATATTATTATCTCACTTTTTCCTTTAAAACTTTTCACTTCAATTTTGTTCTACATGATTGGATTATCTCTCTTTCCACAAAAGTATACATTTAAAGTCTAAGCAAGTTACTAATACTATTTCACATCTTGGTTGGGGAGTATAAACATAAAATATAACATCAATTAACAAATTAGCACAAAAGTATTAACTAGCAACTTTTGTGCATTAAAAATAAATAAATAAATTATTATTGTACAACAGTATGCTAACAATAAATTCAGAACAAGTGAAAAAATACAATACATGATTTATAATGAGTAATAGCAGCGAAGATCCTTAAATTCAAAATTATGAAAAGAAATAACAAAAACAATATTTAACCAGTAGTCAAATAATATTTGCAATTCACAATTATTAGTGTCTTCATTTGTTGTTTGTGGAAGAATTGGTGTTTAGTCAACGTCATCGAACATACAATTCAGACGTCAACAATCAGTCGTGTGCTGAAATACCAAGTTAAGTTAGACGAAATAGACAATGTTGCTCAGCTATTGAGTATTTAAAGGAAATATAAATATTGTAAATTGTAAACAACCGTTATTTTTGACATGAGTGTGCGTTATGGGCGTTACAATTTGACATAAACAAACAAATTTTGAGTGTCAATAAGTAACTACCGATCCAATTTTGACGAAAATTAATACAGCAGGTTAATTAAATTAGCTTTCAGTTATTATTAGATGGTTTTTTTAGTAAACAATTTTAAATTACAAATAAACATTTGTTTGCCAAACAGTCAGAACACTTTTGTATTTTTCAAATTGCCCATAACATTTTGACCGGAAACTTTTGTTATAGACATTACAACGGACATAATTTTCAGTGTCAGTAATAACTACCAAACCATTTTTTGTTTAAAATTACTACAGCAAATTTATTTAGTTCTATATTTGTTCAGTTGTGACGCAAACCAATTAATGACGTCTAAGGTGAAGGCATTGGTCACATGACTTGTCAACTAATCCACGATTTTTGACAACATGCACTGCATGGTTTTCTGGTTCGTTTCTTCTTGTTTCAAGGGGATGCAGGACACCATCAGCCATTTGTTGTAAAAATTTCAAAAGAAAGAACATTTATGGTAAATTTAATAATAATTTCTTTCATTTTCAACTTAATTTCCATAAAATTTAAAATAATAATAAAAGACTTATACCTATATTATTACTTCAATTTATTAATGGTTAAAATGAAAAGTTTTTGAATAAATGAGTTTGGGATTGGCAAAAATAATGAAAATGAAATTTTTAACAAGGGAGGTAATTTTGACCAAAAAATATAATTTTTTAGCACTTTTTGACCAGTTTTTTCCCTGTGGACAAAAATTTAACTCAGAGACCCCTATTTTTCTTTCCATCACTTAAATGTATATCAATTGCTTGACATATAAAAAATTCATAAAATTTCATTGGACAGAATTTTTGTAATCTTTTATTTTAGTGCTTTTTCATTTCAACTCCTCCAAAATAAGCTTTGAAACCCCTATTTTATTATTTTTTTTTAATTATGATAACATGTATAAAAAACTAACTATATGGCAAATCTAAAGATAATTCATTGACAAAATATTTTCAGTGAAAGTGTCCTGCATCCCTTTAAATTGTACACAATTAAGACTTAATGTTTTGAAATCTTGAATAAATAAGCTTTATTTTCCAATATATTTATTGGTGAAAAATATTACTGAAATATTTTTAAATAACAATTGAAGTTGGTAATTTTTTTCTTGAACCTAGGGAGAATAGAATTTAAGAAAAATAAAAAAATAATAATATAAATCGGAAAGGTAACCAATACAGGGGTATAAAATCTGGGGAACTATATAATTTGTGTTCCAATTTTATCAACTGTTGATCGTTAAAGCCCCTGGACAAGAAATTGTGTCAGCTAATATGTGATGAAAACTGTGATTAATGGGAGATAACTCTTTACGCACACATAAGGAACATAATTTAACTTCGTTCATAATGTCTTTAAACCAATGATGGATTAAATATGAAGTTGGACATTTATATTCTGGAACCTTTTAGTTAATATTCTATATTTTTAAACATTAGTAACAAGAAAAAATCGAAGAATGTGTCCATTGGACACAGATGCCCCCGCTAAATGAATTAAGTCCCAAACAGGAAGTAGTTTTCCGACAGGTCTGAAAGTTGCTTAGGACATACAACTGTGATACTGAACCACCTTGCCCATGTTGCCAAACTTCAAATTGTTCTCATGTACCGTTTTTGAGAAAAGGTTGACAGAAATGTGTACATACGGACGGACATATTTACATACAAATGAAGACCCAAACAGGAAGTAGTTGTCCGACAGGTCTGAAAGTCACTTAGGACGTACAACTTTTGATACTGAACCACCCTGCCAAATTTCAAATTGTTCTCATGTACGGTTTCTGAGAAAAGCTTGACGGAACTTTGTTTGGACGTTTGTACGTACGGACAGACGGACAGTCATGAGTAAAACTTAATGTCACCGACATGTCGTCTCGGGGGGCATAAAATGTTATGGAATGGTAGAATATTTCAAGTTGGGTTTTAAGTAAAAGAAGTATTGAGAATTTTCCAGAGGTTAAAAATTCCACTGGTCCGAGGTCCGGGACCTGTCGATTTGCTTATCGGATCTGTGCATCATAGCAGAGACAGAGTCCGACAGACCAGTTAAAAAAGAGATTTTATTTTATGCAATTATGTTTCGTCGTTGCATTTCTGTAAATGTTTGGGATCTGCAATATGCTTGATATAGACAAAGTAAGTCAGTTTAGAATCAAGTGCATCAAAGTCCTGTTTATCTACATTTTTTCTGCGTTTGGCAGTGGTACGAATTATTTATTGTTGGAAACATCAATGAAACACATGACCCAGTCATTCGTGACAAAATTATTGGAACTTGAAGTCAAGTCAAATAATGCCATTCCAAATGGTGACAAACCGAGTCAAGTCAGAAAATATCGAATTCGAAAGATAAACAATATGATGAAAATAAACTGAAGGGAAAGTTTCAAAGAAAAGCTGCTGAAAAAAAAGTGAAACTGATGCAGTCTTCACGAAATGCGTCAGTCCGACGGACAAAACCGATATAATAACGCTTGGACGGTAAAAAATCGTGTTTCGTTGGTCTGAAAGTCCGACATTGTTATTATCGAAGTTCAAGTTGCCCTGATGGTTCGTTCACGGAAAATACTTATATATCTGGTAGTACTGATTCACAAAGACTTCCAACTTTTGAGTAAATTTGTAAAACCAATAAAAATTGCCAAGATCCTGCGTATTTAACTCATTTTTGAAACGTTTTAGTTGGCAAATGCATAACGCGCCATTTGTTTATTTCCGGGATACCTCTAATTACCAACAACGATAAATGCAAAAATGTACACTACAACGGCCTTTAATGAAAAATCGTAACTGTTTGATAAACAAACTCTTTTAAATGGGGTTGAAACTTAAAAGTTCGTTTAAAACATATTTTATTGCAATCATTGGCGTTGATAATATATAAAATATATACTAGTAAGCTGAAATTGAAGGAATAAAGATAACTAGTTATCAATGACATGTTAATTTCTGTAGATGGGTATCCCATGGAGCAGTTGCTTTCAGCTTTGTGAATTATTTCTGTGTATAATAAAATGTTATTTCATTTATATTCTTCAGACACTTTTGTCCAGATATACACAGCTTGTTTATAACAGTTACGAATAGTATGATGTTTACAATATCTTTTATGTATGATATATATGTCTGTATCTACATGCATATAAGGTAGCTAGTTAAATGTTAACAATTGCAACATCAGACAAATTTGGTCCGACAAAAGCTGCTTCGGTCCAGCATTTTTGGGGAAGTTGGTGGACCGAATGTCCACCATTCTTTGGAAAGATTTCGTGAAGAATGCTGATGACTTCATTGATGTATAAAGGGTTTCAGTAAAAATTAAAGTTTAATCGATGAAAGTTTTCAGCATGTTAATGCCACGAAAATACTAGTTCTATAATGAATTTCTGTACAATTTCTTGATTATCTTTTTACCTAAGATATATTAGATTAAAAATTTTAAACAAATATTCCATTTATTACCCTTGGGCCTGTTTCAATAAGTTATGAAGCAATGGTTAGAAAAATATTTGTTCCAGGCCACATTTAAAAATATGTTTGTTTCCCCATTTCCGACCCTAGATTTTACAGGTGGGTAGGGAGGTAGGTAAAAAGTTTTTTAGCAGCAGCAGTATTGTTCATAGTTTCTAGAAACTTCCGATCACTTCCGGTCATAATAAAACCATGATCAGTACTGGACCGGTACCAAGTTTTTTCTGTGTTGAAACACATGCATGTATTATTAAATCATTTTGTGGTGTGTTGCTTGATTGACTGAATTTTTTTATGACCTACAGCATCTTTGGTTTTCTTGGTTGTATATTTTTACGCTCAGCTTCAAGGAAATAATGCTTTTCATACCAAATTTTTTAGTCAACATGTAAGTCAAGATTTATTCAGCTATAGGTTTATTTATGTTACTTGTTAATTTATGTTATTACATGTATGTTAAGCTATTGAAATTCATATATTCAAGTTCATATTCTTTATATTATACTGTAAAACAATATTATTATCGTAAATCACACGTAGACCATAAGGAAATGTTCACACTACCATTCCGACTTTGAGCTGTCTTTAAGTTCTCTCAATAATATCCGGTTGGCGACATGAGTCGTCAACCCGATTTAAGTAAATGCAATGGGCGGGATGCTACCAATGATAACAAATGTTCTATTTCCATGTTAAGTTTTAAAAGTTAAGAAAAATGAGTTGTCGAAACAGTAAATAATGTCGTAAAATCTCGCAAACCAATTTTGCGGAACAGCTGCTAAATTAATGTAACAGCCATAACTTCGAAAGCGCCCCGAAAACGAAGCATGCGCAATAATAAGTAATTAAAGTTGATTAAATGTGAAATTATAAACATTGACATCGAGGGCGACAGAGAAAAAGATTTAAGATTGCCCACATTCAACCATTCTCCAAGTGGGCGACAGAAAAAAGAATTTTAGTGGTCCACAAACAAATCTACTAGCCAATGGCAAGTGGGCGAGTGCTCATTTCAAACCCTGTGAAAAAGAATTGTATTTAACTTTAAAACACAGGATTTTAAAACTTATCTGATATATGTATTATCACATAGACTGGTCATTGAACTTGCAAAAAGGGGGAGGGGGAGAAATGCCAAATGCAACAAAATTGTGATTCAGATTTTAGAGATTATTAAAGAATTGCTGATGTGACAACCAAATACACATCAGGTACCTGTACCACATAAATATGGTTATCATTACTGTATTAATATTATCTACCCTTGCCTAAATATGTCCCTTAGTATTCTTCTATTTAAACAACCCTTTGGAATCCATCCAATGACAGCACATGATACTACAATAAATCTGGTATTTTTAGAAAGCTGAATATTCTGGGAATCTTGAGGATAAAGTTTTATTATTGGTTTTTTAGTGAAAATAAAAATGTGGATAGTCAATTAGGGATGCACTTAATTTTTGGACTGAAATAGAAAGTGTAAGTAGATTTTAAGACCCTGTGGACTTCTGGTTGAGTTTTCCTTCTTATATTGCAATGAAATATATTGTCAAATTCTGACAGAATGTTGATCCAGTGCATTTATATGGGACAGAAGTGTCACTTTATTTGAAATAAAGGTAAATTTTCTAGGATAAGTCAAAATCATCAAATTTAATGTAGTCAAAGAGTCCAAAAACAATGGTGGTCCTACTGAGTACATATACCTTCAGTGGGTGTATAATGCATTTATAGGTGGGGCTTGATTAATGGGTTGCAGGACACCATCAATCACTTTTGGGGAAAGTCTCAAAATAGATATCACATAATATGGTAAAATTAATAATAATATCTTTTATTAAAAACTCTAAATTTCTTTAAAATTAAAAAAGTAATAAATGAAAGTTTACGATCTTTAGTATTACCACAATTTATTAATGATCGAAATACAAAGTTTTCACATAAACATGTTCGTTGCAGGCAAAAGTTATGAAAATCACATTTTTAACAACAGAGTCAGAGGTAATGTTGACAAGAAAATACCAATTTTTTAAATTAGTACTTTTTGACCTGTTATTTCCCAATAGACAAAAATATAACTCAGAGACCCTTTAATGTATACCAATAGCTTGACATTATATAAATCAGAAAATTTCAATGGACAGAATTTTTTTTATCGATTTTTTTAGTGCTTTTTTATTCTCTTCTCTACATCACCTATAAGAAAAAATGAAATTTCAGTGCTCAACCCCTCAAAAATAAGCTCTGAAACCCATATTTTTTATTTTGAATTATTATTACTGGTATAAAAAAAAATTATGGCAAGTTTTAAGAAAATTCAATGACAAATATTTTTATTGTAAGTGTCCTGAACCCCTTTACTATTGCAATCCATTTTTCATGCCATATGTATGTGGGCTTTATGAATATTCATCAGTGGCAGATCCAGAGGGGGCAGAGGGGACATTCTCCCCCCTAAAAAAGTGAAAAGAAAGTGAGCGAAAAAAGGAAGAAAGGCAGAGGGGGTGGAGGGGACATTCTCGCACCTAAAAAAGGGAAAAGAAAGTGAGCGAAAAAAGGAGGAAAGGCAGATGGGGCGGAGGGGACGTCACATTCTTCCCCCCCAAAAAAGGGAAAAGAAAGTGAGCGAAAAAAGGAGGAAAGGCAGAGAGAGAAAAGAAAGCGAGCGAGAGTGTGTTAAAAATGTTAAAATTTGAAGTCCTCAAAAGTCCTCCCAAATGCTTAAATCTCACCAGCTTCTGGGGACTTTGCCCCCCCTTTTACTCCCCAACCAGGGCCCTGCAGTCAGCAGACCCATTCCCCAAATTTTGTCCATCCTAACCCGATTTTTTGGATCAGCCCTGGTAATAGAAATGTCATTCGAGAAAATACATCCCATTTAGGAGTACTGCACTCCCCTTTGGGTCATGTATTCTAACTTTGTGACAAACCCCTTTTGGGTTGTGTATTATGCCTTCTAACCCTGGGACATATTTTTGCATATTGCATATAACATATTACTGCTAGTAATACCCGAAAGGGTAGTCAAGCAGTATTAAAAGATAGATCTATATTAATTAACAAAGAAAGTATTTATATGCTGTTTACAGTTATAATACTAAATAACTAATGACAGTAATGTATGCATATGTCAAAGATGGCACTTGGTATGTCATATGCATTGGGGGCTTAATAAATATTCATAAAAACCGAGACATATAATTACAAATAATTATATGTCTTTGATAGAAAATAATAATAATAATGGCATTAATGCTGGTTTGCAACTCACTTGCCCGAATCCTGAACTTTTGGATTTTCTCCTATATATTCAATATAAATTTTATCAAAATTTCACTTGCCCGAAAGGATTTTTACTGGCCAGGGGCCAGCGGACTTGGGCTAATTTCGCAGACTGGTTTTGTCAGGTCAACAGGCCAAAAAAGGCGAGTCGGTTGTATTTTGCCTGTTCACCTTGGGACATATTTTCGCATATTATGTGTAAATCTAATTTATGCAAAGGCAATAATTATGACATTATACAGCAAGCTAGTAGATACTTATAAAAAAAGTATAGTATTTTTTTTTATAAAATGTCCCTTTTTACTTGAAACTTAATGAAAGTAACCATGTGATGTATGTTACTATGATACTTTATTTCAAGCCGGTGACATTTAAAACAAAAGTTTTGTAAGTTGTAGCTTTTAAAACCGACAAAAAAAAATGAAAAAAAATCGCTCGAATATATAATAGTCTACATTCAGTTAATGTCGACAAGAAAAGAGTGAAATAACTTACCGTTCAGTTAGCAGACGCTCTTTCTCTTCCTCTGTCACGGATGTGACGTTGATATAATAAATAACCCAATCAAAACGCGGTATTTTTTGGCGGTACAAGGCAGATAAGCAGCCATTTCTCAAATATTGGGAACCCATTCAAGCAGAACTGTCAAAAGACATCTTTGATATGTCTTTTATCGGAAAGTTTGTGGATTTCGGAATAAATTAATTTTGTAAATTTATTTTCTCCACAAATGTCTTCTGACTGGTTTTTTGGTTACTACAATTTGGTTACCAGTTTCAATTATTTATATTTTAGTGTAACTAATGCTTGTCATTTAAAAAAAATATTAGGGCCTAGTCACTTTGTGGTGGACGCCATATAGTGATCAGTCTGTCCGTCCGTTCCGAAGCTAATCATGTCCGAAATATAAATTATTTATCTTATGAGGTACCTAGGCTTTTGATATTTGGTATGTGGGTAGATAATATAAAGGCGACGTGTGGCATACTACGGTTGATGACCTTTGACGTTGACCTCAAGGTCGGCAGGGCCCAAAAAGATGGGTACCCTCTCACTGATATCTAGTTTAAAATATTTAAGTTATCATTTTTTCTTCTGAATTAACTTGGTAGTGGAAACAAGAATATAAGCTGTTCGTTACTGTCGCCGATTCCGGCTGCATTTGTAGTGTTACTGGTTAAATATGACAATTTAACAGTTGAGTCCTGCTTGATAAACGACATTTGTAAGAGAAACGTTTTCTTAATAATATTTGTATCATTTGAAGATGATTTCTCTTAAAGTTTTCATTTTCTATAAGAAATGGAGATGTCGCAGAGAATTGATAAATTTTTGTTACGGCGTGAATCCCACGATGGTTGCACGTTTCATAATAATTTTAATATCGCCTGGTATTTTATACCATAGTGCAAATAAACAACCAGTTTTTAACTGCAAATATATATGTACAGAACCAATTAAATATCACGATTATAACAGATACATTATTCAATTTTACAATAAACCAAGTTATAAATATGCAAGATTTAATATGTAAGAATAAGTCAAACCTGCAAATATATATATATGCACGGAGATGCTATAAAGAAACCTCCAGTGTTACGTCTAAAGTGCTGAGTGAATCTTTCAGGTGAGAATACAGTTAAGTTAATTATATTATAGTAGAAAATCATACTGGCGGGAAAAGTGTTAAGAGTCCATACGTGATGATTATGAAAATGAAATGAATATGGTTACTCTAAAACATTTTAAATAAACATATAAAATATACACATGAACAGTGTTCGTTGGTTTGAATGGTCGTGGGTTATAGACCTCTACTTAAAATGTTTCGTGTATGTGGTATAATGAAGAGATGTCTGCAACTGCATGTGCTCATTGTGAAATATATCTATAATATCTATAACATTGGTTGTACTTGAAAAGAAGGAAACGGTCAGTACAACCCGCACCTAAAAGAAAACGTAGCCAAAATACTATTGATACAGGTGTGTTTGATTCGTCGGCCATCTTAAGTTTTGTAAACATGTCACAGCAATCTCAACAATCAATGAAACCTAATCCACAAAATTTTCAATTTACAAATTATCTCTCTTCGCCAAACATTAATCCGTTTAGTCAGATGTCACAACAGACGCCGCACAATTTGCATTCTCAGAATCCTTCGACTGGCCACGTGCACCCCCCTCTTCCAACGAGCATAAATGCTCCACCATGGGTGTCTGACCTTAAGATTAAAATTGATGAACTTTTTTTTTTAATGAAATCTGTTGATGAAATTGTGTCCTCTGTAAATAGTATTGACACTAACGTTCGTAATATGAAGGCGGATGTTGACAACTTAGTGGCGAGAGTTGGCAAGATAGAAAACGGCTCATGTCTGCCAACTCTGAGAAAACCAGCTCTGATATAACATGCATAAACGATGAAATTGTAAATCTAAAAGCTGTTAATAAGCAAATATCTGCAAAACTAGAGTCACTACAATGTGGAAGTTTTAGAGATAACCTTCTGTTTTTCGGAATTGAAGAGGGGGATAGCGAACAATGTGGTGACATAGTAAAATCCATATGTGCTTCAAAATTGCATATCCCCGATCCAATTGAGACCTCTACCGCCCACAGAATGGGTAAAAAGCCTGAAGCAGGGAAACGGGACTCCAAACCGCGCCCTATAGTTGCGAAGTATGTTATCCGCCAGCAAATGGATATTGTTCGGAAAAACTCGTCAAAATTAAAAGACACTCAAATATCTATCGCAGAGCACTTCCACAAATATACCCACAATAGGCGTAAATCTCTTATTCCATTGTATAAAAAAGCAAAATCTGAGGGAAAATCCGTTTCGTTAGTGAGGGACAAATTATATATTGATGGAAATGTACACGTGTCACAATTTCCTGATGAGTCCGCCTCGTTCTCCGAGTCTCCTCGGAAATGATATTGTACATGACTCTGTTTTATCCCACATAAACCGTTTATTTGATTACCGATGTGACATTGAATTGCCTGTAAGGATAAATCCAGATCTTGGCTCTAATGAATACGTAACCAAACTGTTAAATTTGTGTAAAAACACGGGGCTCAGAATATTAAACGTCCGCCACCCAAAAGGTCTTTTGAATGGATTTACGTTCTGTGGATCTAGAGGGCTGAGCATTGTGGATTACCTCTTGGTGCCATACAATTGTATTGAAACAGTGAGCCAATTTATTGTTGACTCAGTAGTTTTACTACTTACAGTGACCACGTAGCATTACACGTCAAATTAAAGTGCAAAAAAACATTAATTTTAAGTCAAAAATATACGAAAGCAATACATCAAAAGCTCATGTCAGTTTCCGGTGGAATGACGAATCTAAGGACCAATGCGGTGAAATACTAGTATTAAACAGCGGCCTACTAAGCGAACTAGCTTTCAATGATATTCAGGCTTCCCAGGATGGTATTGACGAGTACGTCCGATCGTTCACAACACATCTAGTTGATATTGTCTCACCTTTCCTTAATTCAACAAATATTACACGAAAAGGCGCAAAGTACAAACCAGTCAATGGAATGACCAAATTTAGTAATAAGCAATGGTTCAATCGGAGTGCAGGAAATTGCGATCCATCTACATCGACGCGTCAAAAACGTTTAACTCAAACCATAAGCGTCTCAGTTACAAGCAAATACAAATCATGTGAAAACAAACAGAAAAGATTATATAAACGTCAAGAAGGCGATGTAGCAACCGTAGCATAAAGTGCGAATTAAAACCATTCCTAAATATTCCTAAATATGTGGAACTTCGATTTATCGGTAAAAATACTTAATTTTTCGTCCTTTAATGTCGTTTAATTTTTGTCGTTTAATGTTTGACAGAAGATTGACGCTGTTTAAATCCCCGAGTAATGTATGGGATGGGTAAGGTGTGTAAACTGATTTAAATTTAACGGTGCGTTAGAAGGAAAATATACGGAACAAATGTTTAGCTTTTCTAAAAAGCTAACCGTCTCTTAGCTGCATTACAAATTTTATGGATTTATTAAAGTATCTGGGTTTTTTTGTAATTTGTATGTAGGGTAGATAAACAATGTACATGTACCTTGTAAGGACATTGTTTTCGCTAAACTATTATCCGATTGTGCTTGAGAGATTTAAATGCCTGTCGTCATGTCACACGTGCTTTTTTTTAAAAATAATTAAGCAAAAGTTGACTCCCTAAACAAATGTTTAAAATGAGCGGTAAAAATATGTTTTGTTAAATTTGCATCAATATCAGAACGAAAATAAAGATACAAAACATATACATTTTTCATAACCCAAACAGCTTTAAAAAGTACAATGTTTACTTTTTAATTGTTACCGTCTCCCATGGGAGACGGTATACATAGTCAAATGATGATCAGTCTTCGGAGTAAATGACTCTCTGATACTTGATTGGGTGGTGAACTAAATCTATAAATATTTTTCTCATTTCATTGGTTTACGTCAGGATCGCACTAGTATGTGTACTGAAATTTCGATATATTCTTAAGTCGAATCGGGGTTGTAATCAGTATTTTAGTGTAGTAATGTAACGTTCCACATAATTATTGACTTCTATTTCATTCAATGCATTGGTCAGTGAACAATTAAAAGGTAAACATTGTACCAAAATCTCCCTACTTTTTAAAGCTGTTTGGGTTTGGAAAAAAATATATGTTCTATATCTTTATTTTCGTTAATCAGTATTTTAGTGTAGTAATGTTACGTTCCACTTATTGACTTCTATTTCATTCAATGCATTGGTCAGTGAACAATTAAAAGGTAAACATTGTACCAAAATCTCCCTACTTTTTAAAGCTGTTTTTGGTTAGGAAAATATTATATGTTCTGTATCTTTATTTTCTGATATTGATGCAAATTTAACAAAACATATTTTTACCGCTAATTTTGATCATTGTTGTTTAGGGAGTCAACTTTTAATTTTAATTATTTTTTAAAAAGCAAGTGACGACAGGCATTTATATCTCTCAAGCACCATTGGATAATAGGTTAGCGTTAACAATGTCCTTACAAGGTACATGTACATTGTTTACCTATCTTACATATAAATTAAAAAAAAAACAGATACTTTAATAAATCCATAAAATTTGTAATGCAGCTAAGAGACGGTTAGCTTTTTAGAAAAGCTTAACTTGTTCACTGACCAATCGTTGAATGAAATAGAAGTCAATATGTGGAACGTAACATTACTACACTAAAATACTGATTAACGAAAATAAAGATATAGAACATATAATTTTTTTTCAAAACAGCTTTATAAAGTAGGGAGATTTTGGTACAATGTTTACCTTATAATTGTTCACTGACCAATGCATTGAATGAAATTGAAGTCAATATGTGGAACGTAACATTACTACACTAAAATACTGATTACAACCCTGATTCAACCTAAGAATATATCGAAATTTCAGTACACATACTAGTGCAATCCTGACGTAAACCAATGAAATAACAAAAATATTTATAGATTTAGTAAACCACCCAATCAAGTAACAGAGAGTCATTTTCTCCGAAGACTGATCGTCATTTGACTATGTATACCGTCTCCCATGAGACGGTAATAAGATTTTTGTTTTGATATATATATTCTTACAGCAACAGCCTGGGGATCAGTATTCTAGTTTTAAAGGGCTATGTAAAATTTTATCTTTCACGAGAAAAGTAGAGCTAAAAGCAGCTCTACTACGTTGTCTACAAATGTATATTACACAGTATAATTGTTTAATCTCATCATTTTCTTTTAAGTGGTCAGATATAAGGTAATAAGCCACGTGTAGAAAGATTTGAACCGGTTCTGTAACTTCAATTTTATTTACTTTCAAACCTCGGCAATCCACTCTTAAGATTCTGTCTATTATTTTGGAGAACTTATGGGGCGAGACTGATCTTGCAATCTGTTCTATCTTTTCGTCTCGACTGGACGTGCGGACAATATATCTATTGATTTACCCCATTTGATCTCATCGTTAATGTTCGAACTACCAATCTGTTATGGACCTGGACTGGGTCCCTAATAGATTTTGGAGAATGATCCCTATTTTAAGCTGTTTTAGTATTGCGATTTTTTCCAGATGAGTTTTAGGCCGGTATTATTTATTTTGTTGGTTTACGGATTCGCCGACCCGAAATTTTAAGATTGTGAAAAAAAATAAACGCGTTTTTTCATCTGTAAATTATTTCCGCCGACCGCTTTTCTTATGATTCTCCCCAGAAAAAAATAAACGGTAATTTCATTGTTTACATTTATTTGCTGGTTGCCCATAAACAAATATTTGACCGTAAACCAGTAACCGGAAATCATACTGAATACCAATCGGAAGGTAACCTTTTTGTAGGAACACAGACTAACGGGAACCAGATCTTCCCGCTGGCGAAGAAGTGGAAGTGTTTTTCTACGGAGCGAGAAAAATCAGGGCTTTGCACACAAAAACAATATAATCTGTGGATAAACTCTATTATTTTAACAACAAATAACATTGATCTGATCTTCCGACAACGTATAAATAGACCAAAATGTAGAATTCCAGTGATTAACGAACTTTGTAGTTGTCTTAAACACACGCTGCTAACCCGCCATCTTTAATTTATATAAAACTTTTGTAGATCGTAACACTTTTACATTACAATTCTTCAGATATATTCTACTAAACAGCCACAAATAACAATAGTTTGATGTTTTTATAACGAACAATTGATCAAGATATAGAAGTAATATATTTTTCAAAATTTTAACGCACGCCATCAACTCGCCACTTTTGAAATAAACAAAATCTTTTTCACTGAAACTTTAAAGTCCTCTTTATTCAACGGTATAAATCTCCTTTGAAGTGTTTGAATCATCTCGCTCAAAAGTTGAAACACATATATTGATAAACTAGGATTATCAAAACTGCCAGTCTGGTGTAGCACCCCCCCCCCCCCAAAAAAAAAAACCCCACACATCAACTATACTGAACCCCTCCAACCTCTCCAGATATTCATCTAGCTATATATGTCAGAACAGAAACTCATTAACTACCTCAATAAGTCCCAAGTGGAATATCCCATTGGACCAAAACATCACACGCCGGTTATCCTATCAGATAGCAAAGGGAACAGCCTAAAAGACGTCGTACTCCATCAATTTGATAAGAATATAGTATGGTGGTGTAAAGGTGGATCTACAGCGGAACAGAGTCTAGCTTGGCTAAAAAGAAACCTTCGTTATAAGTTACGAGACCTAGGGCCAATAAGACTATATATCTGGCTGGGTACATGTAACCTCACATCAAAACAAAAGGGGAAAAGACCATACATCAGCCTCACATCCCACGATCAGTCAACTGTAGAAAAGGTACTAGAGACTTTGAAAGAAATAAAGGCCTATACTTCAAACTACGGCCAAATAAAAATAACCTTCTTGGAGATTCCAGTATATTCCATCGTAGACTGGAATAAACACTGTAACCATCCGGATCCATCCATCTTCAAGGACCAGGACAAAATACTACAAACACAAGTCATAAAGCTAAATGAAGAAATAAGGACATTAAATTCTCAACTGGAAACGCACTCTCCTGACTTTTCTAGGTTCCTAAAGGCAAGCTCCAGGCACAAAATTCGATCAAGAAGGGAAACAAAGCACTATTACAACTTCAACCTTTACAAAGACGGAATACACCCGAGAATTTTTCTAGCAAGGGCCTGGCTGAGAGAAATTGGAAACAGAATATCAAAGGAGTGTTGGTAGGATTTTAGGTTGGACAGGACAGACTGCATGGAATTCCAAGCTAACTGAACTGTCTGACTAAAAAATTCCTTCTACCCAACACAACAAATCAGCCAAAGATCCATCTGTGTTTTTAACTGACCATACAACGAACATTTTTTTTATATAAAAGAAATAACTTTTAAGCCGATCGATTGATCAACACGAAAAACCATTTTTTTCTTAAACATCACTTTAGATGGAACTATTTTAATGTGTGTGTGTGCAAAGCGTAAATAAATAAATAAATAACTTTTTATCCGCTACTGGAGTGCTCGACGAACGGAGGAACCTACCTGAGAAACAGAAAATGGGGGAACCCATCTTTTTACAGCTGGAAGTAAATGTAACAAACAATAATTTTTTGTCTGATAAAATATTTGTTAAATGTCATCCAAATGACACTGTAGGAGAGGTCATCAACACTCATTTAGAAAACTTTAAAGTGGCGATTGATGAAATAAGAACGGGAGCTACAAATGTTACTATTGGGACTGTCACACCTGACACCACCCCAATCCACGTTCTGGGAAGCTTTGGTACCAAATTTATAATGGTCACATGTCATGAGCTGAAAACTGATGAACAGCATGGCGATACTACTAGTGGAAAACTGCTTCCACAGGATACACAAAATGCTTTTTCCATCCTAATATGAATGCAAGAAAAAAATATGAGAGTTTGCCACACGAAAGGTACGTGTATACATAAAATCCTGTAAAAAAAGATTGGTCTGTTAGGTTTAAAGATGCACCTTTGAATGAATCTTTTTATGTCTCGATTCTTTCATGATTTATAAAGCCTACAATTAATGCTGTTGTGCGACTACTGAACCTTCAATTGGCAATGAAAGTGGGAGGTTTGGTGTCGTAAAATCGATTTAACCCACCATTCTGTTTCATTTTTCTGGTTGTTTTACATACAGTTGTATTAAAATGTACCCGATTTCATTCTGTAATTTTGTTTTACCCCCTTTTTACTGAATATATATTAGTTATTAAAAGCCATGGTGTGTCAATATACATGTATATGTACAGTTCAGTGTAATATTAAATATATCATTTGTTGGGTGTTTCAGTATAAAAACGAGCAGCAACAATCACAAAAATGGTAAGAAAACGTTTATATACAATTGTACCTCTAGCACCTTCATAACAAGAAAAGAGAAATGCACTTTTATTAGTATTAATACATACATATATATATCCTATATATATACCATTTTTATATATCTGCACTTCATTGCTTGCTTCATAATATCCTTTTAAAATACCAACCTACAGCTTTTTATATTTTAATGCAGCGTTTCTTTTCTTTAATACATCATGCACGTATATCTATGTTTTACAGGCACATGTGTCTTTAATAAAAACCATTTAATTTGCTATATTTTTATATAACATACACACATGTAGTTGCTATAAATATGTGTAACTGGTGTAGCTGTCTTTAATTATATATTGGTGATGGTACTGTAATCAATGAATTGGTGTATTTATAAAGTCTATAAATACTATTTAATATGGTGTTCGATGTAAATTTTGTTTTTTACATCCGTCAGTAGCAGATCCTGTTTAAAGTGATATGGAATTTGTAAATATTTCTATAAGGGATTCATTTTATTGTGCAATATAATTTTTTTATCAGTTTATACTTTACTCTGAAAACAGAAATGTAGGCAAGCATACTCTGTGTTGAAAGCATCACTGTATAACATGTATATATTATAAAACTTTGTGATGAAGAACAGCAATAAAAGGACTGTTCCTTGATGCTCTACTATACGGTAAATGTTTGTTTTCAAATTTTACCTGTATTGTGTCCAAGGGAAGCTGTATTAGGTCGAGGGTAGCTGTATTAGCCAGAGGCAACGCCGAGGGCTAATACAGCTATTCGAGGCCCAATACAGCTTCTGGAGGATATAATACATGTAGAATATGAAAACACCCATTTAATGACACTTTTATTAACCAGTTGAGTAAATTTTAGTACCATTTTATCATTGACCAATAAAGCTATTCTCGATCCAAATCAGCTTCTCATGGACATAACAAATTAATAATATGAACAACCCGCAGAATTAAAATGTATTTTTTTCCCTGAAAATTCTGTAATTTACGTAATGCGAAACGAATGTGTTTGTTTTTAAAATGATATTTATATATAAATTACCGGAAATGTCATTCCTGTATTTGCCCCGTTTTTCTATATTGAGCCTGTTTTTACTGTATTGGGCCTGTCCACTATATCCGTATTATATGGACAATTTCATATGTTTTTTACACAACTGGTTAATAAATGTATATATTAATATTGGGTTAATATTGTGGCAAGGGTGCTTTCTCCATATTCCCTTTTATACGGCTTTGTGATTGAATTTGACCAAGTGAAAGCTCTTGATATTTAATATACATTTACAGGTAATGAGGCTGTTGCTCATCTACACTGTATTTCTGTTCATATTATTTTTGCCATTTCTGTGTTAAACTTATTTTATTTTATATAAATTTTACAATTATAGGAATATTGTTAATGCAAAGGACAGGCTCTTCAATCATGTTATTGAATGTTTACGCAAAAAAGGAGTAGGATTTACACCAGTACAAGTAGAGACAACCGGCAATGCTATTGTAAAAACGCTTACTGGTGGCCTATGGTACATTGACCCACACTTACAGAAACTTCACAGCAGAGGCATAACCATTCCAGAGATGTTTTCTGACTGCAATGGATTCAACGATTGGAAAGTCCAAAAGAGAAAAGAGCCAATGGTTTGTACATGTGTACTTGCTCATTCTAACACAAAAGTATAAAAAAAAATACTATAAGGCTAAAGGGACCAGTGTGGCAGCACCTCAGTGTGGTCTCTTGTCTCTTGTGTTTCATAAATATTTTCAAAGTAGCTTTTCATGCGTCAACTTTCCCATTTTGTGTAGAAGCATTCCTTCAGCTCCAGCCTTAATAGTATGCACATTACGTGTAAACATTGAACTGATTCATTATTTCAGAGCTTCGTGTGGGGAGTACTGTGACTTCACGTCTGACAGGCAAATAGTTTTTAACAAAGGATTTACCTACATGTAACAATATTCTAAATTGAAATTAATTTTTGATTTCAATCTGCTTTTAGGGGCCTCGGTGGCTGAGTGGTTAATGTAGTTTGTCTACTGTTGATCAAGTGGTCTGTCAACACTGAGATTGCGGGTTCGATTCTCACTGCAGGCAGGGTGTATACTTAATTGACAAGGATTGCCAGTTTTCCTACCGCAGGTCGGGGGTTCCCTCCGGATACTCCGGCTTCCTGTCCCAATAAAAACTGGACGCCATGATATAGCTGAAAAATTGCTGAAAGTTCAAAACAAACAAAAAATTCAAACAAACAAAAACAAACAATCGGCTTTTAGAAGTTTTTTAAAATAACAGCTGCATAAAGTGTACATAGCAATCATCTGTATTAAAGTATAAAGCATTAACATTTTAATATATGAATGCAGTCATCGGGAAGGATTTTTCCTCAATGGGCGATTTTCTATTTAGTCCAAAATTTTAATGGGCCATTCTCTATTCTGACAATATAAAATTTTGTCATGACATGAATGGGCCATTGGCCCCTTGGCTTCCTAATCACTGTGAATGTCAATCATGATGTCAATGTGTAATTTAAAAGAACTTTAAACTTTTTTTAGATTTTGTTAGAAGATCTAGAAGTTCACATTGCCCAGTTAGTCGATATGGTGTCAATGCCATGGTTTTCAAATGAGAAGTTCAAAAACTTTAAACGAGATGTCGACGAATTTATTGAAGGACTAAGCAAGTATGCTGCTTTTCTCAAAGATCAGAGAATTAGGACAGCTGAAGTACACGCCTCAGAAAAGCCAGTTAGATCCCTGACTGATAGTTGGACATTAGAAGTAGAAAAGGGGGACAACACTGAAGTCAAGAGAGAGTATGCTGAATTGAAGAACGCACTTGATCAAGTTGAAGCATAT
Organism: Limnoperna fortunei; assembly: GCA_944474755.1. NCBI lineage: Eukaryota > Metazoa > Mollusca > Bivalvia > Mytilida > Modiolidae > Limnoperna > Limnoperna fortunei. The sequence goes on from OX104115.1 coordinate 32,833,332, forward strand.
GAACCCATTTTTCTCGATGAATTTGAACCCAGAGATAGGATAGAGAGAAGAAACTGGATTAAAAACATAAAAATGCCTTTTCCAATAAAGATTTACACTCACCATCACGGTAATTATTTTGGAAATTTTACATTTACATGGAAGATTGACGAAAATAGTCATGGTGAAGGAGACCTAGAAGCCATTGACATAATAAGACAAGATTTACCAGTATTTTCCACGAGAGCCGTGAGAAGGGAGTTTATTTACAGATACTCAAATGTCAGTCCACCCCTTAAACCTGCTGTATTGAGGGATGTATATCGTTTCCTTACTCAAGATGCATCATCAGCTGAAAGCAAGAAACAGTCCGAAGTGGATAAAAGAGTTGCAGAGTTTCTCGTCACAGCTGATGAACCTGGTCTGTTTTATGATCTTAGAAAGCAAAATGGTCGTCCCGCTGATGAACAGCTGAATCCATTTTGGGATGAGTTAAAGAAATACTTAGAGGAAGTGACAGTGGTACATGAAAGAAGGCAAACACAACACATGTACATGCCATTTGCAGTATCAATGGAAGACTTGGTTAATACAGTAAACCAAAGACTTGCACCTGGGTCTAAAACACCATCAGTTTCATGGGTGAGACTGAATTTCTGGCCCATGAATTCGTATACAAGAGCAGCTTTGTGTTACACCGGAAGATTTGATGTTAAATACTCCGTTCAGCAAAGACTGCTTCGTTCCAAGCATCCAGATTCTGAATTTGCTTTTAACCAATTTAGAATGATGAAGGAGATGGCTATTCATTTACGGGATGTATCTGACTTCATCTGCCTTGACGACAAAGCTGTTGTCCCTATCGGGGAACCTGGTAACCCAGTTTCATCCGGAGTCCGTCCCAATCACCAGGCTTTGATACCATCTGGAGCACGTCTTGTAGCCTTGGACCATGACTTTCATATACATGGAGCCATACCCTCTGTATTATTCCACGTTGATATTCCAGAACAGTATTCTGATAGCTTTTACAAGGGTAGACTACATGTAACTGTTAAGGACAAAGTTTTCCAGCCGTCCTCGGCTATGCGTCACACGACAGAATCGGTTTCTATTTTGCGATCAGTGGCATCTGCTGATGGAATTAATTTGACGAACCCTATCTTATTTATTTACACAGATGGTGGGCCAGATCATAGATGTACATTTTTCAGCGTGCAGATAGCTCTCATTGCTTTATTCATTGCCCTTGATCTTGATATGTTAGTTGCTGTAAGAACTGCACCCTGTCAAAGTTATAACAACCCGGCGGAGAGATGCATGAGTATCTTGAACATGGGTTTACAACACTGCAGTTTAGAGAGAGAGAAGATGTCAGATGGTATGGAATTCCGGGTTAAGTCATTGTCTTCAATGAAGAAAATTCGAGAAAAAGCTGATAGAGAACCAACAATGAAAGAAAATTTGAAAGAATCGATTGAACCAGTCATAGCTAAATTGAAACAGAGGTTCACTCAGTTAAGGCTTAATGAAGAAGGAACTTTCGTGCATGATGCTGCAACAGATGAACAAATTGATAACATCACAAATCTTTTAGAACTTTTTAAGGATGAAAATCGAGAAGATGACACAACAAAGGTCTTTACATCTTTGAAAACAAAGAAAGATCTACCAAAGTATGACAAACTGAAAGACTTCTACAAGCATCACTGCAGAGAGAGACAGTACTCATTTCAGGTATTTACAATATTAAAATATTAAAAAAAGAAGGGCAACAGGAAGTATGTCAAAGAGAAACAACTCAACAGTGGAGTAAAAACATTGCACCATACTCGTTCATGTTTACTGATTTTGTCTTGGCCATTTCAGACTTTTGATATTCGTTTACCCCATTGGTGCCTCATTGCTTCTTCCATCAAAAGGTCTTATTGAATGAACAGCAACAAAATCCCAAACAAACAAAGGGAAAGATTATTTAAAGGAAACACCAGAATCAATGTACTCTTGAAAAGAAGATACTTTTTATATTAAAACAAAACAAAAACAAAACTACCAATCCATAGAGAATTGTCGAAGCATGATGCCAAAATAGTCCTGTCTTGGTATTAAAAGGCATTTCAATGTACTGAATATCATAAATCATTGGAATTTGAATATTGTTAAATCTGATTTTATTTTTCAATCATATTTCTATAGGTGAAGAAATGTAGATCAGAATGTTGGTACTGTCACATCAATGGTTGGCGGCTTCCTGATGATGAGCGCGAGTCTGTACAATGGCTTCCTGATCCAACACTTGAAGACAATAGGTATTTGCCTTTCACAGAGTTGTATGGAAAAAGACAAACTTCAGACAAGGACCGCCCTGGTCTTGAAACACATAATGTCACGAAAGAAGTAGATAAAGAGAATACAGGAATTCTGGTAGCAGGTGAGTATATTCAGGATTTAAATTATTGGATATCATTTATAATGGCACAGTAGTATTTATATTTTCTTATAGGAAGTTCTTACCAGTTATAATGCTATGTAAAGTAGCACCTACAAATGTTTACATACAATATAACACAGTATAAATGTTTACACAAAAAACATATACTAATATGCATTTCAGTACTTATTAAACATTTAATATATAAAAAGGTATTTTTTCACTCTCCTATCTCAAAAATGTTTTTCAATGTTACCCTTTTGGCCTAGGCTTCTCTGGTGAGTCTTTCATAGACAAGACAGGTGTCAAATGCAATTAAAAATTTGTGTGCTGCTATTTTGTTTGTGAAATGTACTTTGAATTTTTATATGCTGTAGTCAATATATTACATTGTTTCTTTCTATTTCAGGTAGAGTCAGAGCTTTTATCATGTGTTTAGAGTGTGGCAAACGCAGATGTGTTTATAGTAAGCAGAGACTCAGTAGAGATTCTCTAAATGCTCTTGAAAGGGTCCAGGAAGAGCTAGTTTACATTTGTGGGAATGCTTTATTTCCTCCTGGCCACACACTTGTCAAAGATGTCCTGGTGAAAGAAAGTTTAAGATGTTCTTCCCCTATTGAAGTGACATATTATGCAGGTATAATGTTTTACCTTCTATATATCTGTACCCAAGGTTGAACCTGGATTCTCGTGAAACTTTGCATTTGGAATTTTTAAGATATATTTATTATGTGATTTATAGCATTACTAGTATAGAAGAAACTGAGATGTGGAATAAATGTATGTGACATAACCCACTTAAACAATGGAACTCAACTTTTCATATGTATATAAGATATTTAGTAAAAGTGCATGTTAGAAAAACAAGCATATCAAACATAGATATAAACATCTGACAGGTAATTCGGACAAGTTTAAACAAGGCTTTCATTCCTGTTCTGAATCTTAGGAGTTTGATAACACAATTCATCTGCCGATATTCCACCATATATTTGAAACCCTTTCAATGTATACATTAATTTATAAAATGATACAAAGTTTTATATTATTTACTACTTGTAGCTGTGAGAGAAAAATTTGCAGATATTTGTTTCTATTGTGGAGACCTGGAAGTTGTGGTGACAGATATTGTCGGAGAACTCCGATCAAAATATGGAATTGTGAGACCAATTTGTCAGACCTGCTTGAATGACGGAAAGCTCCCGGCCACCAGAAGTGCTTTAAAAGTTGGACAAAAACGAAAACAATAAATCTTCTGTTTTTACAGTTTTTAATTAAACAAATAAAACTTTAAAAAATTTTCATTGGGCTGTGCTGTCCCTTTCAGAAAGACAGATGAGTCTCGGAATAACAGCTAGTCTATTGAAGTTGCTTTTCAGTGTTAATAGTTTGGTCCAGACTTGTTGTCAGAGTTCTATTGTCATTGAAGTGATATATAGATGTGGTGATATATTTAAAAGGCAGATCAACACATAAAAATCTGGAACCTGTAAAGATTTATACAAATATGGTTTAATAATAAATGACCAACCAAACAAATATTAACATATTTAACATGGTCGTATGTGTCCTTTTTCTTCAATGACCGAGTTTCCTGGTCTGAAGATATGTTCTTCAATATGAGATTTGTTTAATTCTGAATCGCTTCAAATTTGAAAAAAAAATCTGAAAAGTTTGAATTTAAATTTATTTTTTTTCCCTCCTCCTACCCTAATTTTTTGGGGCTGATGTCCGTAAACCAACTAATTAAATAAAAACGGCCTTATAAGAGTTGGTATTTGATTTTTTGTATTTTTTGGTGAGGGCCTGCTTGAAAAAGAAGTTGATGTTTTAAATTGGTTTGATGCCGAAGACATAAAAGTTAGAGATGTTGAAGATTATCGGGATGATTTAATTATTTTTTCGATAGTTAATAACCGGTAGTCTTGTAGGGTCTTTTTTACCGATCGGTCAGGTGATTATGGTTTGCGTGTTGGACTTAGCATAAACGCGTTTCTTTACAATCATATAACATTTCAAACGACGATGGATCATGTGCTGAACTAAACAGACGACGAGCCTTAGGGAAGGTGATCTTCCTTTCTGTTTACAATAATTAGATGTCTTTTTCTTCTAACATGATGACAGTCTTTTTTAAGGAGGACATTTGGGCTTCACCACAACTGGTACACGTTTGATGTTTGTGCAGGTAAAGCCCTTATACCCTTCCACTGTATATTTAAAGAACCCCTACATTGTCCCTTACCGTGCCCAAACTTTGGGCCGTTAAAACAGCGCACAAGATTATAATATATGATCTGACTTTAACATTGTATAGACCAAGTTTGATTGATTAATAGAAAGATTGAATATTAAAATTCTGGAAAAAAGTATTCAGTTTTGTCCAAATACCTTTTACTTTTGTTATACTCAAAGGTTTAAGTTGTGCACACATGTGTGTGTCCGCGATTGCAGAGAGAATGATTCCTTATAATATCTGAATATTACCTTCGTGACACCATTTCAAGTGAATGGAATAGTTAATGTTTAAAATAAAATTCGTGTATATTAAACATTACCTACTTTATTAACTTGAAATGGGTGTTGTTTAATAAACACGTAATAAATACAATTAAAATACGAAACCAATTAAAATAAAGGTTGAAAATTTATCTGTCCAATATGTTTGCTTCAGAAAATCAATTCTAAACTAAAACCTTGTTGTTTTAAATCTTTATTTTATTGAACAGTTCGTATTGAGTTATTTCGTAATTGTCGATACAGCATTTAATAAACTGTGAATGGCATTAATTTATTGTGCTGCAAATTAAACCATTCGTCAGTTTGTGGAAGTCATTTCTCGTCAGTTGATAATTTTGCTAACGACTAAAATTTCATTCCAATTTTCAAACATTCAAATCAATGCAATACTTTATCCTGCCATCGTTCTATTATGTAATGACATTGATTGCCTTTATTGCAAATTTAAACAAATCGATATAAAGCATTCACAAAGTAGTTTTTTAATACATATAATAACAAATTTACTACTACACGGTTACGACTTATACAAATATGATTCTTTAAGAAAGATTAAAATTTGTAAAAAGTATTTCTCAAAACATTTTTTAGACAAAAAAAACTTAATACAAACATTTTGTGAACACTCCTTTGAAAAGTCTAGTTAGTCATCTACCATTTTTCATATGGCTGCCAACACTGAGGTTGTAGGTTGGGCTTCGCATTTTCTACGTTTCTAACTTAATCGATTGATGTTTTTTGTCAAGTCAATACACTTATATTATTCACAATATATCTTACAATAGTTACATTATAATCAAACGAAACATCAAATTTATCGCGTTAGATTAAAACCATGAAATTAAAATAAAACGTATAAATAATTATATCTAAATTTGATTTACAAATTAATAAAATGGGTCAGAGAAAAATCGTAAAACCTAAGCAAACGTATTTGAAAACATATCAAAACCTTTTGCAATGAAAAACAATATAACTGATAGATTCAGAGAATGACAGTGTAATAATAATGCAATGGCACCTTTGGTTTTGGGAGGATATTTTTGTAAATAAAGATACTTGTGATTGGTCATTAGATAAAGTATATATCTTTCAAACACATTTTGTCTCTTCACGCAAGAAAAAGAAATTAATTTATTGTAAAAGACAATATGCGGCTGTACAAATTATACAATAGTACGCCTTATATTAGGTAGCAGGTCGTTCCGTCCCCAGGTCGATCCGTCCCCAGTCGATTCGGCCCCAGACGATCCGTCCTCTAGTCGATCCGTCCCCTTTTTGTTGGTAGATCCGTCCCCAATAAAAAATTTATAAGTATATTACTACATTTAATTTTATTTTAACTGTTTTTAAGTGTAAAAAGTGAAAAAGTGTTGATTAAAATGAGTTTATTAATTAAATAAACAAAATATGGTATGGTTATATTTAATTAATTTTATTTAAATACTACTTATGAATGTTGTTTTTTTATATATATTTTAACTACCTTCTTTATTTATTTTACCTATTAATTTACCTTATATTATTACACATATCAACTGTGGAGAAAATATGAAAAGTGGTCAAAAAGATCATTTAGAGCAAGTACTGGTTTAGACGACATCGACTATAATCTCCAACCACCTTAGCATGCAATTGTAATTTTAACTGCTAAAGTTGGCTGAGTGGTTTGTTTTAAACACATTTATTCAGAATAAATCGGAAATATATTGGGTAACGGACAGAGCCTATATATATCCTCTCCCTTTCGGCAATATTCAACAGGTGGAAGTAAATAATGGTATCAAAATCTATAAACATATATACTTTAATCAGTAACAGTGTAGTAAGAAACATAACTATATAATTATCAAAGGTGCAAAATTAAAAGAAAACATCAACTATATATTGAGTTATCTTATGGAAAATTAAATAATAATTGTAAGAATAGTTGTATATTTTGTAGTCAGTATTACTTCTAACAATCTGATCTTTAAATAGTATAAAGTTTATATATTATTATAATAGAAAATTAATAAAAGGAAAAGCAGAAAGGAGAAAGAAAAATCAAATGTCAACTAATATTCTTTCTCAATCCACCATGCATGTGGGTATTAAAAAAATATTGTGTTACAAGAATCTTTTACACTCTTTCATATATTTCTGTACTGACATATTGAGTTTTACATTATTGACATAAGAAAGAGTCTCGTTACTTAATAGCATATTAATCAAGTGAACATAATTTATATATTTAAATTATGTAAAAGAAGGACAGGTTAGGAAGAAGTGACGGTTGTCCTCATTACAGTTCCTGCAGTTCGTCATTTAGGGTTATCAGTCAAGTTATAAATGTACAAATGGTAGTTTACGTTGCTAGATTCATAGTTAGTTGACAAAGGTTTATATTTTCTTTTCTATTACCTGTGTTAAAATATTTATGTGCCCTTATGTGGTCTGCATTTAAACTTTTTGTTTAAACACCTTAACAGAGGGACTGGACTTTGTTGATGTTGGTAATTTATTCCAAGAATTTATTGTGTTTGGTAAGAGGCCGAGTTGTTCGTCTTTTATTGATCACGTGGTCTGTCAACACAGAGGTTGCGTGTTCGAGTCTCACTACGGGGAGGGTGTACTCGACTCCAATCTTAATTTAAAAGGATTGCCGGTTTTCCTACTGAAGGTTGTGGGTTTTCTCCTGGTACCCCGTTTTCCTCCCCAATAAAACTGAACGCAGCGATAAAGCTGAGAAATTGCTGAAAGTGGTGCTAAACATCATTCAAACGAACAAACAAATAGTCAACTGCTCAAGTCTTGTTGATTTACCATTTGATGGATTTACTTTTGAAAAAATGTTTTGACTGTTTTATTTATAAGCATGAAGAGCTATACGAATTATACATTAGTACGCCTTATATCATAAGAAGTATCAACTGTGGAGAAAACATGAAAACATGGTCAACGAGATCATTTAGAGCAAGTATTTAGACGACATCGACTATAATCTCCAATTACTCTAGCATGCAATTGTTATTTCAACTCCTAAAGTCTTGTCGTTTTACCATTTTATGGATTCGGATGATTCCACTTTAAAAAAATGTTTTACCTTTTTATTTGCACTCATGGAGAATCTTCATCGAATCAAAATTATTATTTCTTGTTAACAGTAGACTGATGTATTATTAAACGGCATTTTCTTCAATCAGCTAATCAACTTGATCTTAAGTATGGCAAAACGATATTAACTTAAGTTATTCTCCAAATTTAAATAAATAGCAGGGTTTGTTGTATTTGTTTTGATCTCTTTGCCATAGATTAAAACCCTTTGCTAATGGTGTGACATATATCCCATCATGGCTAAAAAAGTCATAATGGCAAAAATAAAATTGACGCCGTAACGACCTCAACATAAGCATAAGAAATAGTTACATAATCAGCTATTAAGTGGGCAACAGTCATGTCCAGGCAATAACTTTAAAAGTTTCCTTGAAATTAATATTAAATAAGCTGTTATATTCAGTCCTATCCCTGCGGAATGACTTAAAGTTCAACTGAAACCAACTTACATATGCAGGGTGTTAGTCGATAAAATTAACAAAAGATTTAGTATAATAGCCAGTTATAATGGTGAAAACAAGACACATTCAATACAACATATGTTTAAATTCATATTATGACCCGAACGATTTTTCATTGTTAAAAAACACGGAGAAAATGCGGAAGGGTGAAAGCAAAAATTTACCGGGAATACAGCCCAAATACTTGCACAAAAGGGATTGGATTTATAAAAGTGATTCATAATTATCATTTAGATTTTCAAAATCAAAGCAAAAACTGACACAGTATGCAAAGGCTTAAAGATACGCTTAAAGGCACACCCACCTCGCCCCCCTACTCCCGTGCTCTCAATTTTTATTGCATTTTTTATTATTCCATATTGTACCTTTGTATTACAAACATACAACAGAAAAAATTGTTTCACGATCACGTTCATACTTTCTACAATTTTTAGTTGTTTACCTGCCACAAATCGTCCTTGACTTTTATATATGCGTAAATTACATAGTATTTTAGACATTTTTGTTTCTTCGTTTTTTATACACCTTCGCCTGCTTTCGTGACGTTCAGGGGTATTCGGATAAACCGCGAGCCTTTCCCGCCTCAAAAGCAATCGTAAATAAATAAAATAATAAGCAATTGCAAATCGAAAAAAACCATTGTAGTACCTGATATCTAACTGATAATTTTTATAAATTACGAAACTAACGACTTTTATTTCGTTTAAAACCTAGATGCTGACATAAATAATTGTTTGCGTGAAAAAGACACGTATCGATCATCTTGGACTGAATTAGTGATGGCATGTTTCATACAGAAACAAAGTAAATATGATGACGTCTACTTGTAATATTATTGTTATTGCTTTTAAAGTAACTACATGTATTATAATTAAAACTGTCTTTTGGGAGATATTAACTAATAGTAATTATACACGTACATTCAAGACATAACGAAAATGTCAATGATTATTTCAATGTATTATCTTAATATTGTATTTTCTAATCCCCGGATGCTAATAAACTACGGAAAAGATTCACAGGCTTAATGTAATGTAAAGGTAATGTGTCTGCACTATGTTCAAAATCTAAATGTTAGTACGTGATAAGGAATTAAAAATAGGCTGTTGTTTGATGCAGCCAATCCTTTATACAAAAGAACATAAATTTCTATTTTCGTTCAAAGTAAATGTTTTTTATTCCTTAAACATGTATAACCTGGTCCACTGGTGCAATATTTTTCATTTACGCAAGCTTCACTTTCAAACATAACCCCAGGCCACCACCAGTGTACTACCCAGTTTGAATTGTTGTTTAAAACGCCATGTTTGAGCTAACTTTTCGCGCGTTTCGTTCCGTCGGAAATTTCTATCAGAATATAATTTAAATAAAGTAGATACCTTGACTTGACTTGGGGAGTTTTTTACGTCCTACACCGACAAATTAATGCCCTTGGTCGGACGGAAGTAGATACCTGCTTCTTGTTTTCCGGCTTTCGAGTTGAACTGACCAACCCCTGTAAAGTTAATTCCACATTCGAGATAAAAATATATAAAAGCATTCTTTAGATAAACTATATTTTTATTTTTATTTGAAAACCGGACTCAGGACGTCATAGTGCTTTGTATCGGAATTACGTAAGTTAAGTTAATACTGACGTCAATTTTGAGGCTTTGACTGGTTTAATTGCTGGTGACCTGACTGTATATTAGAACCGTAAGTCCGCTTACGGTATTGAGAATATTTCGTCAGGATCCCATACTAAAACATGTGCTTCCAAAACAGTTTCCTCAATAGGCCAATAATAATTAAATGACAAATCGTGTCTAATGTCTGCATGGAAAATGTAATTGCGTCATTCAACTATTTACATGTAACTTATTTATTGACATATATAATTTGCAATTGTGCATACTACATATCGATATTCTTAACATTTGTAACCTTGTGTAAAATAACTGATGCAAATTAATTTTGTTTCGTAAACAGCATACTCATAAGATCACACCGTATTACATGATACATCTAAACCCAACGGATACGGTCAAAACCCATCTATTCTCATTTAAATAACAAAAGAAAATGATACATCAACACCCGTTGTATAATCCAGTGGGTTCCGATGTATCATTTTCGTTTGTTATTTAAATGAGAACAGATGGGTCTTGACCGTATCCGTCGGGTTTTGATGTATCAGGTAATACGGTGTGAAGATGTAATTAAAAAACTTAGATTGTCAAAATCTATAAACTAATATTTTATTTCATTAGAAAACTAATATTGAGTTGAAAAATTAGTCGGCTGCTACTGAAACATTGTATGGGTTCCTTACTACAGTACGAGCCTACTTTGTGTTAGAGTTATATGTATAAGACAAGTAATGAATATCTGTATACTTCTACTAAGTCGTGGAAAGGTCTTAGTATCACCAGGAACAATTTGTACTACTTTTTAACAAAAACATTTCAATAACGTATTAATCTCAAAAACGCGTTGATTAATCAATGTGTATCGCCCAGCATGCAAAAATTCAATTAAATCAAGGATGAGATTTTACAAGCGGTAAGAAAAAGAAGGCACTGTAACGACTTTCTCGCGGAGTTTCTCCGTTATCGGACATAAATAAGTTCTTATGATTGATACTTCGTATTTTTCATAAATAGTATGCCTTTTAATTTGTATTACTGCCAAATAGACCACATAAAGATCAAAACGTCACATACTGAAAACCTATTGTTGACAACATCAAATGACCTCATTAACAAATGTACACGATTTAAGTCAAACGAATATTATTGTTACACATGAGTTTATTGTTATACATTAACTTTAATATCGAATCTTTATTATAAAGTATGAATATTGTCATTTTGCATATCTTTTAGCTCTGCGGATAGTCCTGGTCAAGCGCCCTCTTTTGTCTATTTGTTTATTCGGTGACGTCATAATTAAAATTAAGTCACCCGATAGTAAAAATATAGAGTGCGATTTGAGTCATTGTTCAGCCTGTCCGACCAAGGGCATTAGGTTGTCTGTGTAGGACGTTGAAAACTCGCCCAAGTCAAGTAAAGTCTTTGTTCAGTCGTGGTTCCACCCCAGAATCAAAGAGCTCGTGCACTTTACGCACAAGACACTTAACAAATTAAATTACGAACAAGACACCGAAGAAAATCACATATAATAATTATTAAGTATTTTAACAATTACATCTTTCAAGATGCTGTAATCCTTGTTAAAAATCAACCGGATAATGCACAGCCTTTACTCCAATACAGTAACACAAAGGTTTCACATGTCGCAAATTTATATGGAACTAAGACCTCGAAGTCACAAGTCACGTGTCAACTTTTGGTCTTGTGTCGCAAATAAGGAACTTAATTAGTCTCTAAGAACACAAACCCACAACAAATGGTCGAATGGTTGGGGAAAGTCGGTTGTCAATTCGTGTCCTAAAGTAAAACACATAAAATAGTTAGCTAGGTAGGTTCGTTACAGTACTATAAATGAAAAGATTCGGATATTGTTTTCTTTCTAGGATTAATTTGTGGTACTGTTTATAACAAAAAATATTAATATAACGTGTCATGCCTCCTGTATCCTGCGTCTTAAAGAAACTTAATGTCTATGAATCCTTTTTTAATCATAGACTTTTATTAGTGTTAAAATGCCCGTGTACAATAATATTTACAACATATGTTAACAAAGCGCTAGAAAATAATTTTCGATTTGGCTAAAATGGGTAAATTACGAAGGCAACCAGACAACCTTTTATCAAAGGTTTCACGTTTCTATAAGAACAAACCTGTATGAGCTCAAAACTGTTTAAATTAGGATTTTTTTCTACAAATTAACGTACCTACGTAGACATATGATGTTACTATTTTAAATACTTTTGAACTTAAAACACTCAATGACTTCAAATGGATATAATATGTTGGTTTATTGGACATAATAGAACGAATAATCGTACCCCACTCGTTTGTTTTTGGCGAGGGTACGAATTTAATCCCATTACTCGTAATGTAGCAGAGCGGGAGTGTATCACTACCGGCACATTGTTGTCTAAAAGAAGTTGCATATATAATCCGCCGTGGGCAATCCGACAAATCACAAAACTAACTTCGGATTATAACGGCAGTAAAATTCGGATTAGTTAATTTACTGTTATTATAGATAGATACCATATCAGAACAAAGTTTAATTAAAACATGGATAATAACACCAAGATAAACATTGGGTTCCATTAATTGTAATTTTTTTTTAATTATTGAATATTTGCTTATGAACGGACAGACTATATGTATCTAAGCTATAATTGGAATATTTACAATAAATTAAGGAAATGTACTAAATGGGCCAAACGTTTTGCATGAGACAGGAAACGTATAGAGATATCCGGAAATTTAGCCTTATATAGCAGCTACAATAAGGATTATATAGCAGCTACAATAAGGAAACCTTTTTTCAACATCTACAAAAGGTGTTTTTAACGTGCAAAGAGTGTTGAACCACGCTTTACGATTTGCGGCCATCCCTTGACGACATCCAGCCTAAGGAGGCGTTCTGTTAGTATTACAGAAATTGTTACAGAAATAAACATGACATTTTATTAATGAAATGATCCTGTAACAATACATATTGTATTAGTAGAAATCATATCCGAAAAGTTTTTATTTCATCGACACAAATTATTTATAAATCACGTCTCTCATTCGGGGAATTGAAGCTCATACATGTGTAATAGTTGGTAATTCACCATGGTAAAAAAAAAAATTAAAAGTAGTCTTGTATTCATTTTTTAATTTGACATCATTTACTGGTTGTTATTTCATATTTTGTATCATGAACAATAATTAAGTACAGCTGACCGAGAAATATTCAGTTAATGCTGTAAATACATGTTTAAACATGTTGTTTTAATTGCTTTCCAGATTTGACACAAACTTCTTTTAGGTCTAGATGTCGCAAGTTTCATTGATGATAATCACAAGTAGACCTAGAAAACTAAACGATGCTCACTACTTCCAAATTCCGATCAAATTGTAACACTGGAAACATATAGTCATCTTCAATAGGTACACTAGGCCTATTTACGACTCAACAACATGTGGTTTTAACGTGCAAAGAGCATTAAACTCTGTAAACACACCACGCACTATGATCTGCGGCCATTCCTGTTGTAACTTGGCAACATCTAACTTAGGAGTCGCACTGATGGTATTATTGCAGAAATTATACACGCTATTGTCATAAACTATTACTTGTCAACCTCTCATTCGCGAAATTCATCTATTTCGTTTCTGATGTACATACATTGTGTACATCTTTTACTAGTTGATTTTTTACAATATTTTGTTGTTTGGAAAAGAAAGTTGTCCTGACCATGTAACGCAGATTTATGTATTATTGATATTAATATGCTCATGTTTGCACACAATTTTCAAATTATTTTCTAGATTTGAAATACTAGTATGCTTCGTCAGAATTTATACAAGTTTCGCTGATGATAAACACAATTAGAGATGTACAACAGCCCTCTGGCATCTTGTATCTCTTTTTGAAACACGTATTATGGTCGATATTGAAAACATGTCATTTTTATTTTCAATATAAAAGTAACGTTTTACAATAATGTATTTATTGAAAACCTATTGTACAATGATAAAAAAGACACCAACAATTACCCTGAGGTACACCTATCTAATACATTTTATACTGGGAGTTGTTCTCAGGCTTGACCCACGTAGATTAGATGTCAAATACGGGAGGCAGTCAGGATGGATGGGGACATCAGGTTATAATACGGAAATCCGGACCGCGGACCATATTGTGTAATGTGTATGCTGAGTTTCACGCTTCGTGTACGTTTAAAACCCATACAGTTAGTTTCCTGAAAGGATTTGATGGATTGTAGTCATTACAAAAAGCTTAATATAAGCATTTTTCCAAACGTTTCTGTTGGCAGTCAACACTACTGAGTGGTTCATTATGTCGGATTGAATATTTTGTAATAGCCTGTTTCAATTCTGAATTATAGTGAAGTGCTGCTCGCTGAACTTTAAGTTATTATTTGATCTGTCAATCAATAAAATATAATGCAAAACACTTAAACCCTGCAAACACTATAAGAAAACAGTCTAAACACAAATATAATGCGTAGTAACCCATTAAAGCCTAACAATACAAATAAAAGTACAATATACTCAGTACTCCTAAAGAAAACTTCATACAAAACTGTGTCATGATAATTCTATAGTATTTATGCATCAGAAGATGCATTTTCTGAAATTGAACTAGAATATCAAAGATTAAATAGTTTTTTTTCCGATATACATTCACCAATTGCGCTCTCTTTAGCTGTGAATGAAAACAAAACCTTTCTAAGTCGAAAAATAAAGAACGTGTACATTTAGCTACAAATATCAGGAAATGGAAACCAGATAGGAAAAATATATTTGAACAAAATCTAAACCGAGAAAGAGTTGTAGTTTTACATTCGAGTCTGCTGAATGCTTCTCACGATAAAGGGGTTGTGACCAAAGATGATATAAATAAATATGTACAAGAAATTACTGATATTTTATTACTATCCGCTGAAAAAACACTTGGCATATCAAACGAAAAAAGGAATGTAGAGAATAATACTATCGATTGTAAAAGAAAACAATTGTGGTTTAATGAAGACTGTAAAAAATCTAGAAGAGAGTATAGAAAAGCGAAGCAATTATTCAAAAAGTATGGTTCAAATCTGTTTAAGAGTAGATTAAAACTAACCGAAACGAACTATAAAAAACTATGGATAAAAATTTTATTAAGTTTAAAAGACAAATGAAAACAATGAGATTTAGAAACCCAAAAGAATTCTGGAAAATTTTGAATACTGATAGAAAAGGAGTAAATCCAAATATTGCAATTAATGTTTTGTTTGATTTTTTCGAAGATTTGAATAGAAATAAATTTAATAGTGGCAATGATTTTGATATACAAAATAATGTCATTAATGAACAAAATGAAGCGTTAAATGGTAAAATAGCAATAGAAGAAATTAGAAGAGCTATACAAACTGCAAAAAACAACAAACCACCCGGAGATGACAATATTATTAATGAATACATATCTTCATCGTTTAATGTCATGAGTGAACTATTTGTACTTTTGTTCAATTTAGTATTTGAAACGGATATTTTGCCTGAAGCATGGCTTACTTGTATTATTGTACCGATTTATAAGAATAAAGGTGATAAATTAGAGCCGAAAAACTATAGGCCGATTACATTGTTGTCTTGTTTAGGTAAATTTTTTTACCTCGGTATTGAACAGTAGACTTAACACTTTTATAGAGGAATCTTTGTTGTAACATCAAAATCAAGCAGGCTTTAGAAGTGGTTATTCCACGAATGATCATCTTTTCATTGTATACTTTATTTGAGTTATTTCGGGTCAAAAAGAAAAAAACTTCACTGTGCTTTTATCGATTTTGAAAAAGCGTTTGACTCAGTCCACAGAAATTCACTGTTTTTAAAACTTTTTGAAATAATATAAATGGTCGATTTTTAAGAATTTTGCAAAATATGTATGAAGAAGTGAAATCATACATTAAACATAATAATGAATGTTCTGGATATTTTAAATGTGAAATCGGAGTTAGAAAAGGAGAAAACCCCTCCCCCGTATTATTTTCTTTGTATTTAAATGACTTACAATCGTATCTGGAACACAATTATGTAAAGGGTGTAGAATATATTAGTTATGATGTAGAAAATGAATTAATGATCTTAGTTAAATTTTGTTGTTTCTATATGCAGACGATACAATATTATTGTCAGAGTCTAGCGAAGATTTGCAGCGTATGTTAAATACATTTGGACAATATTGTGAAGGTTGGAAACTTAACGTTAATATCGAAAAAAAAATCCTAATATTTTCTAGAGGTAAAATATCGAGAAATAAAAAATATTATTTAAATAATGCAGAAATTGAAATTGTCAAAGATTACAAATATCTAGGAGTATTTTTTGCAAAAAGTGGGTCCTTTTTAGCCACTATAAAATTTTTAAAAGAACAGGGTACAAAAGCAATATATAGTTTATTGCAGAAATTTAGAAAGCACAATTTATCTATAGAATGTCAGTTAGATTTGTTTGATAGTGTTATCACGCAAATATTACTCTATGGCTCAGAAATCTGGGGTTTTGAAAATCTTGATATACTAGAAATAGAACATTTAAGGTTCTGTAAAATTATTTTAAACTTGAGACAGACAACACCAAATAGTATTATTTATGGCGAACTAGGAAGGTTTCCCATATCATTAACAGCAAAAGTTCGAATGGTAAGGTTCTGGTGTCGATTAGTGAATGGGGATGAGAATAAAATTTCATCAATACTTTATCAAAATTACTTTTTGCGAATTTTGTTAATAACGGCGTTGAATGCAAATGGCTAATGTTTATAAAGAATATATTTGATAACTGTGGTTTATCAAACGTTTCGGTACTCCAAAATTATTATTCTCCGGAATGGATAGAAAAATGTGTAGAATTAAGACTAAAGGACCAATTTATCCAAGACTGGTCTTCCGACATTTTCAACTCGCCCAAAACAACATGTTATAGAATGTTTAAAAATAGCTTTGGTTTTGAAAATATTTATCACTATTACCTGCATATTTATTGTATAATATTTGTAAATTTAGATGTGGATCCCACCGTTTGCCCATTGAAACGGGTATGTGGGTCGGTAGGTACCGAGAAATGTGCAGTTTGTTTAACCTTAATGAAATTGGTGATGAATACCATTACATTTTAGTGTGTAACTTTCTTAGTATCGATAGGAAAAAACTATTACCAAATTATTGCCATAAAAATGCAAATACTTTAAAATTAAATCAACTATTTGTACAACAGATGTTAATGTACTAGAAAAATTATCGAAATTTATAAGAATTGTGTTATCAAAGGTCGTCCTTACTGGTTAGTTAACTATTTATTGTTATTTGCTTACACATGTACTATTATATTAATATTGTTTGATAATTTCTCTGTAACTTGTATGTTTATGAGAATAAAGTATTAGTATTAGTAGTTGCATTCAATTAAAGAAATACTTAATGTAATTAATGTTCAAGATCAATTGATGGATTACTTTTAAAAAATGTCCTCGTAAATAAATACGGTACTTAAAGTGACCTGTCTGCAACCAATAGAAATAACTAAAATACTATTTAATGCAATACATATTTTTAACACATGTTTGATATTTTTCTGCAGTATGAATAGATTATTACGATGCATCGTTCATAACAGACCCTCTGCCAAAGGTCATGATATTAAACTAAGGTGGATTAAGGGTATTTTTTTAATTATAATTTCAATTTATTTATATAAAAATGCTGGTCTTTTGGTTGAAGAGCAATGATATTTTTTTTCAAATGACTTTTGTGGATGGGGAATACCTGTGGGTTTTAGAAAAAACCGATATTAAAAATATCCAATGAAACCGACCGAACAACAAGAGCCGGAAGACCCAGGAACGATAACAAATCCGGATGACAAACATATTCAATGCGAAAAAAAAACCAAAAACACAAAAATAGAAAGTTAGTAATACGAACCCGAAAATTAGCAATTGACAACAAAAATTCAATGTATTGTATTACAGAACAACAATGACACATCACACAAATTTTAAATACAGACTAAACAAAGTCAAAAGTATGCGAAAACTCAAATCAGTTGGATCTAGATACCCAAATTATTTGTAACTGACATGGATTTAATGATTCAACACCATGGGCCTTACGATCAAAAGTTATGGGAAATCAGAGCATTATTTATAGTGATTTTACTACAATGTCTCCTTAGCTTGGTGCACTAAGTTGTGTGCGATAAACCTGCGAACAGTATATTTACTATTAGTCAACAAGTAGACCAATTAGTGATCGACTCGAACCTTATTAGATAAGTAATGCCATTTTTCGTGCTTAGGGTCGGGAAAATTACCCGGCACTCAATCTGGTTTATATCCGGAAAAAATGTGGACAAAGTGACGTAAACTTCAAACAAACAAACAAACAAAACGCACGCACACAAATATAAAGCCAATTTTTTAATGAATATACCTGCCAGAGCATGACGTCAACGGCGTGACGTTATTAAGATTTGAAATCTGTGAAACAATTTATAGTTTATCTCACTACCTCCTAAAGACTTAATTAAGATTTTTGTGTGAAAAGTCTTTTCGACTTATAACACTCTTATGTGTGCTTATGAGAAAACACACGGATTTATCTCCCAAGCAATTCCTTTGTTAATGGTAATTTTTCTAATTTTGACTTTTTGCACTTGCAAATGAGCTGTTATCTTGTGATTAAATTCATTTTGATCGTGATACAAAGTATGTTAAATGAATAAAGTTTGACAGACTTATGATTTTTTTTCTATTTCCAGTAATTTTTTAATACATTGAGTTGTAACAAACCCAATACCAGACAAAACTAACCTGAATAACACAGATTATCTTATTGGAATAACAACAGTGTCCTGTTTGGATTTTAAACACTAGCTTCTATCTGCTTTGGACATAACACTTGTATTAATAAGTGTTTTACCATAGTATATATATAAGTAGAAGAAGGCATGACAGGGGCCGATACTGGTGCGGAGAACGCTTTCCACTCCGAAACACCTGTTTTTTTAGTTTTCATATATTTATTGTTTGAGTATGTCCTTCTAGCTAATCGCCCTTGTCTAATCCATCAGTAAAAATGGTGTACATGTATATCGATTTTGTTTATTCTAATGAAATGCAAAAATAACTTAATATGTATCATAAAAAATATGATTATGAATATTTATTGATACGAAATAATGCCGGGTAGAAGTGGTCAATCGTACGTTTTTTCTTATTTTGTTTATGTAAATGTCCATAGTATCGATCTTTGGTTTTGTCTATTTTAAATCATTATTTTGTGTCCATAGGCTACCAAGTTTGGATTTAAACAATAGATGGTTGCTGTATCTAATGGTTTGGGATGGTTATGTTCTAATAACTTTGGATAACCTATTTTCAAGTGTACTAGGTTAGATGCTTTTCGAGGGCTCAGTTTGACAGTTGAAACCTATCATGAATAAAAAGTGTTATTCAAACATTTGTGGCGAAACATCGAGCTGTGCATTTATGAATTACCTGCATTTCTGGGGAATTTTTAGATCCAAAATAACGACTTCTGTTTTCCCAAACTATGAAAGTTGTTATTTATTCTATGTCATTTTGCGTTTTTAACAATTAATAAACGTTTGTACCTATAACGCAGTAGCGTTAAGTGGGGACGGGGGTGAACACTAATTCGAACGAAACTGTTGTTATAATAAATATAGAGAAAATAAATTGTCTTGTTGCCTTCACTTAGCAATATCTGAAGATCGAGACATTTTCAATGTTCAGGCAAGGTGAAGCACAGACATACACCCAACTGTTATTATTAGGTTTAACTGAGTTATATTCAGCACTTGTTCTTTGATTGAACAGTTAACGTTATCGGCTAACACGAATGGCCAAAATGCCGTTTAATAATTGTTAAAAACGCAAAATGACATAGAATAAATAACAACTTTCATAGTTTGGGAAAACAGAAGTCGTTATTTTGGATCTAAAAATTCCCCAGAAATGCAGGTAATTCATAAATGCACAGCTCGATGTTTCGCCACAAATGTTTGAATAACACTTTTTATTCATGATAGGTTTAAAGAAATAAATGATAATTGAATTCCAAAGTTCAAATTGTTTCTAGCTTTCAAACATTTCATTGGTATAAATTATTTGATCCATATGACCTCACGTTGTTGTGCATGAATTTTCATTTAGTGACAATTATTAATTATTGCTTTGTTAATTATCTTAATTAAGAACCTTCTTCATACTAATTGAAAACATAACTCGTAACTTATCTGCACTCTGTGTACCTGGTGATAATCTCTTAACCCAGTTTATCCCAATAATAATTGTTCTGTTAACATCGTATTGATGTTTATTTTCAGTGTATAACAATTGACGATAATTTACCGCCGGAAGTTGTGTATATTGAATTTATCAATTCTAATATGCATTAGCGTTTAAATTGTTTAGTATTTTCTGAATATGTACATGTTGTTGAAATGAAAAATAAGAAGTAAATGTTTTTACATTAGGTAAAAAAATGCATGAATACTTATTTTTGTATTCTAGTAGGTTCCCCATAAACAATAATAGGATTTAATCAGAATGACACGAAGATGCACATGTAATTTAGTAAATGTATCAGAAAAGCGCGCGGAAATTGACAATTCAGCGTAAACAATTGTAGTTACTGGTTTGAATTAAGTTATTCTCACTTGCTACATTGCGTCGTCTACTTGTTTTTCAGAAAGGAAAAGCCGCGTACTAGCGTTAAAACCCTTTTATCCGCAGAAAACTTTAAAATTCATTTCCATTAAAACCAAGTCGATTTCCCACTTGTATTGACTCAGTATTAAATAGCCGATACAATACAGATCGTACACAATACAAAATTGTAATACGTTACACAGAAAGCCTTACCGGTCATAAAAGGTGGTTATGTTGCTTGTTTGTTTGAATGGTGTTGAACGCCAATTTCATCAATTTTTCATCTATATCATGGCGTCCAGTTCTTAATTAGGGAGTATGCCAGAGTAGAACGACACCACAATTAATGAGACCTCTATTTTCCTCTTTGTTTATTATAATATAAAGTCAATACAAAAAATCCACCTTTGTTTCTGGAATGCCATTTGGTGGTCTGAAAGTACCATAGCACTTCCAAACTATATCCAAAGAAAACATGATCACCTCAATCTTTTTAAAGCTCTGAAAGAATCCATTTCTTTAGGAATGAAGTCCGAAAGACTCTGAAAACAAGGACATTTTCAATTTTTCCACTAGACCAAATAAATGTTAATCCATTACATTTCATCAAATGTTTAATTTTAATTTTTTTTCAAAGATCCTTCTTTCCAAAAAGCCCAAAATGTAGAACCAAGACAAGAAAAAAGCCAAAGAAAAAAATTACAAAAATACACTATTTTATAGGGAACTACATTCGTGGACAACGAGTCGCAAAGGTCATTATTTGTGGTGTCGGTCCAGTACCAGGAGAAAACCCAGACCTTCTGTAGGAAACTGGCAATCCTCGTCAATTAATATTGGAGTCGAGCGCACCCTGCACGCAGCAATGAGGCCCTATCCTGACAGACCACGTGATAAATATAAGATGACTAACTACCTTAACCACTCGGCCACTGAGGCTCCAAAATGGTGATTTTGTGATTCTAATATAGCTAAATGTTTGCGGACAGTGTAACGGGCTTCTATGGACATCAATACTATGGATGCAGTGTGTACACAAACTAGTATGAATAATTATCGTACATTTCTCATTTTATTAAATTCATTCGATTATAATCGCCCTGACATATTTTTGGTTAATCCGTAATATAGGATATTAACGGTACATGTAGTACAATTCGGTCTCTACATTAACTTCACAGTAACATCCAACTCAGACTGGATTACCGATTTTTTTTAAAATAAAATTATTATTGCAGGCAAATTGAGAAGAAAAATACGAAAAAGGCATGAATTATAATATTTAAGAATAGCTTTTTTCATGGTTTAAAATAATATTTACACGATTTATACCCCAAATTGTATTAAAATATTTAAGACAAATTACCAAATATAAAATCTACACCACTGCTAAATGTATTAATTATTCGTTAAAGGCAAGTTATAACTCATAATATTGCACGAATGTTTAGATATTGACAAACATCTCATTAAAAAAAATGTTTTTCTTCTGATTTCATTTATTCATGATTGTACATATGTTATTTGGCAAGTAATACAAAGACTGAGACATTATTGGAGGGTTACCAGAGCTCGAACCATAGATCTCAGCGAGTTCATAAGTATCGGATAATGGAGGCTCGCTCGTCGGGGTGGATTATCATATCATAATTCGGACTGTAGTGGGTGACGAGTTTGCATGTGACACGCCCCTTGCACGGTAACGGCATCCTCTGAAGATTTCGATAAAGAGTAGGCTTATGGTAGCCTCTACAAAAGACACAATTTTTGTTCCTGTTGGTCCATCCTTTTTACCTGGATTACTTGATGTAAACGTATTCTTGTCTTGAATAAAGTTGAAATATTGCCCGCTGGCGTTAAGCTAATATTTTACCAATCAAGATTAGGCAAAAATACAACACAAGCCGTAAACAAGTTATGACCGATTTTTAAGGTATTTTTTTTATCTCATAATTACTGTATATATCCTATTTTGCTGCGTCATGTTCATATATTATACCTCATTGCTGCAGGTGTTGGTAGCCCACGATTTAAGATATTATACCTCATTGCTTCAGGTGTTGGTAGCCCACGTTTTAAGATATTAAACCTCATTGCTGCAGGTGTTGGTAGCCCACGTTTCAAGATATTATACCTCATTGCTGCAGGTGTTGGTAGCCCACGTTTTAAGATATTATACCTCATTGCTGCAGGTGTTGGTAGCCCACGTTTTAAGATATTATACCTCATTGCTGCAGGTGTTGGTAACCCACTTTTTAAGATATTATACCTCATTGCTGCAGGTGTTGGTAGCCCATGTTTTAAGATATTATACCTCATTGCTGCAGGTGTTGGTAGCCCACGTTTTAAGATATTATACCTCATTGCTGCAGGTATTGGTAGCCCACGTTTTAAGATATTATGCCTCATTGCTGCAGGTGTTGGTAGCCCACGTTTTAAGATATTATACCACATTGCTGCAGGTGTTGGTAGCCCACGTTTTGAGATTTTATACCTAATTGCTGCAGGTGTTGGTAGCCCACGTTTTAAGATATTAAATTAACTGAACATTTCCTTTAAGTATTAAATTATTTATAAGAAACTTTTGGTTTTCTTTTAGTCAATTCATTGGTGGCCTTTATAATAACTCATTAATATGTGTATATTGACAGTTTATTAATTAGTATCCTCATTTATCTCTGGTATTCTTACACTTTTAAATAACAATTAAATCTTAGCTTTTAGCTGTGTCAGAGCAGTACAGATTATAAATTGCTTTCTAAAAGATGGAGGATTCGTGCAAACGTCTTCTGCGCTAGCCAAGGACTTGTAACACTGGCTCGTGAAAATTTGCATATATAATATGGCACCATAAGGCAAATACACAATCACAGTTTCGAGTTTTTCTGTGCCAAACGGTACCGTATTTATTGAGTTTAAAATTGAATCGCCGATCCTTGCATTTTATGCTCATATGTAAATGGACAAAAGATTTTGCTTGTCTATTTATTTCATGTGTTAAAAGAATAGCGGCATTTAACGCCTGTATCAGAAACTCCAGATGGTTTGATAAGTTACACACATATACCATAAGCTGAACAGCAAGCACATTTTTATAAAGTTGTTAAATGCTAATAGATTTTTTTCACAGGGATTACTCGTGCACTAACTTGGATACCTTAAGATGAAATATGTGCGGGGGTTTCCAATGTGTCAGGTAGGCCCTTTAGTTGCGGGTTGTCAGTTTAGCATACGGAAAACCTGACCGAGGACCGTAGTAGATCAAGTGTATTGAGAGTGCCCCTCCTTGCACGATAAAGACGCCTTTTGTAAATTTCGAAAAAGAGGAGGCTAACAGTAGCCGCTACTGTTAGTTAACTTTGTTCTCAGCCTGACTATGGTTGCTCGCTGGACGTTAAGAAAACATTCAAGTAATCAATCATTTATTGACTGGCAACATACACTAGTACAATTTCACGACCGTTGATTGCATAATGCTGCAAAGAATATATAACAAATTTGCTGTAACGCCATTTTTAGGGTTCACAATGGTTTTGTCATTCAACATTTATAATGGAGGACTGACAAAATCTGGCATATGCAGCATTATCCAAATTTAAGTGACTTGAGGAAACTAAAGGAAATATACCAGACTGGGTAATATCTGTAAATGCCCAATGACAAATTGACAGCTCACGTGACCAATGATTGCAGTTTAGAGCCAGCGTTTATCCCTCGTATTTAACCTAGATGTCTGACAGTTTCTTGTGTTACTTTAAGCAAAGGAGTTTTATAAAACACATTTCCAGGGGCTTACAGCTTTTTTCCCAAATAAAAACCTGGAAGTCATGATACTGTTAAAAAATAGCTAAAAATGCCGTTAAATTCTATTCAAACAAGAAAACAATACAAAAAAGACAATATAATGATGAAAACACTTTAGACAAACAATAAATAAAGGAAAAGTAAATCTTCAATAAGAAAGAGAGAGCGACCTTATTGTCAATCTTATTAAAAAGACAATAATAAGAATTCGAAAACACCAATAACACAAAAATGGTAAAATAAATTGTTTCTGTCATTTAAATTACAGAATCTGTAGAGTACAGAATTAAAACTAAATTTAATGGAAAATGAATTGTTTGTGTCAATCAATACTGTGTTAACCGTCATTTATTTTCTTTATTTGACATGCTATTGTTATTTGACCTGATTTAAATAAAGACTGTCTGAAATTCAGTTCATGACTGGTTTCTGGATGAAAAACACGTTATGTGCCAATTTGTTAAGATAACCGTACCTTCATTTATCACGTCTTAAATAAGCGGATAAAAACGTTTATTCAATAATATATAAAACATTTTGTATAATAATAATGTGACTGAAAAATTTGAATAAAAAAGGATATTCACTAAAAATAAAATGGTTATTCACCGCGGGAAAATGCATGCGATTGTTATTTATAGAATCCCGGTTATTCCCTTTTTTGTTCGACCAATCAAATTAAATTTGTTATAATGGTTATTGTTAACAGAATAAATGTTATACAAATGTCTTATATTTTTCCGAAAAGTGGGAAAGTGGGAATCCCCCCCCCCCCCCCACAAATAAAAAAAACCAAAACAAATAACAAAACAAAAAAAAAACAAATTATTTTGTCACTATGTAATTTTAATCATAAATTTGATATTTGATTTTTGTTGCATTATTGAATAAAACGATAACTGTCTTTTGAATCGGTAAATGTGTGGAGTTATTGACTTTTGAAAAAACTCTTTGTTATTCACCTCGCCCGCTGGGCTCGGTGAATAACAGTTTTTTCAAAAGTCAATAACTCCACACATTTACCTCATCAAAAGACAGTAATTGTATAATATAGATCAAACACAAGTGCTAACGCAATTTTGTCATAAACGTTTATCGCACAATGTTGTCTGTTAAGAAACAATCAGGTTGAGCTTTTAAAATAAGTCTGTTCGTATTATCTCATCTTCCCACATACCAAGAATTTTAAATTACAAACGATTATTGCAGAACTTAAGTCCTGACGACATTAGGTCTTTAGGGTATGCAGGACACCATCCGATATTTTTTTATGAAAATCTCAAAACAGATATCACATTTATAATAAAATTAATTATAATTCTTTCATAAAAAAACTCTTAACTCTTTTATAAGCCTGTAGGCCACGTAATTACAGGAGACCTAAACATTGTCGAAAACGAACTTTTTCGTAACTTATTACCCAAAGGAGGGACCACAATGGCGCCAGCCAAAGACCAATAATTTAATTTGTTTTATAAGCTGAAATCTTATTTGCTTGTTCAAATGGTGCAATCCAGGTTATACACAAAACTGGCATTGTCACATAAGATATACTTACCGGTACACAATTAGTTTCATGACGTCATCGCTGTTTTAAATTAAAATATACGGAATATTTAAAATTTCTGAACAAGGTTTTTTTTCTAAAATGTTGGACAATTTGAAATATTCCTTAAATAAATGATGAAATTGTAAGATCCTTCAGGGATCTGGATGGTTAAAGATAATAAGGTTGTTAATATTTACCAGAAATACTAAACTCAAAGGGTCAATAAGCACTAAACAAACATTTATCTTTCAACACCCGGATGTCGCACACGATAGGTATGTTGTCTAAGCTGTCAACGCAGCTAATAACATGGAATAAAAGTATCTCTAGTTAGTCTGTTTGATGAAGGAAATGGGTGTTGACATACTCATTAACCATACTTACTAAGCTCTCAAGGAAGAAATAGCCGTTGAAATCTGAATTGACAATTTATCGGATTCAAAACAATTTTTATGTTAACAAACAATGTATTGAATAAAGTCCAGTATTATTGAGATTTACATGATCCTTTAAAGTAATGTTTTTCAAATAACATTCGACTTTGCTACCTTAGTTTTAGCGTACTCTAAATTTGAGAACTTATCTATTAATAATAATTAATTAATAATACATTGGGGCACTAATATTGACTGATTTAACACGGGTTGGCCCTTTAACGTGAGCGTCATTGAGGGTTAAAATGTGGGCATAAAATAAAGGTTAAACCGTGATAAAATCAGTATATATTCGTGCCCCAATGAATTACTTCGATTTCTAAAAGGACATGCATGTATACTAACTTTAACCAACAACGTAACCTATGAGTTGCATGACATGTCGGCCATTTAGGACACATAGTTGATTTTGACGTCGTTGAAATATGTGAAATATCTTACTATTAAGTCGCCATAAAGAGTATAAATTTTTTGACGTTGATTAGAAGTATATACTAGTTTTAACACAGGGGTGGACTCGAGCGCTTTAGGCACGTCATATAAGATTTTTGCATTGCTGTTAAACGCGAAAAACAAAAGTCAATTGAACAATCCACAAACAACAACGAAACGTGTATGAGAGTTCAAAGTAATGTGCAAGGATGGTGCAATGCTGAAATACTTTATTTGAAGAAACATTTGCATTTTACGCCTTATCATCAAGTCGATGTTTTAGTTAAGTTCACTAATAATATACATACCGAAGCGTTCCATATTAAAACACCGATCGCACGATGTCTTCGTGTGTACATACAGACGACGGAAATAACTTGCGCGAGATTGACCCTTATACCGGTTATTTACACTGGTGCGTCAGATAGGAGAAGAAGGTGATCTGCACGAGAAGCCTTGCTATTACGTGTTATTTGCATGGGGTGTCAGCCTTAGGGTGTGAAGTAACAGGTAGTTTATTTCCGCTGTTTAAACATAAGCCAACTATAATAATTATGTTAAATATCATAAAACGACAGCATAGAACAAAAAGGACAACACGGATCGATAAACTTATCTTAGCTCAGTGCTTTACAGTGCCATAAATCTTGATGGATCCCGAAAGGCACTTCATAAATATAAAATAATAGCAATTATTTGTCGTTAAGATGAAAAATAAGATTTACGGTACTAAGAAAGATACTAAAAATGATATCTTTCAAGGAAATATAACTTCTTGTCTTCAGGGTACGAATGTCCGTCTGAGCCGTAATGAATGTTGGGATCGGAGAAAATATGCCTATTTTGCTATCTTTTATTGTGGTTTATCATGTATTTATTTTTAATAAAGTCAATTATAGAAATGTGTCACAAATAAGATGTTACCCTAATATTTGCCATCAGCTCGTAAGACCATAATAATGGCGTATGAAAATGTATCTGCATTTGAAATTTGCGTCTGTATTTCAATAGAACACGAACATGTTTTCTTTCATTCAATATTAAAAACGTAAATATTTATAACTGACTTTCAATTGTTGCTGAAAATGAACCTCCATTTGTATTTTAGATGACAAGGCACAACATAATCAGCGTGGTGTTATTCTATAGCTGTCAGTATCTCAATCATTATTTATTTGATTTGAGTCCAATTACACTATTGTAAAGAAATAATTCAGCATTTGGGTTCTTCTATTTAAGAAATGCGTCTACGAACCTTTGTACACATAATACTTGTATTTCGTATTATTGTTCTATGTTGATCCTCTTAGCTAAACTGTAGTTGAAATATACAAAGGAAATGTATCCCTTGTTGATGGCGCTGTGAGACGCTCCCATTTCCTGTAAACGTGATATGAGCCCCCCCCCCCCCCTTCGGCCGTTTCGTAATTCTTTGATATAGTATGTTATCAAATAAAGTATGGAAATGGTAGAGGCAAATATATAAACCCGCATTATTTTCATGTCCACCAACAGACAGCCCAGCGCGTCCCCGGATTGCAAATTGGGTAGACCCTCTCGTTGGGTGATTGGAAAGATATCACTTAAAGCCTGGCCGTAGATCGTAGTGGGTGAATGTTTGGAGAGTGCCACGCTCCTTGTATGAGTCGGGTAACACATTGCCATGGCCACCAAAAAGTCATGATTTGAATCCAATTGAGCACATCCGGGACATCATGTGGGAAAACTAAGCCTTTTGGTGCAGACAGCAGAAATGAACTAGGTATTACATCAGGAATTTCAACAGTTGACACAACGTCAATTTTTTTCTTCAGTTAGTGGTGTGAGGAGGTGTTTACAACGGAATAATGTTTATCATTTGAGCTGCATTTACCTAAAAAACTGATTGTTTACATTTTTCCATGTGTATATATATTGAAACTGGTATACGCAGTACGTGCTTATTTTGTTCTTAGTGTCAATGGAACATACAGTTCTTGCTTAAATTATGGCAGGCATTTTGGCATTTTAGAAATAATATGTTTTGTTCGTATACCTTATATTTCAGACTATTCAATCTGATAAAGACATTGTTACAGATTAGGTACTCTGGATTTTGCGATGTTCTCAATTTTTCTTGTTTTACTAGAGAAATATGTTTAGATTCAATGTTTCCATATTTTTTTCAATTTGAACAGATTAATTCAAATACTGCTTTGATTCTATGGTAAGCAATTTGTAGATGGCCTGTGCTGAATTTTGTGTTACGTATTTGCATTCCAGCCAGTATCGGACGAAAGCAAGTTACAAAACGAAACTCGGTGGGGGAAATAAGACTGAGCAAAAGACAAAAATGTGACTGCCACCGGAAAAGCGTGGATTTATTTTAATGATGTTTAACACCACTTTCAGCAATTTTTCAGCTATATCATGGCGTCCAGTTTTTATTGCACGGGGGACGAAACCGGAGTACCCGGAGAAAACTCCGGACCTTCGGTAGGAAAACTGGCAATCCTTGTCAATTAAGATTGGAGTCGTGTACACCCTGCCCACAATGAGATTCGAACCCGCAACCTCAGTGTTGACAAACGACGTGATCAAAAGTAGACGACCTACCTTAACCACTCGGCCACCGAGGCCCTAAAAGTGTGGAGACTCCAGTAGGGATTTTGCCCTTTGTACCGGCTACAATGCTCCTTCTTT
Organism: Limnoperna fortunei; assembly: GCA_944474755.1. NCBI lineage: Eukaryota > Metazoa > Mollusca > Bivalvia > Mytilida > Modiolidae > Limnoperna > Limnoperna fortunei. The sequence continues at coordinate 32,863,062 of OX104115.1, forward strand.
TTGTCAAAATCTACGCAATGGATCTATAATGAGCAAGGAGTGTGGAACTCTCCTTACACGTTACCCGATATTTTTGTGGCTAGGCCTTCCGTAGACAACTTCTAAAAACAGGCACATATCCGCCGCATGGGAACGCGCATAGAAGTTCTATGTGTGACGCTAAGAATTAAAGGGAATACAGGCCTTCTAATATCTTTTTTTACCTTTCAATATTTCTGGTTTAATCTGGTTTAGTCATCTATGAGTCTTTAATGATTTGCGCATCCGACATAGTAAATTATATTATCTTGACGACATTTTATTCACAATAATTATTCGTAGAATTCAGCATATAAATATTTCTTGGAAATACAAGTTTTACTTGACAGTATTGACACTACATGGAATTAAAACCCAACAAATGCTGTTTGATTTACTTCTCGAAATGATTTGTATGAACTTTAATTATGTTTCTCTCTGCGTGTTTGTCTATAAAATCAATTTAATGTGGTTTAATATAGATTTATATTGAACTATTATGTTTTGTCTATCAAATGGCCATCTAGTGGCTGAGTTGTGAAGGTAGTTAACTATCGACTATTAATTACCGACGTGTTAACACTGATGTCGCAAGTCCGCTGCAGGTAAGGTGTGCTCGACTCCAACCCTAAGTGACATTTGCCTGTTAAATGCTGAAGGTCTGGTTTTGTCCCCCAATAAATATATGAACGCCATTAAGCTTATTATGTGGCGCAAAACACATTCCAGTAATTAAATACAAGTCATCTAGTTTTTATATTTACAAGTAAACACTGAACACTTAATCATCACAACTTTTACTAGTACTTTAATTGAATAAATTAGATTGGGGTATGGCGGGCGGGCGGCATCAAACAGAGGGTTTCCAGTCAATAACTTCAGTTTGGATAAATCAATCTTGAAGAAACTTTGGATATAGCAAGCTTGCATAAAAACATAGCTTGGGATTAGATTTAGGGCCAGTCGGGTCAAGGTTAAGGTCACCGTTACTTAAAATAGAAAAACAGTTTCCGGTCAATAACTTTAGTTGGGATAAACCAATCTGATCCAATCTTGCTGAAACTTTGGATATAGCATTGGATATAGCAACCTTGCATGAAGACCTATCTTGGGATTAGATTTGGGGCTAGTCGGATCAAAGTCACTGTTACATAGTTTCCAGCAAATAACTTCAGTTCGTATAAACCAATCTTGCTGAAACTTTGGATACAGCAAGCTTACATGACGATCAAGCGTATAATTGGGGCAAGTCGGTTCAAGGTCAATGTCACTGTAACTATAAAAACAGTTTTCGCTTAGTCTACTACTAAAATTAATTGTTAAATTGTTGAAAACCTAGTTTCGTGGCGTGGCCAAGTTTCTTGTAGTACCGTAAGCTCGTGAAAATTGCGGTGCTAACATGAAATATCATTGATATAATATTTGTTTAAATTTACTGACACGAAATTGCAAATGTTTCAAGTTCCATGATTTTTCCTTACCCAAATAATTTTGTTGTTCACTCAGGACTCGTGACTATACGAAACACCCGTCTGGCATAGTCAATTTAATAATCTTTAAAACATTCTTTTATCTTAGCACATGGTGAATACCGCAAACTAGAAATAGGGCATAGTATATCGTTAAATATTTTTTAACCTCTACTGTGCACGTGAAAGCTAAAGAATCCCAAAACAGAGTGGCCACGAAATTGACAGATACATGCATATCAAGCATACATAATGAATATCTGTCACATCACAACGTTTGTTTTGAGTATGCAGTTATTCCATGCATTTTGAAGGAACATTAATGTATTGGTCCAATGTGCTGAACATGACTTGCAAACTTATTTACTTATACAATGTTTTATTAACTTATACATACGCTTTATTAACTTATACACATGCTAACTGTCAGATTAAATCCGAGCGTTGGAGTGTGTTCGTTTGAAAAAATCAGCATTCTTTTCGAGACAGTAATTTTGAAAAATTCGGACTGCCACCTGAATAACATTAGTTTGTTTTAGTGCTAGCTAAGTCCAGTTTATCCAATAACAGCTCGATATTTTTACCTGCGACATCTTTAGAACGATCAATCATGTTTAACGTCTGCACAAATGAGCTGAATCGGCTGTCCGCTTTACCAAGTTATTAGCAGAAACTGATTACTGGTAATAATAAAGGCTATGAGGAAACAGACTGATAAGGATCCAACATTTTGTATCTCTGTTTCAAATAGTATGCTAGAGTTGTGAGTTTGAACCTGATTTAAGAGAATGTGCTCGACTCTTACCTTAATTTTACTTTCGAACGTTAGGGTTCTCTTGGTACTTTTGCTTTATTCCATCAAAAGATCCATATGTTCGGATACAATTATGTAAACATGAAAACAAAGATACGGCTGTTGTTAGAAACACGTTTCCTGCCCCATAAAACCTGGATACCATGATATAGCTGAAAAAATTGCATAAAGTGGCGTTAAACCTATTTCAAACAAAACAAGAATACTATGTGTATTTTACTTGGAGAAGTAGTTAAGAATTAATTTACATTGCAAGTTTTTTTTTAAGTTAGACAAAGAAAATAAATTAGATAAAGATATCGTTAACAAACCATTTTTACTATTGAAAATTGACCAGGTGAGTTAGACAATAACTTCTTGTTTCGCCAACATTGAAACAGCCTCGACCAATAACGTTACTCATATAGATCATAATATTCATAACATACAAGCGTCTCATCTACACAGATCTATTTGTAATCACTTTAAATCATGTCTCGTTTTTCATTTGAATATTTTCTTGGAAATGTAACGTGTAGGTGTTTTTTTTTATAGTTTCTAAATTCATTATATATATTTTGTGCTTGTTATATATCTTCAATAAAGAACACCGCTTTCGAAGAAAGATTAAAACTTGAAATATCTGTGCCGATAATCAGTATTTATATTGAACTGTTATCTGAAATCTATGCGATACACGATCTGGCAATGTATGTGGCAGCCTGCTAACTAACATATGGTAAGCGCTTTATATTTACAACCAACCACGTAGACTGGCCACAAGTCCCTTTGAATTGTTTTGCTATCTTTATTATCAACATTTTCTATGCTATTCACATGTGTACACAAGCATGACAAGTGGATATAAGAGGCTGTATCTCTCTAATAGCAAAAACACATTTAAAGGGACTTATAGCAAGTCTATCAACCATTTACTAAATTACGAATACAATCACCATAACTGATGAATTAAATGACAATGGGAATTTGTAAAATGTTAGTAATTATTTTCGAGAAATTTTCTCTCTTGTTTACATTATTTCATTAACATATTTGTGTTCGAAATGTATTTCGAACACTTCGTACACAAATTGAAGCTCCCTACCAACCATGTCAGTCTTGACATGAAAATGAAATAAAAGTAAATTGTATATGCTGTGAAAAACTGTTATAAATTTTATAGTTGAGTCTGATTGTATCACAAAAATGAATGGAATGAGTGTTAAGGAAATATGTTGTAATATATTTGATAATGATTTGTAAAATAGCATCACGATGGTTGCTTTGTCTAGTTTTGTTTTCATAACTTTCTGATATAAATTCATCACAATAAGATGATTGATTGATTAATTAACTGATTCCTAATGTCCAGCAAAACTCAACATAATAAATTCCTGTAGAAAACAAGCAAACTCCTTTTGAAAGATTTGCATACTGTAATTTTATTGTTTAATAAAATTAAAAGCTGTGATCGAGTTTCTTTATTGTTATCTGCGATATAAAGTACCTTATAGACCGATGACTTCAAAGATCCAAAAATAAACCTGACAATTTTTAGGTAAGCTGCAGCTCTTGTTGCTGATTCTTTTTAGTCAAATTTAAACTGTCAATGATCGTAGCTTAAAGTTTGATTTCTTCTGACGATTGTAACAGCCACTGAATGCTAGTTAAGAAAATTGCTTTTGTCGGTTGTAAAAGCTAAATTAAATTTTTTTTGCTCACTGCCACTAATTTTATCTTCATTATTTCATTACAGAAATTTTAAAGCAAAACATAGAAACTCCTAAACTACGAACTATTGCTTAGTTTTTTAGACACAAAGCTCGTTTTCATAAAAACTTTTTAAAAAAATCAAGAGACAGGTTTCCCGCGAAGTTTCCATTCGCTTATATCTAATAAAATATGCGGTTGAACCTATTATTATTTTATGCTTATTTAGTTTTTGTATTACATTACTTTATGAACACTCTGGAAAAACTTCTTATTTTGATATTGATCGATTCTTAAAGTTACAATCACGATAAAGCGTCGTCATAGACACACGAACTGTGACCATACGGGTAAAGTTCCCAGTGCTCGACCCACAGTGAAGCCCAGCGCGTCCCAGGATGGCAAATAGGTAATAATACGGAAAGCCTGGCAGCGAACCGTAGTTGGTAAAGTGTTAAGAGAGTGCCCCGCTCCTTACACTATTGCAGATTTCGAAAAGGGCAGGATCATTGTAGCCGCTACAAAAGGCTAAATTCTCCACCCCAATTACTTAATACTTTTCCAGTGGCGGTCAATGCTACATCTTTTTTTCCGCTTGTATATTGTTGTTAACTTGTTCTCGTCCTGAATATAGCTGAAATACTGCTCGCTTGAATTAAAGCTAACACCCAATCAACCGATAGATATACCAAAATGTTTACATAATATAGGGATACGGTCAAATGAAGGTATCAGAAATAAATACAAATTCAATTTGTCATTATATCTATATGTTCCCTTGGTAGTCAAAAAACTAGTTTTTATATCCCTACAACGACAGTAAGGAGATCATACAGGTTTTCGGTTCGTTCGTTCATCCCTCCCACTTTGTCTACCTTTGGGTTGAAGCTTTTTATGAGGATGACTTTACATCTTCACGAAACTTGGTACACAGTTACAACATAATGAGCCTGATAGTGGCAGGACTCTGTAGGGCTGTGCCAGATATTTCATGACTGAATGCGCTTAGAATAAAAGTGGGAGGGGGTAAAAAGTGAGTTATAATATAAAGGAAATCATGGTTTTCTAATGGTCTAAAAAGTCATACTCCCGTGTAATGCAGTTTTTAGCTTGCATTTTTTAAAATCAATATTATACCTGTTTATTACGAAATACAATAGAAAAAAATAGTCCTAGATAACACGTCCATTACCTCTGTGGTTTACATCTCACAAAAATCATCCAGAAATTTGCTAAGAGAATTTTACATTGTAAGTCAGTTTTTTTTTCAAACCTGATCTTACAGTGTTTATAAAGTTAAGTCTGTGTGGTATTCGGAAAAACCGTCCGTGTGACTTTTCCCGTGGGGTTTCGAACAGACAACAATCAACTGCTCTGATCAAAACAAGGTCAAAATGTACAATGAAAAATCGCTTTATCAAAATGAAAAAATGCCGCATTTTAAAAGTCTGATTAGCTGTGGAAAATAATTGCTGATTTCCATATGTACATATATTGATGTAGAAAAGGAACATTTAAACTCGACCTAACGCCGTAAGTACTTTTCATTTCTTTCGCAAAAACCGAAAACAAAACGCATTGACTTGTATTATAGATAGTGACAATGAATTCTACTTTTCCTGCCAAATGTTGTGGGTTCTTACGGAGTACTCCAGGTTTCTCCTTAAAATAAAAACTAGACGCCATGATTTAGCAGACAATTGATGTTTTCACATATAGCAGAGCAACCTAAAACAAACAAAATACACTATAAAGTCACTTATTATAATTTAGTGTACAAATCTTGTCAAAGTTAAATCAATGCACACATTGATTGATTGATTGATTGATTGATTGATTGATTGATTGATTAAATATATTTAGGACTAGCACAAGTAAGCAAATTATAATCAATGGAAATACGCTGGATCGTCGCAAACAAAACTGACTTCCACAGGAAACATTCAGTATGAACTTACAATATTTGGCCATTTTGTAGAGGGTGCAAAAAAAGAGGGTCGAGTACTGGGAGCCATGCCAGTACGGACCCAGCGCACAATAGCCAACAAATATTAAAAGTAATTAAAACTTATGTAACTAACTAATTATGCAATACATCATTCTATGCAATAATCCATGTTTAAGTTGGTATTCCCTATTTTTGGAATACAGAGTTACTTCCCATTTGCAAGAGTTGTCTTTCATAATATAAAGAATCTGTATTGATCATCTAGGGGAAAAATACATTTTTAATATTAAAAATTTATGTGGCCTGATTGTTCCAGTATAACTAAAATACACTATAAAATTAATTTGTACATCATAATAAATTTTGCTCTGCTAAATGTGAAAACAAGAATAACAGAAAAAAAACTATTTACCCACCGTACGTTATATAAAGTACCTGCACTAAAGAACAGGTAACTCTGGAAATGGGAGAAAAATCTCGTTTTTCGCAAGTAGGGAATGGGTATAACAAATTGAAAAGAACGAATAGTTATATGTTATGTTAATTAATTTGCTTTATCATTACAATCTCACGGACAATTATCTCTATCCGACTCTGTCGCGGAATTTTTATTTTATCATCAAAAACTACATGTATCATGACAAGGAGATACGTAGGCCGAATTTTACTGCCGTTATAATAATGGTCGGAAATATCCGTTTACTGGCTCCGCTTATGCGTCGCCAATAAACTCAATTTCCGACCATCAAATCACCAATTGATGCCGGCAAATCTTCAAATACAATACAGTTATCTCCTAATTCGTTCAAAGTTTCCTCAATTAGCTCTGTAAATTATTTGCCTTCGTTGGTCAAATGCTATTTAAGTACTGTGTTGTTAAATAAAATGATTACGCGAGAAATCGTCTAAAGCAGAAGACATTCTGCACGTTTGTTGACAGTGTATTATCTACACCTGACATAAAATCAAATGCAGTGTATGTAGTGACCAACAATGAACGACAATCTACGCGGATATAGCGTCATCAAAGTTTCTGCAAACTGTAAACACGTATGTTACAAACAAATACCTCAAACTTGTACGCGCGAGATCGTTTGCTCCCTAAAGCATCACTCACATAATTTTGCATTTATTCGAGGTTAGTGCAAAAATTACATCAGGTTGGAAATACGACAAGCATGTACTAGTATATACCAGTTGTTTTCATCGTTTGTGCTCTTAAAAATTCCTGCATCGCTTTTGTTTTGCTTTTAGGGGAGATAAGTGCAAAAATTAAATCCTGTCAATTATGTCTTCTTATCGTATCTCTTGCTTACCCTGAAGACATATAACTAAATTATGCATTTTGTTCCTTACCAAATTAAATGACGATACTTCTTATCTACTTAATGCGAAAAACGAGAAGAGAAGAAACTTCATCCGATCCCAAGTGAATATTTATCATCATGACTTGTATCTTATGGGTTTTCCTTTTTGTGTCGTAATTGTCTTAAAGGCTTAATACACTCTTCACCGTCATTTATTACTTGTTTTATCAGTTCGTGAATGCCTAAAATGTTATAATGGTATTTAATAAAGATGCTTTATTTTGTCTTCTTTTAAAAAGAATAGGACAAGACTTATTATATATCTGGGTAATTACGGAACAAATATACATAACAATTACTCGAAACAGCACGATGTTTAAAATGTTTTTAAATGCGTTTTGGGTAAACACAAACACATCGCAATTGAATGATCACAGAAGTTTTTCTTAAAAGTGCATGAGAAAAAAGTATCTATTTCTTCCGAACAACTGTCATATTGCGATATCCTATAGATTCTCGATTGTTTAATATACATGTACGACATCCAATCAGAACGCTCAAAACAAGAACGTCAAACACAAACGGTTGTATGTTCTTGTTTGAGGCGTTTTTATTTGATGACGCAACGAGTAAACAGTCGAGTTCAAGAGAGCTCATATTTACTCGGTCATCTCAATCTGAAAACGGTAATTTACGGAAGAAAATTTGTTTCTTAAATGGGAATTAACGCTATTTAGAGCGTATTTTGGAGCTACATCATGACTTCTAGTTGACATCTTGGCAAGGGTGTCGTGGTAACCTGTGAAAACCTTTGACCTTGCCAAATATTGTTAATAACAGTTGGTGCTGAGGACACCCTGCACGCATCTTTAGTGTTAACTACGATGCTAAGAAGAAACTTGATTTGAAGAAAATATGTAACATCTTGAACTGTATCTGTTATGTGTGATTTTGTATCTATAATTGACGTGAACAGCTTAACACACTGCTGACTGTTATTTGCCACTTCGTATATAAGTATCTGGATAGTGTAGATAAAATGTAATGAAATCATTCACAAGTAAAATCAATGAGACAAAATAGTGTCAACATTAACTCCGTAATAACGCCAAAGCATTGATTATCAATTTTAAAATATGCCAAAATGAAATTAGAAGTAAACACGAATGATATTATCTGTCAAAACATCAAAAGATATTTTTTATCTCAGTCGTAGCCAATAAACATAAAATTGAGATTTGAATCGTAAAATTTAATTTAAAAGATATATAGCATTAACTAGGTTTATGTTAAAGAACTGTTTTGACTTCTTGAACAATTTTCATTTAAGAGTGCACGATCACACGATGCCCGTAACAAAAAAGTTCAATAAAAACGGTGTTATGATACTGTAACAATTACATGTATTAGGTTTCAGGCGTTTTATTTGATGAAGCAACGAGTACAAATGAGTGCGCGTGAACTAACTGTACCAGAAATCGGCCATTTACGGAAGAATTTTTGAAGTGTCATTTAACATTAAAATATGTGCCTGGACACCTCATTTGATGTTTGGAGATTATAGGTAAAAAATTGTCGAATTGCTTAATAAAAAACTCACACACACCCATCTTATCAGATATAAAGAAAGATACTAATGTTTAAAACTTAATTCACACCAGAGGGTGTCGTTTCATAAAGCGATCGTTAGCTTAACGTGCACGTTAGCCCATTTAAATTTCATGGGATAACGAGCACGTAAATTAGCGATCGCTTTTTGACACGGCACCCTGGGGTGATAAGTGTTGTCAATGTTGATCTAATTAGCAGTTTTCACTGCGTAACTGCTTGCATTTATAAATAATTAATGTACAATTAATATATACTTTATCAGGCTCTAAATCAATTATATATATATAGGGCCCTACCTCTACCTTCTGTATGTGTATCGTATACTTTTTTAACATATTTTCGCTGTCTCTGAGTTTAGTATCTCTCAAGTTGTTTTCGACATTGTTGCATAAATACAGATTGTTATGATGTGTCTATATACATCTAAACCTTTCAGGTTTAGTACAAAGTTATTAAACGTCATTCTAGTTTATGCTTACATAGAAACCGTTGTCACATTGTATTACCATCAATGCTTATTTTCGTTATACAGTCTACAGTTAACAGTTATCAGTAGAATTGATCGTCGTTATAATAAAATTTCTATATTTCATTAGATTTAATTATTTGTCATCTAAATGGATGAATGGGTCGCGATAAGGGTGACAGAATGTTTTATCTGATCGACTATTAATTGATTTTCAGGAATGATTTTGTGATTATTTTGTTTTACAGATTGATTCCTGCTTAACGCTTGTGATAAATTAGTAAACATATATGAACTGAATGACAGTTAGTTAAATTTCTAAGGACATTAAGATTTCCACGAGACAGGATGTTTAATGTCCGCAGAAAATGTGTCGCAACGTTTTAATTCAACACCTTCTAGCGTGATTTAGAGCCTGAAATGATTTCTATATATATATATATATATATATATATATATATATATATATATATATATATATATATATATATATATATATATATATATATATATATATATAATCCAGAAAAATAAAACTGTAATAGGAGCATCGCAACATGCTCGGTAAACAACAACCTGGAATATACTAAGAGGTAGTGGCTTCTCGGTTTACAGACAATATGCAGTTTCGTTGCTTATTTATAAAACAACACATTTTTAGTTGACAGATATTACTAAATCTATAAAATGATATTTACAGCTTCTTATACGATGCACCAAAGTAAGTTATTTTTAAAAATATCTCATAAAATTTTACATGATTAAAGTTAAAATAACCTAATTATTTGTTTACATCACACCGGGAATTTTTTCACCGAAGACAGTATACATACGGAGATATCTTGTTGGATGTTAGGGTCTGAAAATAGCAAAGTTTAAAAGTATAAACATTATTTTGATTGAAAATCTTTGATATTCGAAATGAAAAATGTAAGAGCGAGGTAAGATTTTTTTTCAGTGCCATTCAGTTGTGATAATTTCAAACACAATTTCCGGTCATTTTTCTCGCACGATATACCGTTTACTATTTTATTTAATGAGGTTTTTCCGCATATATGATCTTAAGGAGACACATATGCGCTTATAATGATTTTATGACCACCTTTCTCTTACAAATGGAGATGGAAATACGAGGAAACATCCAGTCCCAGTGGTCTGTACTAAATAGAAGGATACCAGAGAACTTCCAGTGGACTGTGCACTAAATGGAATTGGAACTCCTAGTCCCAGAGGACTGTGTACTAAATGGTAGGATACATGGGAACTTCCAGTCCCAGTGGACTATGTACTAAACGGAAGGATACCAGGGAATTCCCAGTCCCACAGGACTGTGAAATAAATGGAAGGATACATGGGAACCTCTGTCCCAGAGGACTGTGTACTAAATGGTAGGATTCATGGGAACTTCCAGTCCCAGTGGACTATGTACTAAACGGAAGGATACCAGGGAACTCCCATTACCTGTGAACTGTGTACTAAATGGAAGGATACCAGGGAACTCCCAGTCCAGTGGACTGTCTACTAAATGGGAGGATACATGGGAACCTCTGTCCCAGAGGACTGTGAACTAAATGGGAGGATACATGGGAACCTCAGTCCCAGAGGACTGTGCACTAAATGGAATTGGAACTCCTAGTCCCAGAGGACTATGTACTAAATGGTAGGATACATGGGAACTCCCAATCCCACAGGACTGTGAAATAAATGGTAGGATACATGGGAACCTCTGTCCCAGAGGACTGTGTACTAAACGGAAGGATACATGGGAACCTCTGTCCCAGAGGACTGTGTACTAAATGGAAGGATACATGGGAACCTCTGTGCCAGAGGACTGTGTACTAAATGGTAGGATACATGGGAACCTCTGTCCCAGAGGACTGTGTACTAAACGGAAGGAAACATGGGAACTCCCAGTCCAGTGGACTGTCTACTAAATGGGAGGATACATGGGAACCTCAGTCCCAGAGGACTGTGTAAAAATGCAACAAAACTCCTGCTGCTATTCTGTATTTGATTGTCAAAAATGAAGTATAGAAAAGAATCGAGTTAGTATTATAACTAATGAAATAAACTTTTTGATAAGCTAAACAAAGGAAATATATAATTTGGCTGGAAAGTGTAGCATTCAAACTTGCTGAAAATCATAAGCACCTTTATACTATAACATGTAATCGTTACATAATCAAACAATATTGAATTTCGTACATAGTCCGATAACAAAATGTTTATTCTTACCTGCCTTGCTAAAAGTGGAACAATGGTTTTAAAGCTGATACAATTATATGTTATATTTTTTGACAATGTACAGATGTTATTTTATTAGGTTTAGTGCTAGAAGCAGTAGCTATAGATATTAAATGTTAATATTGTATTAGGAGAGGACTTCACAAAAATTATCCAATCCATTTTGTTCTTGAAAAATATGTTTAAACTAAATAGCAGAATAATATTTCTTCAATCACATCAAGAACTTAACACACAAGTGGAATGAAATTTAGAAGAAGAGAATTTTCTAGTCTTTTCAATAATTAGTTACATAAATTAAGTGTTTTAGAGATGATCGCTTTGATAAACAAAACAAAAGCGTGTCTTGTGTATAATAACAGATATAATCGCAATAAATTAAGATTTTTTACGGTTGTCACTACAATACTTGTTTGTACTTCAACAAACTGAATGATGATTGGATGACATTAAAAGGATGTTTTTCATGGATTACAGAAATTCGATATATTCCCAATGGAATAATCAATCTATGAACTGGCAAAATTTATAACCAACACTTAAATCCAAGGAGATTTAAAAACAAATCTGTCAATTACAATTTCCAATGGGAAACAATTCTTCTGTGATTTATAAGGTTGTTGGAACCGGTTGCAAGAATTGTCTATGTTTCTTGTCAACGATTTTTCAACTAAATCTATTTTTCATCAATTTAAATAAACTATTACGTATTAATAAAATCCTTTTTTTAAAATAAATATGTATTAGACACTAAAACTACTTGAAGCCGCATTGAAAGAAAATTGTACAATATACTATTTTCAGGCGCGGATTTAGAGGGGGCGTGGATGGCTTGCGCCCCCCCCCCCCCCCCCGCTAAAAAAAGAAAAAAGGGGAGAGAGAGAGAAAAATATGTAGGGCGGGTGATGTAGCCAACTCTGATCCCCGTCCGTCAAAACAATTATTTCTAATTGTGCTGAAAACCGAAATATTTTTGTTAAATAACATACAAGTAAGGTACAATATGCCATGTGGGACGTATTGTTTTTCAGTCTGTCCAAGTTGTCCCTTCGTCCGTCACACCACGGTTCGCCTATACGATAAAATGCAACCTAAATTGTAACTTCATCAAACTTTGAACACTTATTCAGCATAACCGATAACAAATGAAAGATCTTTAGGAGTTTTGACTTAAATATGTCCAATTAATTGTTTAACTTTATAAATGATTACAGCGGAAAATAAAAATGTGTGAGTTTCGACTTAAAATAATATGTGAAAAGTGATCACTCGTCGATGCCTCTTCCCCCGAGGTCGAGTATCGATAAAAGCTTTATAGAATGTCATCCTTGACTTATCAACGTTATGCATTTAACATTGTCTATGGTTTTGCTTTATTTAATTTGCTTAATACATCAGGGCATATTTTGTAAATAAATCTTCAAATTAATCTATAGGAGACATCTATATACCGATATATTATGGCATCTTGTATTATGACGGTCGGTATTAGTAATTATGACAAAAAGTGTTACTCAGAGAAGCATTCAAGGGTTGAAATAAGTGTGTGTTCTACGGAGACAACATTGTAATGATGATAGTGCTCTACAATGCAAGGAGTACTAAATTGAATTCAATTGTTTATTCGGATCATAATAGGCCTTAACAGTCAGCAAATATCTACTGATTAACAGTACTTATATTGCTGAGCAGCGTTGATATGATGGCTGTGTTAAGTTATTTAGCTATCATATTATTTAATTTTAAAGGTATGGACATATCAAGATGACAGCGTTAACTTGCGTTATTTCATGTCATTAAAATTACTTTAGTGCATTCGTAGTGGGGGGAAATAAGTTTAAGCAATATATTGAAATCAGCTGTATTCCATATATTTTGACACAAATATATTAAAAACGAAATCCTAATCACGTAATTTCACAAAATAATTAGCTCTTTATTTCGAAACGCTTTCCATATCTTGTTATTTAAAAGTTTCGTCATTACGAGATTTTTTTTTATATTTGTGAGCTTATTAATTACTTGCTTGTTATAAATACATGTATAACAATATGTCACATACGACGTCACTGTTTCCCAGACGATTCAGGATGTGTTGGTAAAGTTTTTGAAACTACTGATTATAAAATAGTTATTGTTTCTGTTCTGATTGCTCATAATTACTTGTTGTAGTCAACGATGTCCGTGTTGTTTTGTTTTTTGCTTTCTGTGTGTGTGTGGTTTTTTTTTAGGGGGGGGGGGGGGTTGTATGTTTTGTTTTGATCCATTTTTTTCTTTCCATATTGATTAGCAATTTGTTGTACTTGTCTTGGTATCTTCTGTCTTTCTTACTGACACGGCCAAAATACCGGATATGGATTGTTAGTTCCCTTAATATTGGTATTCGTTTCCGCGTGGATTTCGTAACATTTAAATTTCTTTAACCAAAAATTATTGAAAAAGAAATAGATTCCGAGGAACATAAGAGCTTGACGTAGATAGGAATTTTGTAAATGTTTTATACCACATATGTAACTCTGAAGATAATGAGTTTTAATCAAAGGAACAAAAATAACATACAAATTAAAAAGCAAAAAGAAAACTCCCAAACACACTTGTCAACCATCAATCAAAAACATGCAACAAACAAAAACATGACCACGAACTATCATGAAACAGATGTGACACTTGCTGTTCAGAGAGGGTGAACATAAACTGCTCCACTGGTAAAACCTATTGAGTTACGCAGGCTCTAAATTGGCGTTATGTCAAGAACAAAGTGGAAACCCAAACTGAATGAATATTTTACTATTAAATGTTTTAACATCATTGCTATGGTATTAAGATCCTTAAATTTATAAATCATATAATTTGACCTTTATAATATCCGATATACTTACGGAACCATATAAATTTTTAATCAAAGTCCCACACGTGTAGTTTTCGATATTTTATGGTTCAATATGATCTCTACTTACATTTTAGGAACATTTTAAATTTAGTTACAGTGATATGAATGTTGATTGTCATCAACATCCAAAGGATGTTTAACAATAAAACAGACCCGTAGGTGCAACACAAAGCTTTATAAAAGATTGATTGAAAGTTTCTGTAAGGACTCTTTATTAATTAAAGAGAATATGACTGCAACATAGATATGATCTGCATTTATATGAGTAATTATAAGGACTGTTTGTAATAAATGTCTATTAAAATGATGCACGCAATCACGGGTGTAGGTTTGTAATTTTCTACTTGAATAAATTATTCATTGACTGAGGTCTACAGACACATCGCCAGTATTCTTTGTTTGATAAGATCCGGTTTTGGCATTTTTTGTTTATATATTTTTATTTCACCCATGCAAATTAGAATTGGGGTAGTAAAATCCACCATATAGATATGTCAAACTCGACAATAACTTAATTGAATGTAGCTACATCCGACGGAAGGGCGATGTTAAATCTTAAATTCTAAATAAGTAAAAGCACAGACGAATTTTAAAAACTTATTTTTGTGCAAGCGTAATAAGAACTGTGCATTGTAGCCGCTATAAACATCAAAATTATCTGCCCCTATCTAACTTTCCGTACATTTTCAGTGGAAGTCAAAGGTTTCTGCACGGGGTGGGAAGGGGCAACTTGGTGTATATAGGGTAATACGGATGTGCGGCCAGAAAGGATTACGTTTTACTTCTCTCATATAGGTAGCCTTTTTCATTGAAAAATATATCATTGGGTAGTTGTTAATTATCTAAATATATCCATGTCTCAATTCTCATCTTAAACTATGTAAACCACGGTGATTTTACAAATTAAGGGCTCCATTAACATCACTTGATCAAACGAAAAGCCTATATCAAACCAATCAAACACGTATCATGCAGTGAGAATAAATGGGTGTTAATGTGTTGATAGGAATGCCCACAGATTTTAGAATAAGGTGCGATTCTCTGTCATTATACCGCCAAGAAAGGAAATAAACGATAGGAGAAGTTTTATGTCTTTACATGTCTCTTTAATTTTGTTATCAGTATATGATTAGGTCCCATTTTATAACGTCCGAAAATATATGAATATGGTAGGTTTTCAAATCCCCGTCCGCAGACCTGTACCTAAAAGTGTCCTTAGTTACCCCCCCCCCCCCCCCACACACACACGTGGGTTTCTGTCAATTGATCCACCTTATTTACCATCTTTTGTCTGGATTAAAACTATAATGTGTCAGTTCTGCAAACAGTAACACTATTAATTTTACGCGATCATTATTCTGACTACGCGTAGATGAGTCATCTTTCATATTCGGATATATTTTCTGCAAATTATTTATATGACATAAGTCATGGAAGTTTTTTAATAGCATTAGTACGTAATTCTGTAATGATTGTTATGTATGTAATAAAGTACTTCAGTAGTATTATCGTATCAACAGCAGATCATGATGGTGATTTTTCAGTTAATATTGGACTTTTCGTCTTTATCAATCAATTTTCTAATACTTTGGCTTGAGTGTCACTGAAGATTCTTGATTAGACGACACGCGCATCTTGCGTAGTCAATTTTATTACAAGTTATTATGTTGGTGATATTTGGATGCATAAAGGTGAGTCACTTCATATTTTGTTTCTTGTTGGAAATTCTGTGATCATACAAGTAGCGTTAATTACCATCAAGTCAGGTTAATTCAATTGTATGCTGTTATGCAAGATTTTTTACGGTAATTGTTGTTTGTTCAAATCTTGTAGTATAAGGAAATTATTAATGAATTTAGACAGAAAAGTAAAATAATCGATAAATATTTAGATGGGTTTCGGTTAAGGTAGATAGTCATCTATTATTGATCCCACGGTCTGAGGTTGTGGGTTCGAGTCGCACTCCATTCTGAGAGTACTTTTTGACTACAGTCTAAATTGAAAAGTATTGTAAGTTTTTCTACCGAAGATCGGAGGTTTTATTCGGGTACTCCGGCTTCCTCTCTCAATCAAAACTTTACGCCATGATATACTTGAAAAATTGCGGAAAGTGGCGTTAAGCAACATTCAAACGAAAAACGAACAAACAATCTAATTTAGGTGCATGTGGAACATAGCATCATCTTTGGTCTTACTTAAAGTAGCAAAACACATGACAGCCATTAATGCGATAGAACCACGCATACAACTTTCAATAAAACATATAAGAACAGAGTCTAAAATGAACAATAGTTTATAGAACAGCTTAAACAATTATAACTCGGACGGTATCAAATATATCTTTTATGTAAAACGATTTTTTTTTACAATTTTATATTATCTATTATGTCAATGTCACATGCTTATAAAAATCCAAAAATATTAGTTAAGATAAATATAATACGTTGTAAAACTTTCAATTAGTTTAAACGTTTGTAATTTTTCTTGGTGTTGCGTGAAAAAGTGCGTCAGTACACTGGAGTATATTAACGACAAAGGTATTTTTACAATATAAAGGCAACTCTCCTTAGGCTGCTTTACATGAAAGGTAAAAATATATATTGATAATAGTTTTAATGTTGCTTGACAACAATACTTAAACATATTAAAAATCTAAAAAGAAAGGTAAATTGCTACACAACGGAACACGGAATGGAGTTTCGCTATGAAAACGGTAGCATCTGCTTACTAGAATTCAAATACGATTTTATTGGATTTTGTCAAAAGATCAATAATATTCCACTTTAGGCCTGATGGAATTAGATATCCAGACTCAATATTTATTTAACCATCATGAAGATGTTAATAACACTTCAGTAATAAGTTTGCTTTTCTAAGTATTAATTGTTTAATACATCTGGAGTATTGTATTCGTTTCAGTGGATTTTTCATTGTATTTCAAACAAAGCTAAGTACAAGGTATGTAATTTATAATTATTTAATATAAATAGAATGTTTTAAAATTAACTAATTTTCGTATTAGCATACAAAAGTATATTGTTGGAAATTTAAATTTTTTCACATATAATAGCGCTTTTTATTTAAACGTTATTTTAGAAATTTATTTTTTAATATGAGAACATTCTGTTGAAACAAACAAACATGTTGTCAACTTATTTATTTTGACAAATAAACTACAAACGAACGAAGCAAAGAAGCGATACCAAAGAAGCGATCAGATCTCTTAGTTGAAACCTGATACAAAACCGTGGGACAAAATAACAAACAACAAAACATGCAGCCACAGCCAGCGACATGAACTCTCAAGGAAATGAGAGTGAACTTAGGTGTTCAGGATGAGTAAGCAGTTCCTGCCTGTTGCAACACACATTTCGCGGTGTCGCTTTCAGTCAATCCAAGATAAGTACAGACAAATGATATAGTCTTGCAATGATATAGTTATCATGCATGATCTGCCTTGATTGATCGTTACAAATGGACAAAGATAGTTTTATGTTGTTGTAGCAACAAAATTTCTAGATAATTTACCGACCCTTAACCCGCTTACAGTCGTTGTATTGTTATTATTTTTTTTATCCGTTAACAGCAAACGAATATTGATAGGAAAACAGAATAAAAGCCACACTATATTTTATCATGCAACCATGTTAATAGCGTACATATTTACAAACATTAATTTTCTTGCAGGCACCATGAATAACTCTACATATCAAAATGACGAAGAAACTATTCCGGTCTTTCCTATGTATGTATATGCTATATTTGGAACAATCGGAACTCTGATTATACTGTTTACTGTTGCTGGAAACACTTTAACCATACTGTCCTATATCAAAGACACGAAACTGCACTCTGTGTACAATACTTATATTCTGAATTTAGCTATTGCTGATTTTGTTCTGGGATCTGCTGTTTTGCCAATATACTTGGCTTACGAAATCGGCCCAAGTTCACTGTGGCTGAATTACTATTTTTGTAAGGTGTTTCTTGTAGTAGACTTCACAGTGTGCGTGGAAGGCGTTTTCATGATAATAATAATAAGTTACGACCGATGGATGCTACTGCGCCACGGTGTGACGTATTACCAGCACGAAACCAAACGGAAATGCAATATTTTGATAATGGCGTCATGGACTCTGTCGTTTCTAATTTATGGGCCTTCTATTATGTTTTGGGATATTTGGTATCAAGTTGATATTAACATACCAGGTATATGTGATGTTCAGTTTGCGCACCATTCTTTTTTTACGAGTATGACCGCCATTTTGGAATTTTTCATTCCACTAGTGTTGCTAGCAATTGTAAATATATGTATTATAAAGGAGCTTAGACAACGGACAAAGTTTCGTATAGTGTCTTTTTTTAGCAGAAGCTTTAGAAAAAGCATAAAAGGTGAACAAAGAACCACAACAAATCAGTCGTCGATTTCATCAGCAGGAGCTAATCCTGATACAAGCTGTCAATTAGTCAAGAAAAAGACTTCAGCATCAAACCAGAAGGAAAATAAAAAATGTCAAACAGAATATAGAAAACGAAGAGAAAGGAAAGCTATCAAATCTTTGGGAATACTTATGGTGGTTTTCTTAATAACATGGGCACCATATACAATATATACTATTATTAAATCTGTGCGAGAGGGTGATATAGAAGTTGTTAGTTACGAAGCGCTGACATGGTTCCTGTGGCTTAAGTCGGCAGTTAATCCGTTTTTGTATGCTTTTAACAGTAAGCGTTACAGAAGAAACTTCCAATATTTTCTTTGTTGCATAAAAGCTATTACTAGATCTCCAAACATAAAACTATAGCTTAGTGTACATGTTATGAATAAAACGTCGCCAAGATTAAAATGTTATAAAATTTACTACGCCATACGCGTGGCCTACGGGCGCCCTTTGCTAAAGATCACCAGTGTGTCAACATTGTGTATGTTTGTTCGGGTCTGACTTAGGTCAAGGTGTGTTTTTAACTTCGGTATTATCATTGGATATTCCTTCTTTCCGGGCTTTCTCTCCCAGTAAATCTGGTCATGATAAACCTGAACCATTTCTTTAGTGGGGTAAAATGTAAAACGCACGTTTCGTTTAACCATTACTTTAATGAAAGCTATTTAATCGCATGTACACTTTCGACAATATATATATACATGTATATTACAGTGTTACGACTTAAAGTTAATTACTATTGTATCAAAAAGATAGGGCTTAATTGTTCAAGAACAATTAGAAAGGTATTTCCAAGATCCCTGTAAGAAATTAATTTTTCTTCATCTGTTGTTTAGAACTTGACTACATAGATTGCTTGGTCATTTTTTAGCCAGAAGAGACTATTTCTGTGGTCCTGAGTAAAACAATACATGGTTGTCAAGGACTTTTGTGACTGTTGCTAGGGACAAAACGTAACTTTAAGTTATATGCAAAAAACTGATTAACCGAAATGAGTCAAGGGCTGTAACTCGAAAACGGTTCATCGCACAGTTTCAGACCAATGTATCAAATGAGGGTCTTGATGAGAGGAGTATTTTTCACATTTATTGTCTTCATCTATCTTTTATTGTTTTGAGTTGTAATGATGACAAGATTAGAGGTCTAAGGTTGAGGAAACTTCTGAACTTTGACTTTGAGATTTTCTTTTAGGACATGTCACATGACGACAAATAGTGAAGACTTTTCTTGATTTCGACTTTCGGTTTGTGAGTTTTTGTGATAATAGAGTCCTTAAAAAATTCAAGGGATACCACTTGCCTCCGCTAGTCAGAAATTTTTTGCCATATTATGTCCTAAAGTTGTCTCAAAAGTTCCTTAACATATGTCACTTTTCAGTTTTCCTGTTATAGTTCTAGAGGTTATGCGAGAACAAGGTTTTCGGTGTTTGGGTAAATAACTCCGAAAAGAAAGAATAATTTGTTTTCACATGGTGAATTCCGGATTTCAGTGCCCAAAACCTGTCGCGTAAGACCAAAATGATATGTCGCGTACTTTTTAAACTGTTCGGTTTTGAAGTTGGCTGGAAAAAAAATTTAATTGAGGCAAAAACAGTAAGGTCTTCCCCACTGAAAGACCTTAAAAAGATACGGCTAATTGTTCAAGAACAATTAGAAAGGTCTTTCCCAGATTCCTGTAAGAAAAAACCTTAAAACAGATACGGCTAATTGTTCAAGAACAATTAGAAAGGTCTTTCCCAGATTCCTGTACGAAAAAATAGTTTTTCTTCATCTGTTGTTTTGAACTTGATTACATAGGTTGCTGGGCTAATTTTTAGGCGGAATAGACTATTTCTGTGGTCCTAAGTCTAAACAATACATGGATGTCAAGGACATTTGTGGCCGTTGCTAGTGACAAAATGCCACTTCCGGTTGTAAAAGGACATATTTTAGCAATATACATTATCCTGATATAAAAATATATGGTTGCTAAGGACTTTTCGTAATGTTTACCTTGTTGCTACGGTATGGCCTTGACCCATAACCTTTGAAAATGGGCTATATTGAAGGCCTTGACTGTGTGATCACATTAAACCTATATGTTTACTATATTATATCTAACAGTGTTCAAGTTTTATGCATAAAACTGATTAACCGAAATGAGTCATGGGCTCAAACCCGAAAACGACAGTTTCGGACCAAATTATCAAATAAGGGTCTTGATGAGAGGAGTATTTTCCCATTTACTCTCCCAATTTTAAAAAAATAATCGAAGCCATAACCTTCTGGAACTGGGAAAGACCTTAATGACGGTATATGTTTAATAATACAATCACACGGTTAATGTTTAATAATACAATCACACGGTATATGTTTAATAATACAATCACACGGTATATGTTTAATAATACAATGGCACATCTTTATTACGTAAATATTGCTTCAATACTGCTAGACCTATATAAACTATTTCAACAAAAATATCTGTTCTATTTCTTTATGTATTAAAATCGTTCATATTGGGGTTATAACTACAAAAATACAGATGTCCTGCGGGCAAATTCAATGTTTTTGATGCAACAGTAAAACGAATGCTGGATACATAGATTCTTTGATGTTGGCAATTTGTCAAATACATTACAGTTATTTTTACGTCCATGTTGAGACCATATTAGAAAAGTTTAGAAACGTTCGACCCACCGAGTTGGCCAGGGCGGTCCCAGGTGACGTATTAGGATATCCTTTCATTTGTAGTTTGGTAGGTTATAATATTAAAAGACTGGACGTGCCGTATTGGAAGATGCGTTTGGAATGTAGTTTCATAAAAAACTTAAAAGTCTAATTTGTCTGTCCTTTCCCAAATATCCTTACTTTTTCAGTGACATTTTAATATTTATGGCTATCAGTCTGCACAAATTTGCCGTTTATTAATTTTTTTTTCTCAATTGCTCCTGTCCTGCATACAGCTGAAAATCTTTCGCAGTTTGTTAAACGGCCATTCAGTCAATCAACCAATTAATCTTCTAACGTCGTGATAATCGCATAAGTACGGGTCACGTGGTACGGGTAAGCTCGGCCTTTTTTAATCAAATAAATTAACCATTCTAATGAATAGACCTTAGTTGGCAACGTCTTCATTATTGATTTATTGCTTGCTAAATTGTTCTTGTCCTGAACATAACTGAAATATATTGCCTACTTTATTTAAGGTACCCGACCCACATTGATTGATTGATTGATTGATTGATTGATTGATTGATTGATTGATTGATTAATGGTGTTTAACGCCCGAGCAGCAATATTTCAGCTATATTCAGGCGATGAATATATTATATAACTTGAGTCAATGTTCACAATTTTCAGGAAAAAACTAGTTACTCAAATAGTATTTCCGATGTTTGTCGAACATTACCGATGTCGCTCCATTGAAAAACAATGGACATCCGGGACACCAAATATGATCACGTGGTCAATTATGGTCCGGATACCTTAATATAACACTAATTAATTTGCAACGTCATCTGGTACTAGGTCACTCCATTAGAATATCGATTTCATTGATCTTAACGTCCAGATTCAATTCTTCATTAAATGCGTTTTGACCTGTTTTGGGTTAGTTTGTTAACTGATATTACGTCTATCTTTACATTAAAATTAGTCCATGAATAATAGAATATCAATGTCGACTGTGAATAACCATTAATTTTGATAGTGATGCGTTTTGACAAACATTATTTAAAGAAAATAGAATGAGGTACCGATACAACTTTGTTAAAGAAATGCTTGCTCGTTTTTTTTTTGGACTTGCAGAATAAATATAACAAATTTAATTTATAAAACACTAGTTATATTTCATCGACCGTTTTAAGAAATTGCATTGGTTCAAAAGTCGAAATTTAAGTTAATTTATAAAGAAGTTTTAAGCATGCTTACACTGCGTCGCACTGTTGTATAGATTATTCAATTAAAATGTCTTGAGTTTAAAAATGTTATTTAAATGATTGCGGCTTCAGTTTCGAGAGAAAATTGACAAACAGTTCATGGTATCTTTTATTGCTCTGAATATAAAAATTAAACCTCTGAACTCTGACATAAAATATATATATATATGTATTATGTGTACTGTAAGTGTATGTATGTAATTGTACGCACATGTGTTCTGCTTTGAGACGGAAAGGGTATAAAATCATTGTTATATCAAATCGGAAAAAATGCTTCCTTTTGATTCAGACTACATGGCAGTAAGAGGCAGAGAATGTGTTGTGTTGTCACAAAATATCATAAAATGCAGAATAATTCGAAATTCAGTTTTTCACTTATGTAAAAAGAAAGACAACTCATCCTTAAAAATTGAAAGCTGTAGAATACTACAAATATTGACTTTATGGGTCTTTTAATATTTATGTCCGGGATGTTTGTTATCCTGTCGTTACTAAATGTCTTTCGGGGGAACTAGCTGTATATGTTCAAAACATAGAATCGAAGTTGTTGTACGTTTATATGTTTTATTTACATCAGTATATTTCAACAGTTAACAATAACAATGTGTAATACGTCATCTATAATAGATTTCTCTGTCTATCTAACCATTACACTATATAAGAACTATCCTTTTTATGTAAAATTAATTTGAATGACATAAGAAATTTAAAGAGAATGACCCATGAGAATGATTTTTACAATTTTGTGTAAAAGTATAATTTTGACTAATTGCCTTTTATACGGATAAACAGAATTATTTGCTTTTAACAGGTTGTCAATTAAAGTTCAGCCAGATTAATAATAGGTTATAATTGAACCATTCTTCTTATATTGGATGTAACATATTACTGTGGTAAAAGATAGGAATGTAAAAATTATCATTTGAACAAGTAATGTGTAAACTACATGTATAAGCCTTTACTAACAATACAATAAATCATTACTTCCATTATGAATACTGAAATTGACATGATGTGTGAAATGAACAACTTTGTTTGCAAATAAATGATGCGAATAATACAATAAATGTACAATTATCAATTCTTGATATGCAAAATGTGTGGGTTATATATTGTTCATATTGTATATTAAGCCAGCTTATAACCCTTGATTATTACAAACATAAAACAAACAAACTGAACTTACTACTTTTGTATAACCGGATATTAATATTGATCGCCACACCCAGTAGCAAAATAATAACTTGGAACCTTTTTAAGCTGGTTGAGATCTCCTTTATTTGTCCGAACAATTTCTTGTTAGGACAACTGTCAGTTCATCAAAACTAATCAATAAAAAATGTAATGTTGTTGTGTTTTGTTTCTGCGTTTTTTCAATAATAACTTGAAAAAAAAACATTTATGTTTCCGTAAAGTAATTTAAGGCTCAATAGCGTGCTCATTCATTCATTCATTCATTCATTCATTCATTCATTCATTCATTCATTCATTCATTCATTCATTCATATCTTTATTTCCTCATAAACAGATTACATATGAACATCATAATCATCCTCAAAAGTCAGGGTTTCTGTGTCTACATGTGTCCACGAAACACTGACAAACTCAGCTAGGAGATTCCCGGGCTAGAAGATTTTCATATGTCAAACCTTCAAAATATCAACTAGTGCAATTGCTTGAAAGAAGCAAGTGTTTGGTACTCGTCATTCTTACTCATTCTTGAGTGGGAAGAAAACGTAACGCATCTAATAAATAACGGGGTAATAACAAACTATTAACACTACTGTACAAAATACACTGACTTTCACGTCGTCTATGCAACAACGTTTATTTACAATCGACATCGGGATATCCCCTTACCAAGTCGTGAATGAAAACGAGCTTTTAATTGGCTACATTAAGGTATGATGTAGCCAATCAAAATAGTGACTTCCAGCCCGGGAATTTCCTAGCTAAGTTGTCAGGGTTTCGTGGACAATTACAGTGGACATGGAAACACTGACTTGTTAAGATGCATATAATAAGAACAAACAATCAATTAATAATCTTAATATGTACACAGTATTATAAATTAATAAATAAACACATGTTTAATCAAAACTAGAAAAGAATATATAGGGACTGCACACACATATGACATATTATGTACTGCAACAACTTATACGACTAAATAAAGCCAGAAGTTTAAAACAAGTCGGGTATCTTTTTCCTCCAAGATTGTCGCACTGTTGAAATGATGGGCATAGTAGTTCGTGGAACATGATCGGATTAATTTGAAATCAATTTCGGAATAATGTTCCCGCCAAGATTGTCGACTTCATGTAGAAGCTCGATGATATCGATTGTCGTCTCCGCTGAATTAAAAATTCGACGATCATAATGATGAGTGTTTTGATTGTCGTCTCAGCTCAATGAAAAAATCGACGCTCATTATGATCGTTAGACGTTATGATTGTCATCTCCGTTAGAAAAAATTGGACGATCATAATGATGAGTGTTATTATGATTGTCGTCCCCGCTTAATTAAAAATTCGACGACAATAATGATGAGTGTTATAGATAGTCGTCTCCGCTCAATAAAAAAAATCGTCTATCATAATGATGAGTGTATGATTGTCGTCTCTGCTGAAGAAAAAAAAATCGACGATCATAATAATTATAGTAAAAATTGTCGTCTCCGCTGAATAAACACAAATCGACGATCATAATTATTGGTGTAAAAATTGTCATCTCCGCACATTGACAAAAAATCGGCAAGAAATTATCATTGTCGTCGACGGGCTCACTACGGCTTTCCATAGAATTACAGAGTTATATCGATAATAGATTCAATGGTGTTTTTCCAACGACATAAACGATTATTTTAGGTTGATTGATCGATTGCTGTTTAGAAAACTAAAATATATGATATATTATCTAAGCAAGATAAAAAATAGCAAGGAAACTTACCGAAAAGCCAAAAGTCAAATGACTCATTAAACCGATTATGGAGTATAGTTGTAATGGAGTATAGTTGTAAGTTGTGGAATTGTTGCGGAATGAAAAACTAGAAAAAGGCCAGAATAGTAACCGGGCTCCCATGTGTTGCTAGTCGCGAATCACATACTGTACAAACAGCGTCACCGTGGGAGAAGTTGATAGACAGACGAAAGAGGCGATGTTTATGTTTAATGTATAATGTTGTAATGAAACGTGTCCCTTACCAGCAAACGTTTCAGAAATTGTAATCTATTCCATCAGCAACAATGATATACCTTAATGCTTTCATGCTGTGTACGGAAATGAATATATTTCTTACAAGAAAAATGTAATCAAAGATACCAAGGTTAATATAACCAGACGCGGGTTTGTTCTAAGCAAGACTTCGATACAATTTCTACAATTTCACTTAATTGAATTTTGATCCGTTTGGCTGCAACTTAAGAAACAAGGATACTTGTTTATGTAGCTTTCAGTGTATGTATACCAGTTTCCTTGAATGCCCACACTACGATCAAATTAGACATAATCTATTCCTTATACTTTACATATATGGAGAAATTTGATTACATTATAAGGAAAAGACAATAAGAGTTTATATCATAACGTTGATATTGTTTCAGGCGTCAATAACTACATAAAAAGACCAACTTTGACTAACTTCCAGCAGGTTTTATTACGACTCTGTTCTTTTAATGTATCGTTTCCCTGTTCTCTATACGTTTCTTACTGTTGTAAGTTTAATTTGTTTTATCTATATTTTTGCTTTACTAGAAATCATAGAATCCTAAAAGTTTGATTAAAACTGTATAATAAATAAACTCAACATTTTCTTAAACTTGATTATTAAATCGATAGTTTTTATATTTGCAATTGTGTTGCTGTAATCTCAAAGCTTGTTGTAAATTGACGATAACCGGGTTTTGTAGGGTTGTAATAGCTGCTGCCCAATCTAATAATGCTTTGATAATATGCAAAAATATGTTGTGTAAATAATAATAAGAATTAGTGAGAAAAAGAATTTGAGGCATCCTCGTGAAATATTTTGATCTCCAAATTCGCAGATTCCCTTTGTAGACCACAAATATTTTTACTTTGGTGTCCGAGATTTTTCTAGTATGCCCTTTCATCTGTGTTAGATCCTTGGTCATTATCATAGTAATACTACTGGTAAAACTTAATTTTTTTACAATTATGGTGTATCAACGGTAATGCAAAAGAAATACTGAAAGAACTGAACGTAGACATTTCAACACGGCATATATATCAATGTGAAGTATAAAATCGTTACCAGGAATTTGCATCACAGGCATCCAATATGACCGCAAGTAACATGCACTAGAAGTACTATTACACGTTTGCATTGGTTGTCCGCCTGTGGTGTGAAGTATTACACAGTTGTTCTTTGATAATACACATAACTGTATTTCGTTATAAAATTACGGTATATAAAAACAGGACACAAGGCATCAATAAGCTGGTCTGCTTAAACCATTAAAACCATTAAAACCATTATAGTGTCATAAATCTTGATGGAATCTGAAAGACGAAGCATTAATATGAAAGACTGACAATAATTTGATAAAAAATTCTGATTTATGGTTTATTGGAACGAAACTTAGAATCATTTATTTGAAATATGAGGTCGTGTCACCTTCTTGGTACAAATGTCCGACAAGGTCACAATGAAAGCTGGCAGATATCGAAAATGTTTTTTTTTTTTGTGATTTACCTCGTCTTTATTACGTTTATTTGTAAATTGACATATCCTATGCTTCGTAACCTTTAGAAGTCTATTCTCATATGTGTCAAGTGCAACTTCTTTTTTTAAGGCTGACGAAATTATACTTTAATTTGAACCAATTGTTTGTATTTGATGAAATTACATCTGTGCTATTATTTAATTATTAAAAAATCAACATTGGTTTCAAACGGTAGCTATTAGCGTCTTGATTTCATATATACACTTATATACATATTAACACCAATTCTCCATAAGGATCAAAGGATTTCCATATAGGGTGAGACATGACATGTCTCAGATTTGGCTGATTTTCATTTTATAAGTTGAAATTGACCATTGGATCATAAAATAATGATTGTTTGTTATGATTTGACCACGGTTACCATGGTAACCGTGGCGACCATTTTGGGCCGATTAAAATACAGTGAAAAAGGCAATATTCAAATCCCAATTTTTCAGGGGATAATCAATTCATATTCAATAGAATTTTTGTATTTGCTTAATTCAATATATCATTGACAATATTCACAACAGTTACAACACTTTAAATATATGTGTAATCAGACGGAGACTATTGAACATGTCAAGAAATAGTGCATTATTCTCTATAATTTTTGGATAAAAATATTACCATTTTTGCCACTTTTCTGACTCTATTTTCAGAAAATGCACCAATCACAAATACTCATCATGAATATAATTACATAGAATAATGATTAATATTCCAAAATTTCAAAAATCTCAATGGGGTAACAAAAAATGTCTTTAGAAAACACTGTCAAATTTGGTTACCATGGTAAAAAGACAAAAACGTCAATTTTTCGATATTTTAATATACGTATGGCCATACTTCTAATATGAGCCAAGATAACAATTGTTGTCATCATATGTACCTTAAAGGATCTTTTCAACATATTATCACCTTAGAAAACATTCAAGGTCACTTGTGTTGTTCTCAAGGCCACCTAAAATTGATTTTGCTTCGAGATTTTCATATTTGTGAGCTCAATTTTTAGTTGACCTTGACCTTGAGACACTGTACCCTGAAATGATTACAATGTCATTTTAAGTTTATAGGATGTCTGTTTAAAATAATAATTAAGGATGATTTAATTTAACCTTAAGAAACAGTAGTTTCTTGGAAATATTGAACAATACAGAAATGGCTTTTTTTCACAAGTTACCATAGTAACCAACTTTGACAGTGTTTTCTATAGACATCTTTTGTTACCCCATTGAGATTTTTATAAGTTTTTAATATTAATCATTAATCTATTTAATTATATTCATGATGAGTATTTGTGATTGGTGCATTTTCTGAAAATGGAGTCAGTAAAGTGGCAAAAATGGTAATTTTTTGGTAAAAAATTCCAGAAAAAAATGCATGATTTCTTGACATATTCGATAGCCTCGTTCGGACTACACATTTATGTTTAGTCTTGAAACTGTTTTGAATATTGTAAATGAGGTATTGAATTAAGCAAATAAAACGTTATATTGAATATGCATTGATTTTTGCTTAACAAATTGGGAATTGAATATAGGCTATTTCGCAGTATGAGAAATGATTAAAAAATGGCCGCCTCGGTTACCATGGCAACCGCGGTCAATCATAACAAACAGTCATTATTTTTGTGATACAATGGTCAATTGCAACTTATAAAATGAAAATCAGCAAAATCTGAGACATGTCATGTCCCAGTTATTTTGGTGCTTAGGGATAATTGGTCTTAACATGCACGTTCCGATATACAAATAATAATAACAATTATGAGTACACATTTAAATTTATGAATTCATGTCCATTTAGGGACCGGTCAAAATTTAGTGCAACATAGGACCGGTGCAAAAAAAATAATGGCTAAAAAATAAATAATAACCCTATCGGTATAAAACTGAAAAAAAAGTGCTGTCCTATGAAACTTTGGTTAAAAAAATATAGGTGTCCTATTGTAAATTTCATGTATTTCAATACTAATAAAAAAGCAGTTCAAAGATGTAATATACTTTTATAATGACAATAAGCACATATATCTCAAATATCATTGAATGGCACTGTGTTAGTTTTATGTTTTCTTTTGTTATTAAAGTGAATAAAAAAAATATTCCAAAGATTTTTCATTGAAAAAAAAACCCCATGTCCTATGCTGATCTTAGTTTAAAAAAGTGGTGTCCCAACAAAAAAATTACAAGAAAAAATGTATGTCCTACTATGTTTTGCACTGGTCCTATGTTGCACTAAATTTTGACCGGTCCCTTACTTCCACTTTATCAACATAACACAGGTAGCTTATCATTCACTTATCTCGAACCACACTCATACAACAAAGCCATGACCTCATTATTTATAGGAACTGCAAAGAAAGATCCAAAGACCGTCCGACCAAGGGCATTAAGTTGTCAGTGTAAAAAACTCCCAAGTCAAGTCAAAGAGTGTGTCTTGGTCAGTTTATTGATATGTGAACATATACCCTTTGTCGAATCTGTAACACATTTAAACAAATTCTGTTTAAAATCTGTAATATTGATATTATACAATTAATTTGATACATTTCGCTATCAGGATTAATCAGCCAGAAAAAAATGTAATATTCACCTAGCCGCTAAGAAAAAACATATGATGCTTACAGTTTGTTGTTATGCTTGTTACCATTAATATTTTCTGTTATCATTGCATTTTAATATTGATTTGCTGATAATCCTGAAATTCCAGCTTCATCACATTTCAAATATTGACATTTTTCATTATTACATTTTTAACAGTATATTTTATAATTACAGAATCAATGACGACTAAAATTGAAATTTATAGTTATGTTGGTACAGCTTTGAAAAACGGGCTTAAACTGGAAAAACATAGGTCAATATTGGATTCCGCTGCACATTGGTGAAGCGGAATCCAATACTGACCTGGTTTTGACCAAGATCGCCCAAAACAGTATTCATGTAATAATACAGTATATTGTGTTTTTCTCAAATTCTGTATTTAAGGATTAACTACAAATAATATTTTCTCCATCGAGGGATAACAATATTTCCGTTTTGCACATTGTATAATGTGCACAACGAAAATTTTGTCATCCCTCGATGGAGAAAATATTTTTTAATTAATATTTATAAATAAATTCAAACAATAGAATAAACGCAACAATTTTATTTTTGTAACTGGACATTTTTGAAAAAACAGATCAACAAAAAAACTTTTAGTTTCCCGTGGAGTGATATATGTCGTCAAATGGCGAGTGTCTCCATGACGATCAAATTTATTTTCCATCCTCTGATAGAAAATATTTTACAGCCAATCAAAAGTCAATATTCTCAAATTTGAATTTCATGTTAACTTGTTACCATCCCATCCCACTACGTGTTAAAGCGTAGAGACACTCACATTCATAGTAACGCAATTTCAACACCCTCCCCTAAAATTTCCTGTTAAGTCGCTATGAGTCCCTCTCCTTGCCTGTTAACGAGTTATGCGACCTTCCAATTTCCAGTTAATGCGTTATGAGAACACGTCATTATCCCCACTTCAAAAGAAGTGAATTAAACTTCGAGTTTGTATGTTTAAAAATAACGAATAAATAACCAGAAAAGATTATATGAAACAGTTTGTGGCTTAATAAAAGTTTTACAACGGGAGTGAAGTAGTTAAGGTATACGGACCATAATTGACCACGTGATCATATTAGATGTCTCGGATGTCCATTGCTTTTCAATGGAACAGACCTCGGTAATTTTCGGCAAACATCGGAAATACTATTTGAGTAACTAACTTTTGTATAAAAAATGTTAACATTGACTCAAAGTAAAACAATATATTTAATTTGTATCATTAATTAGCAATATATTGATTTAATTAAGCTATATATATTGGTCGAAAAATAAAATTAAAAGGTGACTTCAATTATGGGTCGGATACCTTAATTGTTTCCATATTTGTTACTGCTAACAGTCTTTTATTACTTCAACTCATTGTCTAGAGAGACTTAAAATTTCTTTTAAATAATAGTTAAATTTTACATTAGTAGTCTGGCACTCACCTCCATTTTTTTCTCCTTAAAGAGAAAGAGTTGGACAAAGTTGTCAGTTTTCATACCGAAGGTTTAGGTTTTTTCTCCTGGTACTCAGGCTTCCTCACCTAATAAAAACTGGACGCCATGATATAGCTGAAAAAATGCTGAAGTGGCGTTAAACACCATTCAACAAACAAAACTAAAACATAAAAACAATAATTCTTACAATAATGCGTAAAATAATTCAATAATTCTTTGTTTTTTACTGCATGTTTTTTTTTAATTTTTTATGTGTATATAACCCATTACAAATTTCACACCGTTTATAAGATAAAATTATTTTATCGGTTGGTCCTATACTATACTCGAAGTTAGCAGGCAATAGTACAAATGTTCGATTCTGTTGAAAAATAATTTATATTTTCCATAATGATGCAGTTCAAACGTATGTTATTCTTTATGTGCAGTTTCTCTTCAAGTAATTGCTGATATGAGCTGCTTCTAGATTAACAACACCAGATTTTGTCAAAGAGAACTTAAACCTGTTTTAATCTGATAAATATTCAATACCCCTCACCAATAATAACTGTAAAAGGATCACATTAACAAATTAAGGTACATAACAGTACTTGCTTTTATGTTGTTCTCGTTTTTATGGAGAATGAATCAATGATCTGATGTTTATTGTGACCATATTATTTAACTATATGGCTACATGGCTACATAATGGTTTACATTGTGTCTTAACTTCTGAGGTGGGGCCTCGATGGCCGAGTGGTCAAAGTAGTTGTCTGTCAACACTGAGATTGCGGGTTCGATTCTCACTGCAGGCAGGGTGTACTCGACTCCAATCTTAATTGACAAGGATTGTCAGTTTTCCTACCGCAGGTCGGGGGTTTTCTCCGGGTACTCCGGCTTCCTCCCCCAATAAAAACTGGACGCCATGATATAGCTAAAAAATTGCTGAAAGTGGCGTTAAACACCATAAAACAAACAAACAAAACTTCTGAGGTTTATAATATCAAATTGTATAAGCGGTAATCGGATTTTTATAACGTATTCGATTTTGTGACACTTGTTGTTTTACATCGAGCCAGATGTTACTGCAGATGGAAAAGTGTGGAAAGTGTGGCATGGAACTTTTTGTAGCCGTTACATTGTGCAAATATTGGGCAATTACGTTAACCACTATGGTACTCGGTTAGGTCGTAGTAATGTCCACTGGTGTACTCGACTTCAGCTGGAAATCGCGGCCTCCTACCCATAAAAAAGTAGAAGCGTAAGATACTCTGTATTTTGCCTAGCCCTACAGAATTTTGCCAGTGAAAAGATCTCATTTGTGTTGCAAATGTATATCAAGTTGCATGAAGATGTAAAGTTGTCTTCATAAAAAAAAATCCTCAACGCATAAGTAAATCTGGGGGGGGGGGGGGGAACGGCCGGACAAACGGAGAAACAAACAACAAATCTAATTATCCAACTTACGTTACATTAATTCTCATTCCAACAAATAATTTTTTAAATGGGCATTTTTAATAAAAAATCTAGAATGAGCTTACATTTCAAGTTAAAGTTAGTCACAATAAACTAATGAAGGTATCAATAATTAACCAATTTTGTGATTAAAATTTGAACAGGTGAAATAGAAATAAACTACTTCTTTCGCCCATATCGCGAGCAACTGTGACTTCATTCGTATGAAACAAACCCACGGTATCGTAAAGCATCTTATCTACCTAGATCTACTATAAAATAATTATGCAATTTTCGTTTTTTAGCTGAACATTTAGTTGGAAATGTTATGTACACAGTTTAAACGGAGCTAATTAATTCTTTATGTGTTTTGTGTTTATCTTCAATAAATAACCCCTGCGGATACCTTATAGACGTGTAAATCAGAAAAACATATTGCACCGTCAAAAATATCAGTGCTGATAATCAGTTTTATTGAACTGTAATCTGTAAACTATGTAATACAAGATCTGGGAATGTAGACAGAAGCCTGTTAGCTAAAACACGGTAAGAGTTATATTTACAGCAAAACATATAGAAAATAAAGGCTTACAATCAGTTTTTTTTTTATTAAGGTTGCAATTTTATGTTAGTAAATAATTTTCCAGAATTTGTTCTCTTGTGTCTTGTGTACATTATTTAGTTCACGCTCTAATAAAAAAATAACACGATCCCCGAAATAAAATGTAAATAAACACAACAGTGTATTTTGTTTGACATTTAAACAGAAGTAACAGCTATGAAATGATTTAGTTTTTTAATGATTAGTGATTAACTCCACATTGATTGGGGTAGAAAATATCCGGTGAAATCTTACAAATTTCGGCAGAACAGCGAACGTTTTTAAGTTATTATAGCTGAGATTATAGCAGAGTAAAAGCAGACATTTATGAATGCGTGACAAAATAATACAAAAAAATAGACCCTAAGACAAATTTCTAGAAATCTTCGCTAAGGGTACGACAATGTCCGGACACATCTATTAGTCATTGTATCTTTTATTCTTTTGTAAGTCATTTAGTAAAAACCTGGTTGTTTTATGGTAGTTGAGGGGTGTAGTTAGCGATCTGTGTACCAGTGTGGAACTGTAGAGTTGTATGGTCGACTCTCACTTCCGGTATGGCTTGCTTGACTTCAACCTTTACTGCTAAATATTGGTTTTCCTGCCGAAGGTCGAGTGGTCTCACTGCGTACTCCCCGATTTAACCCGCGATAAAAACTATAGACACCATAAAATAACTGAAAAATTGCTTATAGTGGCGTTTAACATTAAACAATATAATCATACTGCCTTTGAACTAGGGTGTTGTAGTAGATTATCACATGAAGAAAAATTGCCACCCGAGATGAAGTCTAGGTTGATAATTTTTTCTTCATGTGATAATCTACCCTCAAAGGCAGTATGTTTTTTATTATACTGAATGCCCTTTATCTAAGAAGAAACCGGAACAACCATATAGATACTGTACTGAATTATATTTTAAATTATAAATGCTTGTTTGTCTACTAGTTGTTTTTCCAAATAGTTATAGCACATTTTCATATATTTGTTGTGTCTTTGACATGTTTGCGCGGAAAGACAAATGACGTGTAAGCAAATTTCAGCTGATGCGGCTGATCACTTTCTAGGTTGGCAATTTTCGTTCTGAGCGGGTGA
Organism: Limnoperna fortunei; assembly: GCA_944474755.1. Taxonomy (NCBI): domain Eukaryota; kingdom Metazoa; phylum Mollusca; class Bivalvia; order Mytilida; family Modiolidae; genus Limnoperna; species Limnoperna fortunei. Next base: position 32,897,784 of record OX104115.1, read on the forward strand.
TGATTTTGATATCACTCGTAAACTTCGGCTGGATCGGGTGATAATTTTCCGATTCGGCAATCTCGCATCTGATCTGGTGTTAACTTTTTTTATATCACAAGTTGTGAAGAAAGCACGAGGCATTAACAGCCGTTGCTATAATGGGCAGGGCTAAAATCGGAATCAGTAGATATTACCTCGTGGTTACTTCCCCCAAAAATTGCATGAAGTATAATACAATGCATAACAGTCATTCAATAAAGTACATGCAATTCAATTATATATTAATTTTTGGGCATTTTCTCATTTCTGTTTAGGTCAATTAATTGGTTGGTGTTCGCTATAATGAAACAATGATTTCCTGGTCGTAGGTTAAACGCATTGAGATCTATTTATTTCGTAACTCTGAAAACTGTGCATAAAAAATCGGAGGGTTACTGCACGTTGGATGACACGACAGTTCTCGAAGGTGGGACAAGATGATCTGTTACATGTTCTGCGACCCTTTTTCATCCAAACCCTATACATCTATTATCTTGATATGGTGGTGTATGATACCCAACCATTTTCACCAACACACCAACTCACACACTGCTGTAAAGGAAGCGGGATGTTTGGCATGCCATAAAATCTAGTTAAACAGATAAATTAACTGGTTCCCAGATATAACTTCTGCCACACGCTGTCCCTGTTTACTGCGGGCCTACATTTGTCGTCTGATCTGACTGTGATGTTTGTTAACAAAGACCTATGTTAAAAAAACACATTGTCTTATTTATTTTTGTAAAGTCTATTTATACACGTGTGATACGGTTTTACATTAGCAGTTATGCGTTTGTAAACGATGCTTGGAGTCACATAATAATTTTGCAGAGGTGATTGCGGTTGACCATGAATAACCATCCTTTACGTGGGGATTGTGTTTAACCATCAATTTCTTTTTCAATGCCTGTACCAAGTGAGGACCATTGCTGTAGCTTCTATATTTTTAGTTCTCAAGTTTGCCGGTTTCTTGGACAATTTTGATTTATGGATTGACTTTTTGACAGTTTCTTTGGTGTTCGCTATTTTGTAAGTAGATTCATGTTTCTCACTAATGAGACAGCGTGGTACCTATTTTTAGCCGGTTGAGATATCCTTATCTCAACCCGTGGGTGAGATTAGAAATTCACGCTCCTTTTCCCGTAAAAATGTATTGTGACATTCGATCCAAAAAATACTGTTTTGATGTACGATAGTGAGTACTAATGACACACATTGTGATACATATAGTGAATTCAATGAAGCGGTGAACTCGACTCAACTGTTTGTCCAGGTAAACGTAAACGTAAACAAACACATGTAAATAAGTAACACTCTATATATACGCCAACACTTTATGTCAATGCAGACACCGGAAATTCGAAACCCCTCGAATAGAATTCGACGAGAAAGCAAACCCACTCAACCTGAGCAACAATCACTGAAAAAGTACATTATGTCGTCGGAAGACGTATCAGGCTCACCTATAGCCATCGACCCTGACACCCTTCTACAATCTCCAGTCTCGGCAGGTCTTAGCTCTTTAGTCCGATCAGGTTTCGTCCCAGACAATCACATGTTCCTTATCTCCAGCTGATATAACCAGCATTGCCCTCCAATTGAAAGAAATGCTGCATAGCGAAATTGATTACACAATAAAGGCCACAATAGACCAATACAAACAAGAAATTGATAAACTTTCTAAAGAAAATCAAAAGCTCCGTGATGATCTAGATTCTCTGGAACAATATGGGCGTCGGGATTTACTGCGAATAAATGGAATTCCCGACGTCGGAAGAATGGAAACAACTGATCAAACAACTGGCCTCGTCGCTGACTTGCTCAAGTCGATCGTCTTTGAACTTGCGGATGGAGACATACTAAGGTCTCACAGGATAGGCCCGGCCCCTCCTAGTGTTGAGGGCGGTGTAATCTCAGGTAACACTGTCAATATCATTCGTTACCCGCCTAGGCAAATAATCGTCCGACTGAAAAATCCTTTAATCAAAAAAGACATACTACGCCGCAGAAAGGAACTAAGGTTTAAGCCAGAGCTTAAATCCATCACAATCAACGAAGACTTAACAAAACTTAGAATAAATATCGCATACAAAGCACGTAAACTTAAGTCTAACAGGTACATAAACGATACTTGGACGGTTGACGGAAAAATCTTTGTGAAGGACAAAATGGACCAAATACATTCTTGTAACACAGTGTCCTCTTTTGAAAAGTTTTGTAGAACATTCTGTTCTCCTTCCGTTTTAGAATTTCTTGACCGCCTCGAAAGCTCTTTCCGAAAGATTCGCAGCGAACCAAAAGGACCAAGGCGACAACTAAAGACATATGTAGAAGCAGAAGCATCAGGAGAACTTAGCAGTCATTCTCAACGCCGATGATGTGTCTATTAACACTACCGTATATTAGTTTTTTTTTTCAAAGCAATAAACTATATTAATTTCAACATGAAACTTAATGAAGCCTATTTAACTCTGTGAACACGAAAATTCAACTACTGTTGTTGTTGTTGTTGATGATGTTGTTTTTACTAAAATGCAACTTCATAATCGTTTCTTTAAATGCTGAATGTGTTTGTTGACCAATTTCTTTTTATTGCAATCGAAATGTAACTGTCACATCAATATTTCACACTTTTCGTGTGTTATTTCAGTAATATCCTAAATAATAAATCCCACAAATAATATTTCACTGTTCTTCATATAAAGTCTTACATCATTTCTTACAATTGAACGTAACGTTAAAAAACACGAGATCCATTACAATTTAGTGTAATACTTAAATTAGTCTTGAGTAATCACTCTTCGTCTTTACCCACATTTATTCAATGTCATCCGAAATTTATTTTCTCAATGTGTAACTTTCAAATGTACAAGTTTATAATAACTGCTAAGACGACCAACAAGTATGTATATTTGTTCCAACATTCCCATGAAACACCTACCCTATATGTATTTAATATTATCTTTCCTGTGGCAGTTTGCCACTTACCTTGTATTTCTGTCTGTTAACACCACTTCTTTTCCTCCTTTTCACCCATATGCAATTAACAAACTAAAATATGGAATGCAAGCACGCCGAAAGCAGCCGACCTCTGACCACTCTCATTACCTGTTGATTCACGACATAGGTATAACATAATACACAATGGGAGTATGTATTGAAACTTACCGTATGAGAGTAGGTCTTTTCAAATGGAAAATCTCTAGCAAAAGTCTACTTTCTCTTTTGGATTTAATTTGTATACAGATATTCACCGTGTGTGAAAACAAGGCGAAATCACTCCCTATTATTCTTTTTATTCGTTTATTTGCTGCTCACTATGACTATCAACCTCGCGTCTGCTGTACAGTCCCCGAAACATATCAACAGGGTATATATAAGGATGGTAAAAAACTATACTGCGTATCTATATACCTGCTATCTTGCGTGATAGAAATGCTACTAGTTATTAGCGGTATAGAAATAAATCCTGGCCCCAACAGTGACCCAAACGCTTCTATGAGTTCAATCAGTTCTAACGACATTTCAGCTATACGAACTATATTTTCCCAATCGCTGTCCTTCGTTCACTTGAACGTGCAAAGTCTATCGCCTAAAATAGACCTCATCCAGGCTGAATATAATAACTTTAATATACTAGCTTTCACGGAATCGTGGCTAAGCGACGCACACACAGACGATTCTATAAGACTTCCAAATTACCACAGCCCATTTCGTCGCGATCGAAGTACAGGACAGATGGGCGGCGGCGTGGTAATCTATGTTAAGGAAAATATTAACGTCTTGCGTCGACCAGACCTCGAATCCCCCGACCTAGAAGCGGTGTGGATAGAAGTGAGGTTGCGTAATAAAACGCTTCTTTTCGGTACATTCTACATACCTCCCAACAGTGGACGAGATACCTGGTTAAATCTTGAGTCAAATATTGAAAATGTTATGAATATGCGTAAAAACTAAGTTGTAATCACCGGCGATTTCAACGAAAATCAGCTAAATTTGAATACAACTAAAATCAAATCATTACTTACTCAATTCAGTCTTCATCAACACATCGATCAACCGACTCATTTCACCGAAACCTCCTCAACATTGTTAGACCTAATTATCACTGATCACGCTAACAGTCTTCTATACTCAGACGTTGGCCCCCAACTAATAGATCAAACCCGTTATCACTGCCCAGTTTACGGTTTCCTTAATATTCCTAAACCAACAGACAAACGTATTACAAGAACCATTTGGCTATACGATCACGCCGACTACGATAAGTATCGAAAAATCCTATCTCAAACTGATTGGGAATCCCTCACAACTTCTAAAAACGTAGACGAAACTGCTAGTAAGATAACCGATGTCATCCTAACTGCGGCTGCTCACTCTATTCCTAATAAAACTATATCGGTAAATAAGAACGAACCACCATGGTTGAAAAACGAGATCAAGATAATCTTAAGAAAGAAAAATAGAATTCATAAAAAAGCTAAAATTTCTGATGATCCAGTTGACTGGCAAAATTTAGAAAAATGCGAAACGAGGCAACTCGTATGATAAGAAACGCGAAAAATAAATTCACACACAATCTTGTAAGTAAGATATCAAACGAGCGATCAGGTAGTGGTAACTGGTGGAAAATTGTTAAAAATTTTACTGGCATTAGTGTAAGTAGAAGTATTCCACCCTTAATTCATAATGACGAAATCGTCACCTCTGACGACGAAAAGGCTAACAAATTCAATCTATTCTTTTCGGCGCAATCGAACATAGATGACACTAATCACAAAGTACCCCACTGTCAATATAACTTCGAAAACTCATTATCTGAAATAGTTATCACGGAAGCGGACGTACTAGACGTCTTAGATACTATAAACCCCTCGAAGGCTTCGGGTCCTGATATTGTTAATCCCAGATTTCTTAAAGAAGCCTCCGTAATTCTTAAAAGGCCACTCTGCCAACTATTTAACATGTCAATTCAAAATAGCACATTTCCAAGTTATTGGAAAAGAGCTAACGTCTCACCGGTATTCAAAAATGGGAAGACCAACGAAGTAAAAAATTATCGTCCGATTTCCCTTCTAAGTGTTTTGTCAAAATGTATGGAAAGGTGCGTTTATAAATACGTGTACAATCACCTGATACGTAATAAAATTTTGACCTCACAACAATCTGGTTTTACAAAAGGTGACTCTGCTGTAAATCAATTAATCAAAATTACGAATGACTTTGGTAAAGCGCTGGATTCTGTGAAAGAAATTCGTGTCGTCTTTTGCGATATAAGTAAAGCCTTCGATAGGGTCTGGCACAAAGGGCTTCTACATAAATTAAAGCAAATTGGTATATCGGGGTTGTAGTTAATGGTTCAAACTCAAATTGGTTACCAATAACCGCGGGTGTTCACCAAGGTTCAATATTAGGACCTCTGCTATTTTTAATTTTTATTAATGATATTGTAGTTGATATAGAGGTGCAAATTAAATTATTTGCTGACGACACGAGTCTATATATTGTGGTTGATAATCCTCAATGTGCCGCTGAGAAACTAAACAGAGATTTGTACAAAATTCATGAATGGTCTCAAAAATGGTTAGTTAACTTCAATCCACAAAAACTGAAACCATGATTATAAGTCGCAAAACAATTAAAACATCTCATCCTCCAATTCAAATGGATAATCAAATAATACAAGAAATTGAAAAACATAAACACCTAGGTGTTTATTTCTCAAAGACCGGCCTGTGGAACGACCACATAGAATATATTTTGCAAAAATCATATAGGAGAATCAATATTTTGAGATTAGTTAGGAATATACTTGATAGGTTCTCGCTTGAAAAATTGTATATGTCTTTTATTCGTCCGATCTTAGAATATGCCGACGTTATTTGGGATACCGACAACCAAACCCTTATAGAAAAATTAGAAAAAGTTCAGCTCGACGCTGCCCGAATAGTTACTGGTGGAACAAAACTTACTAGTATTGCAAAACTTTACGAAGAAACCCACTGGTAAAAACTATCAGACAGACGAAAACAACATAGACTAATCTTCCTGCACAAAATTGTAAATAAAAGTGCTCCGGAATACTTACAAAACCTGTTACCCTCCCGAGTAGATAGCAGACACGACCACAACACTAGGCAGAAAACAAATTTAATTGAAGCTAAAACTCGGACTACACTATATGCAAATAACTTTATCCCTTCGGCTGTCAAGTTATCGAATGTACTGCCAACAGATGTTAAAAATTGTACATCCCTAAACGTATTCAAGAAAACATTGCGATCCCAAAACGATTCGGTCCCCGTACACTTCTACACCGGCAGTCGTTTAGGGCATATACTACATGCCAGAATACGCATGAACTCGAGCTCGTTAAATTCTCACTTATTTGCCAGAAATGTAGTTGATTCGCCAAACTGTCGATGTGGCTGTCTTGAAACAACCGTACATTTTCTTTTGTCCTGTCCTTTGTACAACAACATTAGACGTGATTTACTGAACTCTTTATCAAGTCTACCACTTCCAGTTGATGTTTACTTGCTCTTGTATGGATCTGACCAACTTTCCGACGAAGACAATGCGCACATTTTCCATCAAACTCAAAAATTTATTATAAAATCTAAAAGATTTACTGCATAGGTATTCACATTGCAATTAACTATCACCTCCAATCACTAGTGCTTGCATTTTTCTCTATCACACCCAACTACCCGCACCCCCCCCCCCCCCCCCGCCCCAACCTCAACACATTCAGTTTTTTTTATATACTGAATTATTTCTTTTTTTTCATGATAGGAGCATACGCAAGATATCACAATCATGTTAATTGCAAATGTTTGTATATTTTTCCTTAGGAGACAGACTAGAAAAGCTACTTTGCTTGTTTCTGAATCCTAATTGTCATGATTTCTTTGTATTGTTTCGTGTGACCATGTATGATCATGCTTATATTATGAAATAAATATGTTTACACCATCAAGAAACAAAGCGAGACTAGTCAATGAACATATATTATACGTAATAAATAACACAGTTCGGACGAAGATTTTTCTTTGTATCAATGGTGTTTAACGCCATTTTAAGCAATTTCGCAACTATATCATAGTGGTAACTGTTTAATTCCGAGGAAGTAACCGGTATTAATTTCCGACCTTCGATAGAAATATTAGCCATCCTTGTCCAAGTATCGATAATTATCAACATAAAATAATTGTATCTGTCAAACGTCAAAAGAGAAGATTTCTTACTTAAGTCGTTACACTACAGATGAAATTGAGACACGAAATAAAAAAATAATAATTTAAGGAATTATAGATCAACTGATAATAAATCAGAATCTGTTCTATTTTTATGACTCTCTTGATACGAGTCCATTACAACGGTAATTATTATTTTTAAATCCTCCTGCAACATTAAAGTAAGTGCCACAGATATCCTTGTACACTTCAGACGATATTTTGAAACGACCTCACTTTTACCTAAATTATTAATTTGTATTTAAATAAACATAAACCTTTCATTTAACATGATCTACTCATAAATTTCTGCAGCTTTTAAAATATGATTAATGCAAAAAATCTGCATCTTTTAAAACATTAGTTTTAAAACAAACTGGTAGCCTTTAATAGGTACATATTTATCCTTCGGTATGTTCGGCCTATAAATAATCTGTTATTTGTTTACGTTCTCAGAATATCTCTTAAGTTGTTTTCGAATATCAGTGGCCGTTCATGTCACAATTGTGATGTTTCTATCTGCTTGCATTTTACTATCGATATACTTTTTAAAAGCAACGCGATACTTGTTAAAAGTATCGCGATGCCTTTAACAAGGATCGCGATAGAAAAAAAACAAGCCGATAGAAACATCACAATTGTGACATGAACGGCCACTGATATTCGACATAGTTAGTTGCATAAATGTGTACTGTTTTGAATCTAAACTTTTTATGTTAGCATCAGTTATAAGCATTAGCCTAGTTTACGCTGACATAGAAATTGTTTTCATATCATATTCTCATAATGTCAATCCTTATTTGTAATGTCTAAAAAAATCAGATATTATATAGGCTACAGTTATCTGTTATCAGTTGATTGGATCGCCGTTGTAATATAGTTTCTTTATATATTCGTTGTAGGTCATCCAAAAGATAAATGGGGCGTGATAAGTGTGCCAGAAAATCTATATAATAGACTCTAATTTATGAATGATTTTTATAATTTGGTATTCACATTAATTTCTGGTTAATGATTGTGCCGAATAACATTTCCAGAACATTAATTTTTCTGTGAGGGAAGATTAAATATTGGAAAGCGTCTTAACGTTTTACAGTCTATATACACTATTAGTTATAAGTATTCTTACTTGCATCATTACTTGCATTTGCTTCGATTCCCTCAAGTTACTACTAATCATATTATTTCTTATGTCATGCATGTATACATTTATATTTAAATAAATTTAAATATTATTAGGCGACCTATATTACGTAAATATTTATTTTTTTACCAACTTGTCTGGTGTCATACAGCGAGGGTTCACAGTGCTCGACCCAAAGAGCTTTCCATCGCGTCCCCAGTTGGCAGATAGGGATGCCCACTGGTTGGGGGTAGGGGCGGTTGTGGGGTGGTTGTCAGGTAATATTACGGAAAGCCGGACGGCGGACCAAACCGGGTAACGCGTTTGGATTGAAATATGCCACACTTTTTGCAAGATAAATACCTCTTTTGTTATCGTGGATACGAGTGGCTTGTTGTAGCCGCTATAAAAGGTTGAATTTCTTACCCATATACCGGACTTTTCTAGTGGCATTCAAAATTTTTGCCATTGGTACATCTTATCTGCCTTATCCGCCACCGGGGATGTGCTGGGCAGCTCTGTTGGTCGAGCACAGGGAGCCCTCACCGTATGGCTCGAGAAGGTAGTTTACTATTGATCACGTGCCTGTCAACACTGAGGTTGCGGGTTCTCGAGTCCAATCTTAATTAACAAAGATTGCCAGATTTCCTACCGAATATCTTGGGTTTTCCCCCGTATACTCCGGCTTCCTCCGCCAAAATGAAACTGGGTGCTATAATATAGTTGAAAATTTGCTAAAAGCGGCGTTAAGCACAATTTAAACAAACTTCAAATACATGTATGTGACCATACTGGGACGGTTCCTAGTGCTCGACCCACAGAGCAGCCCAGCGTGTCCCCGGGTGGCGGATAGGAGATCCCTTTTGTAGATTTCGAAAAAGAGTATGCTCGTTATAGCCGCTAAAAAAGCTAAATTCTCCGATCCTACCAAATACTCCGTACTTTTTCAGTGGCAGTCAAAATTTTGTTCCTTGTGTCCCATCGCACCCCTTTTTCAATTGATGTATTGCGTGTTAACTTGTTCCCGTCCTGAATATAGCTAAAATACTGCTCGCTCTACGTAAAGCAAACATCCAATCAATCTATCAAATCAAATACATGTTGGGTCATTCTTCTTTATTGATTTCACACATATAATATATAATAACACATGAATTGATAATTTGGCATATTCTAATGCGGCACCGCTGACTAGTAATGTTTGCATTATTTTGTTTTTGTTTGTTTGAATGATGTTTAACGACACTTTCAGCTATTTTCAGCTATATCATTGCTCACTGCAGTAGCTACAACAGGATGAATTCTCCGACCTACACAATACTCCATACTTTTTACAGTGATAGTCAAAATTTTGTTCCCGTTAGTCGATCACTATGCCCGGTTGATTTATTGTTTGTTAACTTATTGACCTGAATATTGCTGAAATATTGCTTGCTGGACGTTAAGCAATCAATTATTTAAACAATTCAGCATATTGGCACTACAGGATCTTTAAACTAAAACGTATAACAATTGCTGTGTACAAATAAATGTAAAACTTTGTCCATACATCCAACGGTTTTTGTCAATTCTGTTGTCGGATAGTTTTTGTTTGTGAGGACTTGTTATCGCTTGATTACATGTTTACTTGTTTTGTTTTCGGATTATAAATAAACAAATGTTTAAAGCAGAAATGGGGTAGAAATATTTTTTTTTGCTAATTTTTTCTGACAATCTACGAATATTGCATATTTATGTTAGTATAGTTATATTAGCGAGAGCGATCAGAATTATATCTCTTGAATTTGAAACTAGTGTTTCGTCGACACGGTGAAGAAGATTTAGAAGATTATTTTTGCAGTCATTGAATAAATAAAACATATTTACTTTATCGTATCTTGTTTATAACTTCCGACAGAACCCTTTTAGGCATTGTAAATTTAAGATAAGAGATCGCTGATGCTGTAAGGCCGTCATTAAAATACTTGTTTGAAGTTAGAAAATAGATAATTGGATGACGTTGAAAAGATGTTTCGGTGATTAATAAAAATTTTGATGTGTTCCCTAAGGACAGAAAAATCTATGACTTGGCATTATTTATAGGCAACACTTCAATACAAACAGATTGAGACAGCTAACTGGTCAATTACACTTTCAAAATTAAAGCCAATATTATGTGATATATAAGAGTTTTAGTAAGGGTTGCAAGATGACTTATCAGTCTTTGTATCTATTTTTTTTCGAATAAATTTGTTGCTCTTCAGTTTAAATTATACGTAGATTAACTATATTTAAAAATGTTCAGTTTTGTATAAATCGGTATTAAAACATTGGAAAATGTCTTATTATCTGTTTTCTTTTTAAAACATGGTGAAGATTTGTTGTTTTAGAAGACTCGTGTTCTTACATCAATTTTGTCCTCTGTGTGTCTTCGTGCTTCATTTCCTTTTTCGTTTCTTATTTCTGTTCTTTATGAACTGGTTTTTTTGTTTGTAATGTATGTGCTGTGTCGGAGAGCTGTCTTTTGGTTTTGTATTGTGCAGGTGTATTTGTTTGGTTTCCGGTTTGCGTGATGCTTCGATATGTCTGTGATCTTGGGGTAAAGTTTAGGGTTGTGAACCTGTTAAACCCAGAAACTTCATATCAAGCAGTTAATGACTTCGTATTTGTCCTTTCTGTTATTTGGGTTTCTATTTCGTGTGGAACGAACAATCGTACCCTCGCTTTTATTTTTGGCGAGGGTACGAATTTAGTCCCATGACTTGATCGTAAAGTAGCAGATCGGGAGTTAATCACTCTCGGCACGTTGATGTACAAATGGCCGATGCATACATATGCAGCGGTGGTCATCTTGATATCTCTCGACAGTGTCAACATTTTTATCGGTTTCGTGTTTCAGATCGATCATTTTTGATACATGATGGTAACTACTGCCGTTTCTTATAACCCGCTGTGCGTTGTATATTAATTGACATCCGTGTTTCTGTTTACTACAAGAACAACAGTAAGAACCCCGGAAAGGGTGTGTTGTCATATAAGTAAATTACTGGATTCTTAGTACGGATTGGTCACATTAGCACGATTCTACTAAAAGTAGGTCACATTATCCATATACCGAAAAATGATCAACATGGCATTTTCCAAGTGCGTTTTCAAAGACGAAAAAAGAAAATTCTTCAATAAAGATCGTTTCCCGTCAGTTTCGCAATGTCTGACGCGTTAATAACGTTAAAGAGATGTATATTATGTTTGAATTTTGTATAAATAAATCGAAGTTAGAATTTTTTATTTCCTACATAACGAGTAATAGGACTTAATTCTGCTGTTAATGCGACAAATCACAAAACTATCATCGGATTATAACGACAAAAGTCGGCCTATATTTGTGGTGATGTGTTTTTCTGTTAAGGATTAATTTTAAGGCCTGTGGTGTTTTATTTATACCTTATCATTTATTTTGGACAAATGAATTGCAAGAATTTTATATTCCTGTAAATATATTTTGCTAATCCCTGATAATATGGATGCTACGTAATATTCACATACGTGTATTGTAAACTCGTACCATTAAACAAAGTATAAAGTAAAAATTTAGAAAATAGAACTTTGTTTTAAGTTTTACAAAACCGTCACACCATTCAAAATGATTACGATAAAAAATAATCCGTCTTTGGCTATTGTAAGATAGTGAGTTATTTTTCTACTGGTTGTGACTTTAGTTGTCTAATATCAGCTGTAATTTTCGGCAATCTATCAGCTGTAAGACATCGTTCAGTTGGTAAAAGATTCGCAGGTGTTCAATTGTTGTTGACTTATTACTTAGAATAGGAATATGTGAAATATATAAGATGTAAAAACATATGCAACTATTACTGTCATAATTAGGTTCGATAACTCTGTTTATCAATGTTGTGTATCATTAACACCAAAATTTTATAATATATCAAATTGCTGTTATTATTAATAAAATTATTTTATGTGTTTTAAACATATTATTAATATTTGACAATTTTTTCTATTTTATACTTTTATTTTTTATCATTTATGGAGTTCCTCGTTTATTGTTGTTATCCCCGTGGCATCATTATTTTTTTATACTCAAAAACTACACCTATATTTCATAATTTAATAAAATTATTAATGAATTATGGTTACCTAATAAACATTTGTGACAGATGTGTTATTTAGAACACCTTTAATGTATTAGAATTTAACCCATGCTGTGTCTTCCTGAATAAAGTTTGTACCTCCGCAGCCATAAACTTGTATTCTCTGTACATGATGTTTATTGAACAGCTTATTCCATAAAACTTGAATTTTGACTACCTTTATGACTGAGAAAAAATGCACCCAAAATGGTGATATTTTTTTAATTATCTTTTACATAAATACTTTATAAATGTTTATCACAAAGTTCATTACCACATTTTCAATTCAAGACAATGCATTTGCAGTTTGTTTTTTCTAAAGACAGTATTTTGTTTGTCAAATACTTTTAAAGTTTTTTTTAATTTAATTATTAAAATATTTACATCTAAATTAAACATGTTAAAATTTCTGAGATATAATTAAACCATAAAAATACCACAAATCCCTGTCCCTTGTCTGAACCACGTGGTCTGAACTCCGCCATGTTAAAAATTGTAAAATGAGCTAATTTCAAATGAAATGGAAAGTATGAAGATTAAAAATTAAACTGTTAACAATGTGAAAATTAAATACATCAACATGTCTACTATTTGTATATATGTGCAAAACTATGTTTATACGAACTGTATTTATGCAATTTACTTCAGAAGTGGAGCATATTTGACAATTTCCCATTGAAACAATGTAACCAGAAGGCAGAAAATAAGGCTTTTTTTCAAACAAAATGGGAAGTATTTTGCAAGTAATTTAAACTGATAAAATTCATATCATTCGAAAGATAAGGGACTGTAGAATTGGGAACAATGTGCAAAACATATATATTTTATTTATTTAACAAGATATCGTCGTTTTTTTAAATCGTCCCATTGATTTTCTATTGAGGGAAATATCCAATATGGCTGACAAAAATACGTCACAGAAGTCACGTGATGTCGCTAATAGTTGTATATGACTGTTCCCTCTTTATCTGTAACAGGAATTTATGACAGTTTAAATGAATACAACAATTAAGTTCGATATAAGGATTACAAAGATTAGATATATCTACAACCCGCTTTTTGAATATAAATCTTCAAATCCTTGTAAATTAAAGCTGAAGTAGAGGACGACTCAAACTCGAACACCGTAACATAACTGGAATAATTCGTCGATGCATACTTGTCAATCGGAGATCCTCTACGTCGGTATACGCCTTCTCACACATTTCATCGTTGACTAGCGGTGCATTTTGGAAATGTTTGTTTGTTTGTTTGATTGATGGTGTTTAACGCCACTTTCAGCAATTTTTCAGCTATATCATGGCGTCCAGTTTTTATTGGGGGAGGAAGCCGGAGTACCCGGAGAAAACCCCCGACCTGCGGTAGGAAAACTGGCAATCCTTGTCAATTAAGATTGGAGTCGAGTACACCCTGCCTGCAGTGTTGACAGACAACGTGATCAATAGTAGACGAACTACCTTGACCACTCGGCCACCGAGGCCCCCATTTTGGAAATGAAGACAATTGTTATAATAAATCTTCAATATTAATCTAGGAGACATATTCATTCCGAACTGCTAGACATTTCGTTCGCAAATTGGTTATTCAATAAAACCTTTAGACGCTGAAAATATGGTTTTGTGAATATCGTAATAACAGTTCAGCTTTGGTTATCAATGCAATTCTACGGAGTACTAAATTGAATTATTTTGTTTATTCCGGTGGTAATTGTTCTCAGCAGTCAGTGAATCTATACTGTTTAATAGTAATTATATTGATAATCAGCATAGAAAAGATGGCTTTGTTGAGTAATTTAACCTTGTTCAAGCTTTAACGAAACAATTAGATCGTTATTTCCAGATGTTTAGTGGTTCTTGTTAATACATGAATGTTAATGGAGATAATTATGCTATAATATCTTTTTATGAAGGTTTTTCAAATGTCAAACGTTATTGTTTTTTCTTATTCTTCTATTCCGTTACATTTCATTTTAAGGTAATGCAACAAGTATTTGGTACAAAAGACAAAATACAAAGTCGACTATGCGAAGCTAAAATATTTTTTACAGAGGTATATCCCTAAATACCGAATACTTTACCTGTCTCCTAGTGCACTATTTTTTTAATTTACGCAAGCTTCACTTTTAAACATATAATCCTATGCAACCAGCAGTCTTCTCAAGTCTGTCAGAAAGCTTCTTTTTCCAGGTTTCAAGTTAAAATAGCCATTTTACGTCGAGTTATTTTTAAAAAAACGAGACAAAAATCTATAAAAGGATTCGTTTTACAAACTGTTTTATTTGAATTTGATACTGGACACCGGACGTCACGTCATATTACTTTATATTAGAATTAACATATAAGTAAATACTTAGGTAAATTTTAGGTATTCCTAATGTTGCAAACCGGTTCATAATTGAACCGGATTCAGTGCTGGTGACCTGACTTAATTCGACCCGGTGGTCCGCTTCCGGTATTGAGAATATTTAGTCAGGTGCCCAACTAACCGACCTACTTGTTATGGGTTATTATCCTTCTTTGTGTAATGAATTGAAAACAAAGCAGCATGAAAATTAGTCCGATTTTCTCTTGTGTTTGTGCCTTTGCCTTTAACTGCTGTAACGGTATTTGTTTGATATTTTAAAAATTTGGAAATTCTGTAGAAAAAGAATATTTTTTTCCAGTCAATGCCTTTACAGTGGAAGCACGTCCTAGAGTTTATAATGTGTTATAATGTGATCACAGCATTGAAATGTCGTGGACACCTATACTCCCCCCACCCCATGTATGTTTTGCCACATATATGAAGTTTCGAGTGAACGAAATATTGTTTTATAAGAAACGCCCGTTTGTTACAATTGTAGAGACCATCCGATAGGATAATAAAATCTTATAGCGTAATCTCTAGAACTGTAATAGATAGAGAAAAACTATTGCGTGGGTAAATGTGAAAGGCATGATTGTATATTAAAAATTAGGGATAACTTTTACAATTCATTGTAGCTGAAATATCTGACGACTCTGTTAATTGTCACAAACCGAAAGCCGTTAACACCTGGGTTCTTTACCATTGGTCATCTGGGGACATAAATCTGATAAATATCACAAGGCCAGATGTTCTAATGCCAAAATAGCAATTTACATACAAAATGCTTATATACAGTCTTTTTGTAAATGCCATCCTTTTTACATGTCAATACAGCCTTCATTTTAAAATCATACCCTAGAAAAAGTACACGAGATATTATTTTGGGTTTCCAGGAAAATGAATTTGATACACAAAGACTATTCAAAGTCGATAATGCGAAACTGAACCAACGAAATTTGTTATTGCGAAATTTCTTGAACTATAATATATAAAGAGAAACTGATGGGTACAGGAGTAAATAAACTCAAAGAGCAACTGTATTGCATATTACATTATTACTGATTAAACAATTTAGGTAGAGCGTATTCTGTTCGGCAATGGTTACAGTAGGTCCTAAACACCTAGGGTAACAATGGTCATCTGAAGACTTGCCTGAAGAAAATTACACCAATATCCGGTTTTGTAAGAAACTTTCGGTTGACACACGTCATTGGATTCAGACTATTTCAATTTCAGTTTAAAAATTAACTTCTGTTGAAAGAAGTTGTTAGAAAGCATATTTTTTCGGGATCAGGACGACATTTTCTGTCTAAGGACATTTATCCGGCTTAGAAAAGTCACTTCGGTTGAAAAGTCCCTGACTACAATATATATATATATATATATATATATATATATATATATATATATATATATATATATATATATATATATATATATATATATATATATATATATATATATATATATATATATATATATATATATATATATATATATATATATATATATATATATATATATATATATATATATATATATATATATATATATATATATTCGTGTTCAGGACATTTTTTTCGTTTAAGAGATTATTTTTGTTTGTTTGAAAGGTACCTGCATTCTAAGATTTTTCTATTTTCAAGGTGCAGATAAGCCTTAGCCAGATTTGGTATACAATTTTGGAAATTTTAGTGATAAAAGCTCTACAATATCTCAATCCTTTGGATTTTAAATATTGTTGGACTTGAGCTCCACTGACGAGTCTTAAATAGGCGTTACGCGCGTCTGGTGTAGTAAATTCTCTTTACTATCTTCAATGAAATTTTTTTGGGGGTAGACAAAAATCGTAGCAATCATATGTTTTCGTTTTTCGGACAACATTTGGTGTCACAAAATTGTCTATTCCACTTAAAATGGACTAGCAACCTAGGCTTACCCGTTCAAAACAACAGAAAGGAAAAATAATTTTTAAACTGAATCTGGAAAAGACCTTCTTACTGTTTTGTGAACAATGAGCCTTTTAATACTTTTGTAGTTTCTGTTATGATGGCCAAAGTGATTTCAAAATCAATAAAAATATATGTCGACAAATAGGACACATTCTAACACTTGAACTTTGTTTGAACATTTGTAATTTTGTCTTCAGTGTTGCGTGAAAAGTGCGTCAATACATTCAAATTTATTGGCTGGGTTATTTCGGTATGGCCGATCGTGTAAGGACAATACATAAGTCTATTTTAAACGAGTGTGGCCATGTACGGTGCCAATACGTAAATGATAAAATCAAATTCTCATTGTTTGTTCTTTTAAATTTCAAATAAGTTATAATCATCCTCTTAAAACCCCGCTGTATTTAGAAATAATTGGAAATGAATGTTTGTTCTGTAATTAGCGTAAAGCGCTCAGGTGAGCCTGTTAGATCGCATATTCTAATGACTATAGCAACGCCTCAAAGCTTAGTATGATTCCATAAATAATTATATGCGATTGCTGCACAACGAAAAACGGAGTTTCGATTTATTAAAAGATAGCATCTGTTCGCTATAATCGAAATACGATTGTATTGGATTTTATCATGAGGTCAATAATATTCCACTTAGTTATTTAAGACTGAATATTTATTCAACTATCTGTTATCATGGAAGATGTAAAGAACAATTCATTTTCTGCAATATCTGTTGTTCTGTTTAACTGAGATATATTTTATTGGTATTTATTTCGTTTCAGTGAATGCTACATTTTATTCAAACAACGCATAGAACAAGGTATGTTATTTATAATTTTTCAGATATATCAATGAAAAGTTTGTAAGTCAATTGAGATATTTATTCGACATTTTTTTATTTATTATTTCCTCAAAGTAATTTAGTCATTTTCTATTTTTACTGCCCTTATATTTCGAAATTATTATTTTTCTAAGGTTTATCTATTTTTAAGATGTATATAGCCTCAGCCGGATTTTGTATAACGTTTGGAAATTTTGATGAAAAAAGCTGTAAAAGATCTTTATCATTTGGATTTTATATTGTTTGGGTTTGAGCGAAAATGATGAGTCTTGTGTTGTAAATTTTAAAATCTTTGATATCTTTGATGACATTTTATTAGAACAAACACAAGATAATTGTATCAAGTTTTTTGTTAACAATAAGATATAAACGAATTCACGTATACATTGTGCTCTTTCTACGTTAAAGTTCTCATGTAGATAGTTACGAGTAGACGATAAATTGTTTGACATAATATTGAAATAGCAATTTAAATTATCTTTTACCTTTCATTTCCCTCAGCTTGACGTTAAAAAACGGCCAATAAATCAATCGTTGTCACATTGTAAATAAAATACATTTAAACGGATTGTTTCTATTGATATCAAAATAATTTTTATATATTGACGAATGATATGTATAGCTCTACATAATAACATTCACGAAAAAATAACATCATCACAAAACAGTTCATACAGTACAAATGTAAGGTTCTTATTAGATGCTGGCACTGCTTACTCGTCCGGAGCACCTGAGTGCACCCATGGTTTTTATTGGGTTCGGGTTACTCTCTTTCTGTGTTTTATGTTTTTGGTGTTTGTGTTGTGTTTGATTATATGCGGATTTGTAACTGTCCCTTGGCTTTTGGCTCTTATTGTTCGGTCGTTTTTCTTTGTTATTTTCTTCTTGTGGGAAATAGTGTGATACAGTTAGAACTTTGAATTCTCACATAATTACAATTTTAAAAAATATATCCACAGCAACCAACATTCACCTGCCAGACGGATCCTCCAAAACTTCATACATAGTTTTTTACTGGACTAAATTACAACTAATGGTATAAAGTCATATCTCCATTCCCGGACTTGTACCGCCAAAAAATTTAACAAATTTTTGTGCGGTTTTCTGAAATGAAGACTTATAGAAATTATATGCAAATTTTAACAAAGTTCATGTATTTTTTAAATTCACCGATTCCTTTTTCACCTTTTGGTGAGGTATTGTCATCACTTTGCGCCTGTCGTCGTCTGTAAACTTTTACATTTCAATCCACTGGGCAAACGAAAAGCAAACTTGGGAATAATGATTATTGTTTGGTCCTATACAACGCTTGTGTTCAATTCTGATCGGAAAACCCAAATGGCTGCAATGTAGATTTTAGTTTATCACAAAACTCTATGTGAAACTAGTTTGAAAATTGCCTCTTCTCTGAAATAAGAAACAAAGTTAAAACAAAATTTATCATTAGTATTTATTGAATGGTCTTTTAGAAAGTTTGTATTTTTATTCCTATCGGACATTTGAAATGGACGCCATCACATGACTTAGATAACATAGAACCTTATGAAAAACAAGTATTAAAAGACTTATTATCAGAAACTCTATAGTAAGAATTTTATATTGCTCTCTTTTCAGAAACTGCAAAGCTGATTGAAGCTAAATTGTCTGTGAATGTTTATTTATTGTTCTTTTAAAAGTTTATTTATGTTTATTTGATTAGAAATCAAAGATGGCTGCCATTGCAAGAAATAATTTAGCATAGAAATCTATGGGAAAATGTCTTAATGGCTTCTCACTGAAACGATTCTACCAGTTGAAAGCAAACAGTAATATTAATTTGATGGTTACCTACAACGTCAATGCTGTTTAAGGAAGTCGTTAATTGAAAATAACAAGAATTCTATAACTTCGTGGAAATGGATCTTCATTGTATATAATGTGAGTCTGTTTAGTGATTCAGGCTCTAACGAGCCTCTGGTTTTTCACCGGAATATAAAAACTGATCAGTTACATCTCAAGTTTTGTTAAATTATAATTAAAATGGTGAACCTATACTTCTTATTTATATAATAAGGCTATTGAATGAATGCTCTTTTTCCAAAGCATGAAGCAGAGATCATAGTCTTAACAAAAAAATTCAAATGATAATATCAAAATCTCTTACCAGCTAAACCTACGTAAGACTATATATACCTTACACATTCAAATAATCAGAATAACATATTTGTTTCTTGCATTATCCTGAGCTTATAATTTACCCTTGCCAGTAAATGTTCGTGTTGGCCGACTAAACTTACGTGTAAACTAGTAAAACAACCATACAATATACGTTTATAAAACAAAAATAACCTGACTTCTTGCCCATGTCAAAACTTTCATGAACATATTATAAATCATCCGTAATGTACTGAAGTTGCACTTTTGTTATGCATATTTAAATTACATATGATTTTGCAATACAACTATTGCCTAATTAAAATTTTGAAACACTTAAAAATGAAAGCAAGGCAAGGCAATAATATAATGGTTAATTATTTTATATACATAGCTAATTGCACCACCCTCAATGATTATGATCGATAATCATTTTGTTCTGCGTATATGATATAGAATTTTGTCACTCAAGAAATAATCGGAAGATTATTATGTATTAAGTTTGGACATATAAACTTTATTTCTTGTAAACTTCATTTACCAACACCGGTAGCTTCGGACCACAACTTGTTCTTTTAAGTAATTTGATAAAAATCATCTGTCTGGTAATTCAATTTGGATTTTTAACCACAATGTTTTCATGTTTCGTAACGGGAAAGTGTGTCCGCGACCTGCATTTGGTCGGCTTTTTATACTGTATCACAAAAGAAAATTGTTGCAGTATCGCAAGACGTCGCTCACATATAGCATCTTTAGTTTCTTATAAAAGTGGGGCTGTGAGCCTGATGATCGCACTCGACTATGAACTTAATTAGCGATACAGTCCAAAATACCAGTTGTCATATCCAAGAATTCTAATTTAGTCTGGCCATATGATTGTTGGCATGGTCATAGAGATTTCGATCCTAAACGTATTGTCTTAGTTTTTCCTCGCCGGCTTTAACTTGATAAAGGATATATCCGATACCAAGAGATAAAGTATTCACTGTGACGTGAAACGGTAAATCAAATGCTGATAATTTGTATTCATCAAATTTACTTTCACATTTTTAATGCGACGTTTTGTTGTATCATCCGGCTGAAATTTTGATTTTTCTTTAATAATTTGGTCAAAGATTGAATTTGAGCTGTAATGCGGTATATTATCTGAACCAGTTAAGCATTCCGAGTAGCCTTCAGAGCTGATTCACATTTTTCGGTTCCCGGTAATCAAGAATTAGATTGAAAGCAGTCTTAAAGAAGGCAATTCTTTTAGTGAAATCTCATGACCGAGGAGAATGTCTACTTACATTTTTGGAACCTAGTTGAAGTACTGCTCAGAAACGGGAAAATACCTGTTCCAAATCCGTTAAATGTTGGACAAACGTTACACTACTTACTAAAAGGTCTTCGTGTTGACCAAAATTTTAGCCCGTGCAGTATTCTGTTCATCAAAAACAGAAACGTTTAGGGGCTGGTTTTGAAGCCCATAAAAAATCGAAGTAATTTCGATACGTCCCGAAACAGCATGCAAGATGGATAAGTCTCCCTACAAACTCATGTGGAAAAATCTAGAAGAAAGGTTTATTGATCCTAAAGATTTGGCATTGTGTAAATCTGAAGTTTAAGAACCTGGATTCTTTTTTAACGTTATACGATGTTTCACGGCGTTTTTAAAATCTAATTATTGTTCGTAAAGAAATTATCAGATCGTTGGACTTCAACCAAATCTGGGCGAATATTTAATTTCTCACAAATGTTTTACCATTTTTGTCGATTTGTTCACCCTGCTTCCATTTTTGCTTTGATTATGGGGTTACATTGCATTTTTAATGCTCTTATTTTACCATATGTGCATCATTTGTGGCAACGAGTTGGATATTTTGTACAGACAGAATGTCACGATCATTGTCAAAGTATGAGCATTCAACACTGTAAATTTAGTAACATTGTTGCATCGAGTACTTAATTGAAGTCCATTATTAAATGAATATCTACTACAAGAACAAATATAACCCAATAATTAAATCGTTTTGAATTTTAAAGTTTGCCAACAATTAGCTAAATCGGTGTATTGTCTATTTCTTGTGTGTTTGAATACAGATTGTTTGTAAGTAAACCCAATCTGGGAAATATGTTATTTATATGCAAGTTTTAATACTGATTATCCAGTTGTACGAATATAGAATATAACACATATTTATCAACATTTTTTTTGTTTTCTTGCAGGCACTATGAATAACTCTACATATCAAAATGACAAGGAGACTATTCCGGTTTTTCCTATGTATGTATATGCTATATTTGGAACAGTCGGGATTTTGATTATAATGTTTACTGTTTCTGGTAACATTTTGACGATATTGTCCTATATCAAAGACAAGAAACTCAACTCTGTGTATAATACATATCTTTTGAATTTAGCTATTGCTGATTTCGTTCTGGGATCTATTGTGTTGCCAATATACTTGGCTTACGAAATTGGCCCAAGTTCGCTGTGGTTGAATTACTATTTTTGTAAGGTGTTTCTTGTAATAGACTACACAGTTTGCGTGGAAGGCGTTTTCATGATAATAATAATAAGCTACGACCGATGGATGCTACTGCGCTACGGTGTGACGTATAACCAGCATGAAACAAAGCGGAAATGCAAAATTTTGATAATGTCGTCATGGACTCTTTCGTTTTTAATTTATGGACCATCTATTATGTTTTGGGATATCTGGTATCAAGTTGATATTAATATGCCAGGTATGTGTGACGTTCAGTTTGCGTATCATTCATTTTATACGACTATGACTGCCATTTTCGTATTTTTCGTTCCACTAGTGTTGCTTGCAATTGTAAATGTATGTATTATAACGGAGCTCAAAAAACGAACCAAATTTCGAATAGTGTCTCTATTTAGGAGAAGCATAGACAAAAATATTAAAAGTGAACAGTCAACCACAACAATTCAACCGTTGGCTTCACAAGGAGCTAATCCTGATACAATCAGTCAGTTAATCAAGAAAAAGACTTCCACATCAAAACAGAAGGAAAATAAAAAATGTCAAACAAATAAAAGAAA
Organism: Limnoperna fortunei; assembly: GCA_944474755.1. Classification (NCBI taxonomy): domain Eukaryota; kingdom Metazoa; phylum Mollusca; class Bivalvia; order Mytilida; family Modiolidae; genus Limnoperna; species Limnoperna fortunei. The sequence continues at coordinate 32,920,607 of OX104115.1, forward strand.
ACGCAGAGAAACGAAAGCTATCAAATCATTGGGGTTACTTATGGTTGTTTTTTCAATAACGTGGGCACCATATACAATATATACAATTATCAAATCTGTGCGCGAGGGCAATATAGAAATTGTTAGTTACGAAGCGCTGACTTGGTTTCTGTGGCTTAAATCTGCTATTAATCCGTTTTTGTATGCATTTAATAGTAAACGTTACAGAAGGAATTTCCAATATTTTCTTTGTTGCATAAAAGCTATTACCAGATCTGCAAGCGTCAATTAAGAGATTGGGCAACATGTTATAAATTAAAGTGTTAATAACAATACATATGTCATAAAATTTACTACGCCTCACTCGCGAACCACAAGACACTAGTATGCCAAACAAATTGATTCATAAACCTTCAAATCGCTTTGGTTTACTATATCTTATTTATTACCACTTGTACTAATTGCAGCTGTATTTTTTATCTTTAGGGCTTCATTTAATTGAAATATTCTCATAACTCTGTATAACGACAATTTTATTTTTGGAGGAGGTCGCTGCGGGCAGGGTGCACTCGTCTCCAATCCTAGTTGACAAGGATTGCCAGTTTCCTACCGAAGGTCAGGGGCTTTCTCTGGGTACTCCGGATTCCTCCCCAATAAATCTGGACGCCATGATATAGCTAGAATATCGCTTAAAGGACGTTAAACAACATTTTAAAAAATCTTTTTTTTTCTAAGCTAAAAGATAATATATTTTTATTGGGTTTGTGAAAATGCTTTAAAATACAATGTAATACCATATTTTGAGAATACAAAAAAGATCGACTAGCGCGTCCATAGGTGAAGAAGAAGGATCCCGTCTCCTTGGTAGAATACAAAAGGCCTGGATTAGGGTGTACTTGATGACTTGTTTAGAAGATATAACGCATCGTCCACGTAAAAGATACATTTTGTGGATATCGCTAAGTGTAAGCTCATCAAAGTCGATAATAAACTGAAAGGTCTAAACTGTTCCACCCTACAAAAACTCCAGGGATTTCTGCCTATTAGTCCTTACCAGTTTGCGGTTGATTATTTTTTTAACTCTTCCATTCCGACGATTATTAAGGAACATCTTAATTCTGACATGACATTTACATACAATGTGTACGTGCATGTATATATGTACACATGATACGTATTAGGATATGTTTTCTTTTTTCTTTTTATAGTAATTTCGGATTGACAAAATGCTGCATTTTGTTTTTAGAAACTACACAACAGAAAGAGAGAGCAGTATTAGAATATAACTACACTCATATTAAATTATGTGGAATTATTTTAAACTCGTGTACTACAGGGATTAAAGGGATTGTTTCTATTGATATCAAAAAAATAATTTTTATATATTGACGAATCGAATGATATGTATAGCTCTACATAATAACATTCACGAAAAAATAACATCATCACAAAACAGTTCATACAGTACAAATGTAAGGTTCTTATTAGATGCTGGCACTGCTTACTCGTCCGGAGCACCTGAGTGCACCCATGGTTTTTATTGGGTTCGGGTTACTCTCTTTCTGTGTTTTATGTTTTTGGTGTTTGTGTTGTGTTTGATTATATGCGGATTTGTAACTGTCCCTTGGCTTTTGGCTCTTATTGTTCGGTCGTTTTTCTTTGTTATTTTCTTCTTGTGGGAAATAGTGTGATACAGTTAGAACTTTGAATTCTCACATAATTACAATTTTAAAAAATATATCCACAGCAACCAACATTCACCTGCCAGACGGATCCTCCAAAACTTCATACATAGTTTTTTACTGGACTAAATTACAACTAATGGTATAAAGTCATATCTCCATTCCCGGACTTGTACCGCCAAAAAATTTAACAAATTTTTGTGCGGTTTTCTGAAATGAAGACTTATAGAAATTATATGCAAATTTTAACAAAGTTCATGTATTTTTTAAATTCACCGATTCCTTTTTCACCTTTTGGTGAGGTATTGTCATCACTTTGCGCCTGTCGTCGTCTGTAAACTTTTACATTTCAATCCACTGGGCAAACGAAAAGCAAACTTGGGAATAATGATTATTGTTTGGTCCTATACAACGCTTGTGTTCAATTCTGATCGGAAAACCCAAATGGCTGCAATGTAGATTTTAGTTTATCACAAAACTCTATGTGAAACTAGTTTGAAAATTGCCTCTTCTCTGAAATAAGAAACAAAGTTAAAACAAAATTTATCATTAGTATTTATTGAATGGTCTTTTAGAAAGTTTGTATTTTTATTCCTATCGGACATTTGAAATGGACGCCATCACATGACTTAGATAACATAGAACCTTATGAAAAACAAGTATTAAAAGACTTATTATCAGAAACTCTATAGTAAGAATTTTATATTGCTCTCTTTTCAGAAACTGCAAAGCTGATTGAAGCTAAATTGTCTGTGAATGTTTATTTATTGTTCTTTTAAAAGTTTATTTATGTTTATTTGATTAGAAATCAAAGATGGCTGCCATTGCAAGAAATAATTTAGCATAGAAATCTATGGGAAAATGTCTTAATGGCTTCTCACTGAAACGATTCTACCAGTTGAAAGCAAACAGTAATATTAATTTGATGGTTACCTACAACGTCAATGCTGTTTAAGGAAGTCGTTAATTGAAAATAACAAGAATTCTATAACTTCGTGGAAATGGATCTTCATTGTATATAATGTGAGTCTGTTTAGTGATTCAGGCTCTAACGAGCCTCTGGTTTTTCACCGGAATATAAAAACTGATCAGTTACATCTCAAGTTTTGTTAAATTATAATTAAAATGGTGAACCTATACTTCTTATTTATATAATAAGGCTATTGAATGAATGCTCTTTTTCCAAAGCATGAAGCAGAGATCATAGTCTTAACAAAAAAATTCAAATGATAATATCAAAATCTCTTACCAGCTAAACCTACGTAAGACTATATATACCTTACACATTCAAATAATCAGAATAACATATTTGTTTCTTGCATTATCCTGAGCTTATAATTTACCCTTGCCAGTAAATGTTCGTGTTGGCCGACTAAACTTACGTGTAAACTAGTAAAACAACCATACAATATACGTTTATAAAACAAAAATAACCTGACTTCTTGCCCATGTCAAAACTTTCATGAACATATTATAAATCATCCGTAATGTACTGAAGTTGCACTTTTGTTATGCATATTTAAATTACATATGATTTTGCAATACAACTATTGCCTAATTAAAATTTTGAAACACTTAAAAATGAAAGCAAGGCAAGGCAATAATATAATGGTTAATTATTTTATATACATAGCTAATTGCACCACCCTCAATGATTATGATCGATAATCATTTTGTTCTGCGTATATGATATAGAATTTTGTCACTCAAGAAATAATCGGAAGATTATTATGTATTAAGTTTGGACATATAAACTTTATTTCTTGTAAACTTCATTTACCAACACCGGTAGCTTCGGACCACAACTTGTTCTTTTAAGTAATTTGATAAAAATCATCTGTCTGGTAATTCAATTTGGATTTTTAACCACAATGTTTTCATGTTTCGTAACGGGAAAGTGTGTCCGCGACCTGCATTTGGTCGGCTTTTTATACTGTATCACAAAAGAAAATTGTTGCAGTATCGCAAGACGTCGCTCACATATAGCATCTTTAGTTTCTTATAAAAGTGGGGCTGTGAGCCTGATGATCGCACTCGACTATGAACTTAATTAGCGATACAGTCCAAAATACCAGTTGTCATATCCAAGAATTCTAATTTAGTCTGGCCATATGATTGTTGGCATGGTCATAGAGATTTCGATCCTAAACGTATTGTCTTAGTTTTTCCTCGCCGGCTTTAACTTGATAAAGGATATATCCGATACCAAGAGATAAAGTATTCACTGTGACGTGAAACGGTAAATCAAATGCTGATAATTTGGATTCATCAAATTTACTTTCACATTTTTAATGCGACGTTTTGTTGTATCATCCGGCTGAAATTTTGATTTTTCTTTAATAATTTGGTCAAAGATTGAATTTGAGCTGTAATGCGGTATATTATCTGAACCAGTTAAGCATTCCGAGTAGCCTTCAGAGCTGATTCACATTTTTCGGTTCCCGGTAATCAAGAATTAGATTGAAAACAGTCTTAAAGAAGGCAATTCTTTTAGTGAAATCTCATGACCGAGGAGAATGTCTACTTACATTTTTGGAAGCTAGTTGAAGTACTGCTCAGAAACGGGAAAATACCTGTTCCAAATCCGTTAAATGTTGGACAAACGTTACACTACTTACTAAAAGGTCTTCGTGTTGACCAAAATTTTAGCCCGTGCAGTATTCTGTTCATCAAAAACAGAAACGTTTAGGGGCTGGTTTTGAAGCCCATAAAAAATCGAAGTAATTTCGATACGTCCCGAAACAGCATGCAAGATGGATAAGTCTCCCTACAAACTCATGTGGAAAAATCTAGAAGAAAGGTTTATTGATCCTAAAGATTTGGCATTGTGTAAATCTGAAGTTTAAGAACCTGGATTCTTTTTTAACGTAATACGATGTTTCACGGCGTTTTTAAAATCTAATTATTGTTCGTAAAGAAATTATCAGATCGTTGGACTTCAACCAAATCTGGGCGAATATTTAATTTCTCACAAATGTTTTACCATTTTTGTCGATTTGTACACCCTGCTTCCATTTTTGCTTTGATTATGGGGTTACATTGCATTTTTAATGCTCTTATTTTACCATATGTGCATCCTTTGTGGCAACGAGTTGGATATTTTGTACAGACAGAATGTCACGATCATTGTCAAAGTATGAGCATTCAACACTGTAAATTTAGTAACATTGTTGCATCGAGTACTTAATTGAAGTCCATTATTAAATGAATATCTACTACAAGAACAAATATAACCCAATAATTAAATCGTTTTGAATTTTAAAGTTTGCCAACAATTAGCTAAATCGGTGTATTGTCTATTTCTTGTGTGTTTGAATACAGATTGTTTGTAATAAAACCCAATCTGGGAAATATGTTATTTATATGCAAGTTTTAATACTGATTATCCAGATGTACGAATATACAATATAACACATATTTATCAACATTTTTTTTGTTTCTTGCAGGCACTATGAATAACTCTACATATCAAAATGACAAGGAGACTATTCCGGTTTTTCCACTGTATGTATATGCTATATTTGGAACAGTCGGGATTTTGATTATAATGTTTACTGTTTCTGGTAACATTTTGACGATATTGTCCTATATCAAAGACAAGAAACTCAACTCTGTGTATAATACATATCTTTTGAATTTAGCTATTGCTGATTTCGTTCTGGGATCTATTGTGTTGCCAATATACTTGGCTTACGAAATTGGCCCAAGTTCGCTGTGGTTGAATTACTATTTTTGTAAGGTGTTTCTTGTAATAGACTACACAGTTTGCGTGGAAGGTGTTTTTATGATAATAATAATAAGCTACGACCGATGGATGCTACTGCGCTACGGTGTGACGTATAACCAGCATGAAACAAAGCGGAAATGCACAATTTTGATAATGTCGTCATGGACTCTTTCGTTTCTAATTTATGGACCATCTATTATGTTTTGGGATATCTGGTATCAAGTTGATATTAATATGCCAGGTATGTGTGACGTTCAGTTTGCGTATCATTCATTTTATACGACTATGACTGCCATTTTCGTATTTTTCGTTCCACTAGTGTTGCTTGCAATTGTAAATGTATGTATTATAACGGAGCTCAAAAAACGAACCAAATTTCGAATAGTGTCTCTATTTAGGAGAAGCATAGACAAAAATATTAAAAGTGAACAGTCAACCACAACAATTCAACCGTTGGCTTCACAAGGAGCTAATCCTGATACAAACAGTCAGTTAATCAAGAAAAAGACTTCCACATCAAAACAGAAGGAAAATAAAAAATGTCAAACAAATAAAAGAAAACGCAGAGAAACGAAAGCTATCAAATCATTGGGGTTACTTATGGTTGTTTTTTCAATAACGTGGGCACCATATACAATATATACAATTATCAAATCTGTGCGCGAGGGCAATATAGAAATTGTTAGTTACGAAGCGCTGACTTGGTTTCTGTGGCTTAAATCTGCTATTAATCCGTTTTTGTATGCATTTAATAGTAAACGTTACAGAAGGAATTTCCAATATTTTCTTTGTTGCATAAAAGCTATTACCAGATCTGCAAGCGTCAATTAAGAGATTGGGCAACATGTTATAAATTAAAGTGTTAATAACAATACATATGTCATAAAATTTACTACGCCTCACTCGCGAACCACAAGACACTAGTATGCCAAACAAATTGATTCATAAACCTTCAAATCGCTTTGGTTTACTATATCTTATTTATTACCACTTGTACTAATTGCAGCTGTATTTTTTATCTTTAGGGCTTCATTTAATTGAAATATTCTCATAACTCTGTATAACGACAATTTTATTTTTGGAGGAGGTCGCTGCGGGCAGGGTGCACTCGTCTCCAATCCTAGTTGACAAGGATTGCCCGTTTCCTACCGAAGGTCAGGGGCTTTCTCTGGGTACTCCGGATTCCTCACCAATAAAATCTGGACGCCATGATATAGCTAGAATATCGCTTAAAGGACGTTAAACAACATTTTAAAAAATCTTTTTTTTTCTAAGCTAAAAGATATTATATTTTTATTGGGTTTGTGAAAATGCTTTAAAATACAATGTAATACCATATTTTGAGAATACAAAAAGGATCGACTAGCGCGTCCATAGGTGAAGAAGAAGGATCCCGTCTCCTTGGTAGAATACAAAAGGCCTGGATTAGGGTGTACTTGATGACTTGTTTAGAAGATATAACGCATCGTCCACGTAAAAGACACATTTTGTGGATATCACTAAGTGTAAGCTCATCAAAGTCGATAATAAACTGAAAGGTCTAAACTGTTCCACCCTACAAAAACTCCAGGGATTTCTGCCTATTAGTCCTTACCAGTTTGCGGTTGATTATTTTTTTAACTCTTCCATTCCGACGATTATTAAGGAACATCTTAATTCTGACATGACATTTACATACAATGTGTACGTGCATGTATATATGTACACATGATACGTATTAGGATATGTTTTCTTTTTTCTTTTTATAGTAATTTCGGATTGACAAAATGCTGCATTTTGTTTTTAGAAACTACACAACAGAAAGAGAGAGCAGTATTAGAATATAACTACACTCATATTAAATTATGTGGAATTATTTTAAACTCGTGTACTACAGTGAAAAAAAAAATCATGAAAGGAGAAAGAAAGACACATCGTTTTTCTTCAACTTCATACTAACTTTAATCAGAACTGAGTTTGCATGTCTTGAAATATTGTTCGTATCATTCATTAAACCAGCTTAAAGGCAGATGTTTTTTTAACAAAAAACAACAAAACTAAATTTAACTAAAGAGTTTTGTAAACTGGAAATACTCATTGATCGCTGTATTTGTGAAATGACTCTGTGGTACCTTTTTAACCGGCTGAGATATCGTCAGATAAGAATGTCACGCTACTTTTTTTGTAACAAAAGGTCTAGACGCCAACTGTTAGTTAAGCAATAAAAATCATAAAATGTTTGACTTTTTTGTAGTTTTTGTCTCTGCCTCTTTACATATTACCATGGAACAGTTGTTGTGTTTCCATGACTCTATTAATGCCATAATATCGGTAAATAAAACTATACACTAAGGATTACTTTCGGGGTAGATAACTCTATTTAGTAACATTCCTACTCTCGACATAAAAAAGACACTGACTGTTTTTTAATCAGTGAGAAAAGGAATCTCACGCACCCGCATAAAATATTTTGGTATCCAACTGAGCACATCTTCGTTGGAGACCAGAAACCTTCTCATTTCGGAGTTTAAGATTTGTCCTTATTGCAATCCCACTGGTGTTAGATCTTTTATATCACAATATTGGTTATGTCCACGGTAATACTGCTGGCGGGACTGTTAAGAATTTTATACAGATGTGGCGTATAAAACGGTAATCATAAAGAAAAGAAATTGCGATGAAATTAAGTCTTGTAAGAAAACACGAATTTTTTATGCTTACCTAATTTACGTATATAGAGATTTGACAATTTTTACAATTGATTTGTCTCCTTAAGCTGGGAATTTATCGTTAATGATATGACCATCTGTTTACTATTTAAACAGTATATATTGTATGTTGTTCAGCTCAAACTGATTTGTGGTTCAGTTATAACTGTTTTTAACCAAAACAAAGGATTTAACACAAACTCACTTTTATTTCCACACGGTTAAGTAAAAATACAATTTATTCCAACATGTATAAACCAATAATCGAACGTATATAATACATTAAAGGTGCACTTAGAGTTGATAATTATACATCTTAAGGCAAGTATATCTGACAGCGAGGAGTGGAAGTATTAGCTGTATAAGATCTTATTTAGCTGGAAACTTAAAGAACAGCAAAAATTAAAGGTGTTTAACCTACAAACCGTCATTCTTATTGGTAGTTTTCTCCAGAAATTTAAAGAGAAATAATAACCTGAGTTTATGTTAATTTATGGTTCCCAAATTAGGAAGATTTCATTTGTACTTGTACCAACAAACCAAAGTAGACGAATAAATATGCATTTTCTATCTTGGTATGCAGTGTTCTTCCTCAGATTTTTCAAATATTATAACACTGGTTTCCTGAAAGTAATTGAACCGTGGCTTTAATTTATTCTATTGTAAAACAAAATTCCAGACAAATAGAACTAAAGTGGATAAAGGCAGTGTTAGTGTTAGTGTTTTATAGCATTGAGGACAACACTGTGTAAACAAAGGTTTCACAATTTATACATATTTTAAGCTACAAAGAATTAAATTTGTACTTAGTATAAATATATAAGAATATATGGAAATTTCAGTCTGAAAATATTAATTTGGTCTTTTGCTCATTCCATATAGAATTTATAGCAGGACAAATATTCTTCCGGCTAGCAGGAAGAAATAAAAGCTGTTACTTAAACATGATTATATGGTGGTACCAACAACAAACAATTAATCACGAAAATTTGTATACAAAAGTTGTTATTATGATATAAATATAACCATACAATCAAATAACCGTTTAAACCTGAACATGGTAGTATTTCTTCAATGATTCTAACCAATGATTCTACTGATATAGACAAAAATCACCAAAGGATCAAAGAATTAACTCAGTGGGAAAGCGTCGAAGATACAACTAAAATTCAAAACATAAATAAAGCTCGTTCCCGCAAATATAGATCAAAAGGCAATGCAGCTAATAAACAACTTAGTAGCTACTCATAATGCATTCTTGACAGATTGTCTTACAAATAAAATGTCATCAAAGATACCAAGGTTAATAAAATTTACTACGCCAGACGCGCGTTTCGTCTGATCAAGACTCATCAGTGGCGCTCGAACCCAAACAATATTTAAAATCTAAATAAATGAAATGTTGTAGAGCTTTTATCACCAAAATTCCAAAACGTTATACCAAAATCCGGCTAAGGCTATCTACACCTTGAAAATAGAAAAACCTCAGAATTAAAATAATTTTCGAAATTTCAGGGCAGTAAATTTAGACATTGACTATATCAATGAAAGGATCAATGATATTCCTGTCAGCACCGAAGTGTGACTACTGGGCTGGTGATACCAACGGGGACTAACAGTCCACCAACAGTGGCATCGACCCATTGGTTGCAAATAAAATGTCATCAAAGATACCAAGGTTAATAAAATTTACTACGCCAGACGCGCGTTTCGTCTAATCAAGACTCATCAGTGGCGCTCGAACCCAAACAATATTTAAAATCTAAATAAATGAAATGTTGTAGAGCTTTTATCACCAAAATTCTAAAACATTATACCAAAATCCGGCTAAGGCTATCTACACCTTGAAAATAGAAAAACCTTAGAATTAAAAATATTTTCGAAATTTCAGGGCAGTAAATTTAGACATTGACTATATCAATGAAAGGATCAATGATATTCCTGTCAGCACCGAAGTGTGACTACTGGGCTGGTGATACCCTCGGGGACTAACAGTCCACCAGCAGTGGCATAGACCCAGTGGTTGCAAATAAAATGTCATCAAAGATACCAAGGTTAATAAAATTTACTACGCCAGACGCGCGTTTCGTCTTATCAAGACTCATCAGTGGCGCTCGAACCAAAACAATATTTAAAATCTAAATAAATGAAATGTTGTAGAGCTTTTATCACCAAAATTCCAAAACGTTATACCAAAATCCGGCTAAGGCTATCTACACCTTGAAAATAGAAAAACCTTAGAATTAAAATAATTTTCGAAATTTCAGGGCAGTAAATTTAGACATTGACTATATCAATGAAAGGATCAATGATATTCCTGTCAGCACCGAAGTGTGACTACTGGGCTGGTGATACCCTCGGGGACTAACAGTCCACCATCAGTGGCATCGACTCAGTGGTTGCAAATAAAATGTCATCAAAGATACCAAGGTTAATAAAATTTACTACGCCAGACGCGCGTTTCGTCTAATCAAGACTCATCAGTGGCGCTCGAACCCAAACAATATTTAAAATCCAAATAAATGAAATGTTGTAGAGCTTTTATCACCAAAATTCCAAAACTCTGCGCACAGCAGTAGTAGTTTTTATGGTTTATAAATCCAAACAAATACTTCAGTATAGTTTGTATAGTGTTCTCAAGGTTTGTAAAGACTTACCAGTAAGAAAAAAAGAATCGTATGAGTACATGTACAAAAAACAACATCGATAAACCAAAGAGGGGACATCATCAGTTCAAACACAACAATAAAACAAAAAACTGAGTGGCACGAACTCCACAAAAAACCAGCAGTGAGTCCAGATGCTCCAGAAGAGTACGCAACTTCTGTCTCACGCGTGGCATCCATCGTGTCAGTCAGGTTAAAATCCGGTAATTAGTTAGGGGTAATCATAATACAGTAAGAAGGAAGGAAAGTAATTACGACAAACGAAACACAGCAATGGCCATTTGTGACACAGAAATTCCGTAAAACGGTAAACTATGTCATGATGGCGATTTTAAAACTTTCTAAGTGAGGGCTCTACTTACATAACTGACTAGTGCTTTTCCAGGTTATGATAAGGGTGCATTCTGGTTAGAGAATTGTTAGGTTATAATACGTATAATATGACCACGCACACCATTATAGGTACCATGTAACTGTAAAGTTCTACGCTCATTGCCCGTTAAAGACGCCATTTAAAATGTCGCGAAATGTAAACTTATTGCAACTCTCTATACTCACTCAGTAAAAGTAAAAAGTTTATTATCTTTGGTCAACTTATTTCCTCAATTAATTATGTGTTACCAATTCGTTCTCAATACTGCTGAAATAATGTTAGCTGGATATTATTCAATCAATCAATGTATTCATAGTGGTAATGAAACAAGTAAGTAATGCTGTATAGATTTCAAATTCTTCCGGTTTTTTGTATAGATGACCCATCACAAATGAGCACACGCATACGCTGTGACAACCATTAAATACTCCTAACTAAAGCAAGATTCGCCCCCGATGAAGTATGAGACATGTAACGTTGCGGAACTTGTGCTTATATACAAACTGGCCATTTATGAGGACACCAAATGGGACTACTGTCTTTGCAAACGCTAACATGAATTGCTAGATCCAAAACCTCATTTATTGTATAATATTTGGAAATTGTTATAAAATATACATTGGCCAAACTGGTGACCACGTATTTGACAGGATGTGTGTACAGTATATTAGAGTACCCGTTTATCGGAAGATACCATTGAGACATAAAATATCTATCACTCGTAAGATCGTCTGATCTTTTAAACAAACGTTCGTTATAACATATTAAGCTGTAAAAACCTATAGTAGTACAATAAGTATAATTTTTGCGACATACAAAAAAGGGTTTATTACGAAAGCCCAAAAGGCTCATTCGAGATTCGAGAATCGAAATTCGAGATTCGAGATTCGAAATTCGAAATTCAATATAGTTATAACCAATCAGATTGCGTGTAACAAAATCGTCTACCAATCAGAATAGTTCTTATATATATTCGAGATTCGAAATTCGAGATTCGAAATTCAATATAGTTTTAGCCAATCAGATTGCGTGTGACATAATCTCTATCAATCAGAATTCCTTGGTTATATTGCAACTACATAAAATTTGGTTGAGTAGTCTTGGGGGAGTTAAAGCGAAAACCATGATTATTGAGGATTACTGAAAATTTCTAGTTCAAAGAGCCATAACTAGCATATAAATTTAGGAATCAACAATTCCTGATAATTTGCACAACTACATATATGCTGTACTAGTTACATACCAAGTTTCATAAATTTTGTATAGTACTGGGTAGTTCCAGGGGATTTGTGGTGACAAGATAATTAATGGGTATTTTCAGCACATTTCTAAGTTCAAAGGGCCAAAATAAGCCAGTGGCGGATCCAGAAATTTCGAAAAAGGGGGGGTGGGGGCACTGACTGTCCAAGGGGGGGCCCACTTTTGTCATGCTTCAATGATTTCCTATGTATCCAACCACATTTTTCCGTCAATTAGGGGGGGCCCCCTCCGGATCCACCCCTGATAGCCCCCACACAAAATTTGAGGACCAAAATGCCCTGGTAATATGCACAACTTAATATGTTGTACCTACTATATACCAAGTTTTGTAAACCTCCATAAAGTTTTTTTTTTAAAAGGAGTAGCTCCCACAAGATGATAAATGAGTATTTTCAGCAAATTTTAAGTTCAAAGGGCAATAACCCCACGTAAATTTGAAGATCAAAATTCCCTGGTAACATGCACAACAACATATGGTGTACTTCCTACACACCAAGTTTTGCTGAATTACGTTCTACAGGTACATTCTTGTTCTGTTCTTGATTTGTAAAGATGTTGAACACAGTCATTCTTTGACAAATATCTCGACGGTTAAAACCCCAAATAAAAATAATAGCACATGGCTACGTTTATATCGAATCTCGAATTTCGAGTTTCGAATCTCGAATTTCGAATATCGAATGAGCCTTCTGGGATTTCGTAATATGAGTTTATTAAAGAGTGCTTACAACAATTATAAAGACAGAGTTTTCATAAGAATTGCTCATTAACGGAAGATTGTTTATTTTCTACTCAGTATTAATAGTAAGGTCGAATTTTTTTGTACTATCTTTTGCCCTTGTCATGCAAATGAAGTACGTATATTTTGTGGAGCTATAATAGAGGATGACTATATCATTAGAAACAAACAATGCAGTTAAATATATGATTTGTAATAGCAGAACTTCGATAAATCGAACTCGCCGGGATCGCCAAAAACAGTTCCAGCTATCAGTAGTTCGGGCCACCGAAAGTGGGACAACTTCTGGAAATTTATCTCGTCCGTGCTTTGTCAGTTTTTGTTTTTAGGTCGGTCGTAATTTACTAAACGCGGAATGGTTGTTTTGGGAACTCACATTCGTTTTAAATGTATGTAAATGATTTTTGTTCATGAATTTTGACACGAATAAAGCTATTCTACATGTATGTGTTATAATTTGTGAAATTTTAAATTTCAACATAAGTTATCGGTCCGTAGAAATACCGCAAAGGACCTCCTTTGTGCACTAAGGACTCTGAATTGCACTAAGGACATGATAACGTCACTAAATGAGCACAATGAACATGTTGTATCAAAGAACTTATTACAATGAATAATAATACCAATTTTTAAAAAGGAATCTTTCAAAATAAGTGAAATATTGATTATTTTATTGGCACGCGCCATAACAATACAACTCCCAAGCGCTGCGGGAAGCCACTCCGGACACAATAAACATGTAAATTGCTATAATTATTTGTTTATTAATCTTTAATATTTCAATCAGACTCAGTCATGAATAATTATAAAGGAAACAAATAAATGTTACATAAACACAAAATTTACTTAAATAGAAATGTGTTTTTGTCAATTTAGCAGATATTTTTTTAACGGTAAACTTAAATAAACATACACCAAAAGATCAAATGTTAAAGATTTTACTCAAATCGACAGTATTTAATTAAACCGAATTAAAAATATTATAAATAATTGTGTAGGGTCATCTTGCTTTATTATTATCGTTTTACACGTACGAAGTACAATTTCATAGCATATAATTTTTCGTCATTAATTCACAATGGCGTGGCGACCGTGGAATCTTTATAACTATCACCACATATGTGTATGATTAAAATTTTAACATGTCTGGAAAAATTAAAATGATGTTTATGTTTCCTGGAAAAATTATTATATGTTTTTTAACTTATTTCCTTAAAAACAGAAGAGAAAATGTCATTACTTTGAATTATAAATATTAAAATTAAAAAATTATTGGAGCTCCTGCAATTATATATGACAATATTGAGAAAATAACGGAGAGCTGGTGGCGAACAACACCTATTCATGTTATACACACACATACATGTATATAAACTCCATTCGCCATACACTGCCTTGGGCGGAGTTATGCTAGATCCAGGGAAGGGTACAATCAAACCGACTCTTCAGGGTACTATTATTACGAACTGAATGAAGGACGGGTTTGGTAGTATCAATGCATGTAGGCATGGCATGACGGAGCTTCTAGCTCGCCAGTCAGGTGCTGATGGCTTCCCCATTGCACGGATCTTATCGCTTATACAGGCATTACAAGAATGGGGTGATAGGCCCCTATCTTGGAATGGTTTTGTTGTTTCAAGCAGGGACAGTCTATACTAACTGTATAGACTGTCCCTGTTACAAGACAATTTTTTTGGACTCGCCTCCATCTCTTCTTTTTATTAATATTAACAGCGATGTTATCAAATATCAAAATTTGTTAATGTTCTATTATATAGTTTTAATGTCAAACTCCTTAATTTTCTAACATTGATACATCGCAATTAACCAAAATTTTTGAAATTAGAATTTTATATTTAAATGCGAATTATATGGCTTCACCGTCTCGTTCTGTCATACAATAAAAGACACAAAAGAACTGGACAATTGTGATGGCATGGTTCTTCCTTGAATAAAATTTGTAAAATTGTGTGTATAAATAAACGTTGAATTCTTTGCTTATTTATCTATTATTTATAAAATTAATTACTGTAATTAAATTATTGTTTTGTCATGGTTGATTTACCACAATAAACAATGTGTTTAACTAATTATATCTGTGTGAATGGCACGTGCCGATTAAAATTGTAATAACTTCTTTATTAATAAAGATAAATCAATAATATTTGGAATTCTGACTATTTATGTTATTCTTTTTGTTGAAACATGTTCATTGTGCTCTTTTAGTTATGTTATCAAGTCCTTAGTGCAATTCAGGGTCCTTAGTGCACAAAGGAGGTCCTTTGCGGTATTTCTACGGACCCGTAAGTTATTACCTTTCGTTGATTGCGCAAAAACCCAGTTTGTACACGGTATATCTGCCGTCGCAGTTAAAAATGTAAATAATTTCCACAGTGTTAATGCCGACACTTTTTTATAGATTATCTTAGCTTTAACAATTTGTGTTTGATATCAATTAAACCTCAAATGTCAACAAAATTCGTAAATGATTTTAAATTGGAATGTTTTTGTTTTTATTTTATATTCCGCTTGGTACAGTTAATATGTTTAATTAAAAAAAACAATTAGCGTCTATTTGCTTGTTAAAACTTATCACCAGTCATGACATAATAATTATCTACTATTTTGTTTAAATTGGCATAACTGTCAATACCAATTGATATGGCTTCTGTTATCAACGTCCTTTGTATTGAAGTTAATTACTTACCAACCCTTATAATAATAGTTCGAGTTATTGATTGTGACATGAATTTACTATCAAAGGGACCTATAAATGAATTCGAGATTTCGAGAAATCGGTGTTCGAAAACAAAAGCCGGGATGTTTTGTACCATCATATATAGAAATAAATGACGGGACCAAACAGTTCGCGAAATGGGAGGTGTTCGAGCCATCCGAGTTGAAACATATGTTATAGACATATTTACATTTTAACAGAGCATGTAAGATTTTTGTAAGGAATTTCTAGAAATGTATCTATGGGATGTACACATGGGTTGTGAGTTCGAACAAGAACAAAGTGTGTACGGCTCCAATCTTAATCAGCAAAAATTTCCAGTTTTTCTTCCCGAAGGACCATGGTATTCCGAATTCCGTCCAAAATAAAAAAAAGGACGAGGTGATATGTCCTAACAACTCCTCAAAAGCGAATAACATTCAAAATAACAATAAATTAGTTGTACAATTAAAGATTCAACCTACACAACGTGTTATGTATAGCAGCATAATATTTCCGGTAGAACGTAAACATAATTATGAGTGAAGTATTAATTTATATTCAAGCAGTGCAATATTAGGTACAAATCATTACGTCATAGATGTTTTCGATACAATTTAATGCTCAGCTATACCAAAAAGCCATTTTTTACTTCAATTCGGTTGAAAACTGCACTCACAAATTTGGTAGTAAAATATAATATTCTGCAAGGTTTGATTTGTTGTAATGTTGTTTAACACCAATTTCAGTAGTTTTTAAGCTATATCATAGCATCCAGTTTTTATGGGGAGAGGACGGGAGGAAGCCGGAGTGCCCGGAAAAAACCCCGACCATCGGTTGGAAAACTGGCAATCCTTGTCAATGAAGATTGGAATCGAGCGCACTCTGTCCGCAGTGAGACTCGAACCCGCAATCTCAGTGTTGACAGACCACATGATTAATAGTAGACTAGTATTCTGCTCCGAAAAATATTCTCCCGTATTTGTGCAATAACCCTATATTACAAAAATACGCCTTTAAAAATAATTGCACATTCAGTTATAGAAATATTTATAGCAATAAATAGTTGAACAAACATGCTAGTTTTATAAAGTTATATCCACGAAATTCCATTGAGTCTACAGCTAAAGATTTTTTAAAATCATAAGTGTATAAATGTAGATATTATATATAGATCAAACATTTAAATTGCATTGGGTCGTATTGTTTTAAAGCTTTCAAGCTTCACTGTTGTCTGTGTTCGTTGACAATTATTCCTATGCTACATTATACCCTGAAACAGCAAACTTCGAACGGGATATTAATGTTCGACAGAGCATTCTAATACCAGTACTAAATACATACATAACACATTTTTAATAAGCACACATTAAAGATACTACTAATAATAAGAAAAAATAGACAAACATATGACTTTAATGAGAAATTGACAAATAGAGAGGCAGCAGCATCCACCCTGTTCTAGAAGCAACAACTGCAGCGCCACCATTAGTATATATAATACTATCGTCCTATTAAATCTATGAATAGAATAAATATCAATTGACTTATGTATAAAATCCGCAATGGTAATGCTCCCGAATATTTAAGAGATGACAACTCTGATGTTGGACGTTATAATTTAAGAAATCGACTAGATTACAGAACACCATTGTGTCGACTGGAGACCTTTTCAAAATCTTTTTTTCCTTCAACAGTAACTAGATTGTGGAATTCTCTTCCTTTAGATCAAAGAGAATTACCAACTTTTATGAGCTTTAAAATGTCACTGAAAAGAGAAAACTATATTGTCCCATCATATTTTCTAATAGGAAGCAGAAATTTAAATATTATTCATACTAGATTACGTCACCGTTGCAGTTCCCTAAAGGCCGATTTATATAGAGTAAACATAATCAACGACCCAAGCTGTGCTTGTGGTTGTCCCTTAGAAGACTCCATACACTATTTTCTAGAATGTCCACTTTACGATAACATTAGAAATCAATTTTTACATCCGTTGATGCGAATTTCTAATCTCTCTATTGAAATTGTCCTATTTGGTTCTGATAGCCTTAGTAACGAAGTGAACACTATAATTTTTAGACATGTACACAGTTACATTCACCATTCTAAAAGATTTTCTGCATAGCTCGACCCCCTCCCCCCTTATTATTATGGTTGACTTTCTTGCATTGTTTATAATGTATTGCTTTGTATATTTTGTTATGTGTCATGTATTTTTTCTGTACTTAAAATTGTGTAGTTATTTCCTTGTTGTCATCTTGTGAATTATTTTGTAAGATTATTGAACGGAGAGAACTTCATAAGTTGTAATAACTTGTGTTCAATCCTATTGGTTATTTTTGACAATAAAATATGTTTAAACTAAACTATCAATTGACTGTTTACGTACTTTAAACGACCGCACACTAATTTTGACAACCAAAATAAATGTATTTAACACTGAAAACACATTAAAATAGCCAAAAGAAATTATGTTACTTGTTACACTGGAAACACATTAAAATAGCCAAACGAAATTCTTTTACTTGTTAAATAGGAGTTGTAAGTATGAGAAGCGAATATGTCACAATAATCCACTGCAATAATCGCCACGCAAAGGTTTCTGAGTATCCTACGTCAACCCCAATCACCTCTGCCATACTAATGGTTGACATTGTGAGAGATATCTCTCATAGAGGATAAGCTATGAGCTTAAACGCAGTAATTTTAATATAAAATGTATCAAAAGTGTATAAATAGATTATATAAAAATAAGTAAGATCCCGTGTATTATTGTACAAACACCATCCATTGTTTACAAACGTTACTAGCAGACGACAAATGTAATTGGAGAAGGACGTGTGGCAGAGGTTATATCTCTGGGAACCAGTTATGTTCGCTGTGCCGGAGAGTGAATAATCGGATAGTCACACTATCAGAAGAAATTAATCTAATATCTGAATGCCAATCCGGCTTCATGAAGGCTATTTCACTATTGACAATCTTTTTCACTTAATGCAATAATTTCTTTACAGTTGTCTTTTGGCAAAAAGCTATTTTATTTCTTTATCGATTTTCAAAAGCCTTTGACACTGTGTGGAGAAACGAATTATGGCAAAAGCTCCATAGCTATAGAATAAAAGGAAATGTTTTGAAATGATAAATATGTATAGTAATATCAAATCTTGGTGGGTTTGTCAGAAGTCAGAAACAGTATTTTGATTTTTTTCTCATATTTAACTGGCGTTCGCCAGGGCGAAAATTTGTCACAGATATTATATTCTCTATTTCTTAATATCTTAATGACCTCGAAGAATAACTTGTCTTTTGACGAAATACCTATATGTAAATTAAAAGAGAAATGTATGAACGAAATTAGTGTATTTGTTGATTTATTTATTTTAATGTATGCTGATGACCCAATCTTATTAGCTGAAACTGCAGTAGGCATTATTTGCTGTATATAGAAGAATAAAAAAACAACCTATTCCAGTATATTTGCAATTAAAATTATTTGATTGTTTAGTGGCACCTATTCTATTATATGGGCCGGGGTTTGGGGTTTCGAAAATATTTTTAGCATTGAAATAATTGAATAGCAGTGTTGTAAAAAATGATTTTGCAGGTTAAAATAACAACACCAAGCTATGTGATATATGGTGAACTTGGTCGCTATTTTTTATTAATAAAAATAAAACCTCGTATGGTTCCTTACTGAAATAAACTAGTTACTAGTGAAAAGTTGGAGATTAATAGGTTCTTTCATACGTTTTGGGGAAAGACCGTTTAATCTTTCACGAGTGATAGAAATTGTATGTCTTTTCGCGAGTGGAGCGCAGCGAAACGAGCCAAAAGACATAAAAATTTCTATCACGAGTGAAAGATCACCCGGGCTTTCCCAAAAACGCATGAAAGTACCTATTTCTTCCGTAAATCAACAACTTTCACATCGCTATATCCTGTAGACTCTCCATTGTATTAGACTCCATTGTCTCTGACGTCCAATCAGAACGCCGGAAACAAGAACGTCAAACAAGAACGTTGTTATGCTTCCATAACAACGTTCTTGTTTCTGGCGTTTTGATTGGATGACGCAGCAAGTACAGATGTGTGCGCGTGAGCTCATCTGTGCTGGGTCATCTATATCAGAAATCGGCCATTTAAGGAAGAATGTATTACCTTATATACTAACTACATAGACAGGGAACTTCTATTCCAACTGGATAAATTTGATAGAACATGCTATGTATTTAATGAAACTGGTTTTAGGTATATTTTTCCGACGCAGTCGGTATATTTTCGAATTGTGGCCTTTAAACTAAAAGACGCTAACCCATGGTGACATACTATATTTGAATACAAACTTGCATTCTGATTGGACAAAAATAGTAAAAAATTCTGGTTCGAACAATCTACTATTATGGTATACTTTGAAAAGTATCCCTATTTGCATTCATCAATTATTATTCCAGCAGACCGGTTTTTAAAACAATAAGTAGTCGTAATTAAACTTTCGGAAATGATTTTTATGCCAAAGAATGCCATTTAGAACTAATAAACGCTAATTAAATGATAAAACCATACGCGGTGTGTAATTTTTGCGCATTTCGTCTGGGGTAGAATTATATTTGCTTTGTTGATCTTATCTGTAAACAGTCTTCACGCCGGTGATGTATTTACGCCATATTTTCTTGATTTAACCGCCTGACACACACACACAAACACTCTCTCTATATATATCGTGAAATTATTGTCATACGAATGTACAAAATGATCCTTCACAAAGCAATCTAATTAAAATTAAATCTTTCACAAGCTCCTCCTTTTTGTTATTGTCGTTGTGAAGATCTAACAAAATCCCATTACAGGTCATCTCAGATTGAACTTTTGATATAAATATTATCCAATGAAAAATTTGCCTATCCCCAATTAAATTACCAATCAAACTTAAGCTCTAATCTTAACTTTGGGTTTACTGATGAAAAAGTTACAATGATACCAGAGAGATTTCGAATAATGACAGAGGATTCCCCAACATTAAAGTTGGGGAACACAGTTTTTGATTGGTCAAAACAGAAGTGCAACCTGAGATGACCTGTAATAGATCTTTACAGAGACAATACCAAAAAGGGGGAGCTGTAAAAGATTTAATTTTAATTAGATTGTTAACAAAGGTAATTATAGGTCATTGGTAATTGTCGGAACGCCAAATGACTTGTATGAGGTTCGAATAACACATTTTGTTTACTTTACACGCACAGCCCATAGAATTCAGTTATTTATTTCGATCTCAATTAATTACCCATACAGTTTATCTCCCCCCTATTTTTGGAATAGCATACACATTGCACAGATTTCATTTCACATTTAATTAGCATTGAATTTACATTTTGTGCTCATGGTAATACAATTCTAATTAAAATATTTTACTTAGAAGTTCCCATTTTTTTAAGATAGTCAAATTAATGTAGCAAATTGTAATGAATATGTAAATAAATATTTGCTTATGAAATTTAAAAAAAAAAAATAGGTGCTGTTTTTTAAATTTTAAAATTTTAACTAACTTGTTTTCGAGTTAATATATACGCTACATCGCAAGAAAAAAACTAACAACTCCGAGATATACATAGAAAGGTTTGTATTTTTTCTAATTACAGTTGTGGTCTGTAAGTTCTGTAAATATCTTTTCTTTTGGGATCATTTAAGTATGTTTATTGTTTCCTCTATGATTTTTTAAAGACATTAATGCCTATCTTCTTTCTTGGCGTCCGTCATCATTCACTTGCCGACTGAAGATGGAGCACTAGTCCCTTTTTGATAATACCATATTGTTTAATGACATGTTTAAAACGTCCATGAGTAATACATCAATGTAGCAATATCTTATGTTATAGTTTTATTTTGATTGGATACAGTTCGCAGCGCGTTAATTATTCCCCCCTCCCCCCCCCCACACACACACTCAATTTATGAAAGAAAATGTTAATGTCTGCTTCTATAAAATATGATGTTAAGCAAAGATTACGCGATCAATGTATTCGAAAAATGGTTTTCAGATAAAGATAACTATGCAAGAGATTTTATAAACTTGTGAAAAAGAATTACAATTCGAACAATATTTGGTAAGATTATTAAAGTCTGGCAGTGTTTTTATTACAAAGTTAAGAAAATGGAATAACACAGCAAACAAAAAGCTTATAGATTATGAAATATTTGTAATCTTGAAATTGGCGATGAATTTCATACATGGTTTAAATGCCAAAATAATAAAATTATAGAGATAAGATATAAGTATATTCCAAACCATTAGTTGACTCCACATAGTTTCTACAAGGTGGAGAATTTGTTTAGTATATGTAACACACAAGTGTTAATGTTGCAAGATTTGTAAGACTGATATATCGTTTCTTATGAACCAATATTGTGTCTTTTTAGTTCGTCATTTTCTATATTGTATATATTGTACCTCATGTTACACGGTATAGTGCACTATGAACCCAAATAAGGACTGATATTACCATACACAGTTCAAATATGATTGATAGAAACTGATAGTGACTGTAAATTTACTGTTCACCATCTGTACATCACTGTATACAATTCATACAGTTCACATCAGTCATTTACAATTTTTATCTTTTACTGATTGCTTCTGTCCTGAACAGAAACAGTTCCTGTCAGTAAATTACATTACTTTTGTAGGATAGAAAAGAACTGTTAGTCACTGCATCAGATCGTGACAGTACTATTAAAATTTTACCTGGATTTAGAATGACTGACATTGACTGTAGCAGTCCTTGACAGTGATTATCAATATATACATGTATTTAGAATGACTGATGTTCACTGTAGCAGTCCTTGTCAGTCATTATCAGTTCTTTCATTGATTTAGAATGACTGATGTTCACTGTAGCAGTCCTAGTCAGTCATTATCAGTTCTTACCCTGATTTAGAATGACTGATGTTCACTGTAGCAGTCCTTGTCAGTCATTATCAGTTCTTTCATTGATTTAGAATGACTGATGTTCACTGTAGCAGTCCTGGTCAGTCATTATCAGTTCTTACCCTGATTTAGAATGACTGATGTTCACTGTAGCAGTCCTTGTCAGTCATTATCAGTTCTTTCATTGATTTAGAATGACTGATGTTCACTGTTGCAGTCCTATTCAGTCATTATCAGTTCTTACCTTGATTTAGAATGACTGATGTTCACTTTAGCAGATCTTGTCAGTCATTATCAGTTCTTACCTTGATTTAGAATGACTGATGTTCACTGTAGCAGTCCTTGTCAGTCATTATCAGTTCTTTCATTGATTTAGAATGACTGATGTTCACTGTAGCAGTCCTTGTCAGTCATTATCAGTTCTTTCATTGATTTAGAATGACTGATGTTCACTGTAGCAGATCTTGTCAGTCATTATCAGTTCTTTCATTGATTTAGAATGACTGATGTTCACTGTAGCAGATCTTGTCTGTCATTATCAGTTCTTTCATTGATTTAGAATGACTGATGTTCACTGTAGCAGATCTTGTCAGTCATTATCAGTTCTTTCATTGATTTAGAATGACTGATGTTCACTGTAGCAGTCCTAGTCAGTCATTATCAGTTCTTACCTTGATTTAGAATGACTGATGTTCACTGTAGCAGTCCTTGTCAGTCATTATCAGTTCTTTTCTTGATTTAGAATGACTGATGTTCACTGTAGCAGTCCTTGTCAGTCATTATCAGTTCTTACCTTGATTTAGAATGACTGATGTTCACTGTAGCAGATCTTGTCAGTCATTATCAGTTCTTACCTTGATTTAGAATGACTGATGTTCACTGTAGCAGTCCTTGTCAGTCATTATCAGTTCTTACCTTGATTTAGAATGACTGATGTTCACTGTAGCAGTCCTTATCAGTCATTATCAGTTCTTTCATTGATTTAGAATGACTGATGTTCACTGTAGCAGTCCTAGTCAGTCATTATCAGTTCTTACCTTGATTTAGAATGACTGATGTTCACTGTAGCAGATCTTGTCAGTCATTATCAGTTCTTACCTTGATTTAGAATGACTGATGTTCACTATAGCAGTCCTTGTCAGTCATTATCAGTTCTTTCATTGATTTAGAATGACTGATGTTCACTGTAGCAGTCCTTGTCAGTCATTATCAGTTCTTTCATTGATTTAGAATGACTGATGTTCACTGTAGCAGATCTTGTCAGTCATTATCAGTTCTTACCTTGATTTAGAATGACTGATGTTCACTGTAGCAGTCCTTGTCAGTCATTATCAGTTCTTACCTTGATTTAGAATGACTGATGTTCACTGTAGCAGTCCTTATCAGTCATTATCAGTTCTTTCATTGATTTAGAATGACTGATGTTCACTGTAGCAGTCCTAGTCAGTCATTATCAGTTCTTACCTTGATTTAGAATGACTGATGTTCACTGTAGCAGATCTTGTCAGTCATTATCAGTTCTTACCTTGATTTAGAATGACTGATGTTCACTGTAGCAGTCCTTGTCAGTCATTATCAGTTCTTTCATTTATTTAGAATGACTGATGTTCACTGTAGCAGTCCTTGTCAGTTCTTTCATTGATTTAGAATGACTGATGTTCACTGTAGCAGATCTTGTCAGTCATTATCAGTTCTTACCTTGATTTAGAATGACTGATGTTCACTGTAGCATCCTTGTCTGTTATTATCAGTTCTTTCATTGATTTAGAATGACTGATGTTCACTGTAGCAGATCTTGTCAGTCATTATCAGTTCTTACCTTGATTTAGAATGACTGATGTTCACTGCAGCAGTCCTTGTCTGTTATTATCAGTTCTTACATTGATTTAGAATGACTGATGTTCACTGTAGCAGTCCTAGTCAGTCATTATCAGTTCTTACCTTGATTTAGAATGACTGATGTTCACTGTAGCAGTCCTTGTCTGTTATTATCAGTTCTTACATTAATTTAGAATGACTGATGTTCACTGTATAAGTTTAATGAATACAAAATAGGAAATGTGTCAATAATGATTATCAATATTTACCTGTATTTAGAATGACTGATGTTCACTGCAGCAGTCCTTGTCTGTTATTATCAGTTCTTACATTGATTTAGAATGACTGATGTTCACTGCAGCAGTCCTTGTCTGTTATTATCAGTTCTTACATTGATTTAGAATGACTGATGTTCACTGTAGCATCCTTGTCTGTTATCATCAGTTCTTACATTGATTTAGAATGAATGATGTTCACTGTAGCATCCTTGTCTGTTATTATCAGTTCTTACATTGATTTAGAATGAATGATGTTCACTGTAGCAGTCCTTGTCTGTTATTATCAGTTCTTACATTAATTTAGAATGACTGATGTTCACTGTATAAGTTTAATGAATACAAAATAGGAAATGTGTCAATAATGATTATCAATATTTACCTGTATTTAGAATGACTGATGTTCACTGCAGCAGTCCTTGTCTGTTATTATCAGTTCTTACATTGATTTAGAATGACTGATGTTCACTGCAGCAGTCCTTGTCTGTTATTATCAGTTCTTACATTGATTTAGAATGACTGATGTTCACTGTAGCATCCTTGTCTGTTATCATCAGTTCTTACATTGATTTAGAATGAATGATGTTCACTGTAGCATCCTTGTCTGTTATTATCAGTTCTTACATTGATTTAGAATGAATGATGTTCACTGTAGCAGTCCTTGTCTGTTATTATCAGTTCTTACATTGATTTAGAATGACTGATGTTCACTGTATAAGTTTAATGAATACAAAATAGGAAATGTGTCAAATTAATCCCACAAATCCTTTTTTTTTTTCCAAAAATATTTTCGTTTAATTCTATTGTTTCCTCCTAATATGAACTCTTCTTTCTTCTCATCTCACATACATTTTGGATTTACATACTGCGACACAAATTTATTGAACATCCTTTGCCCAATGGTTGTAACAAACAAGGTGCGATAAATTACCGGAATAAGAAGCCACCTAACGTTTCACCTGTACATATTTCTAATAAATTTCACAGAGCTGCCCAGCGCATCCACCAGTTGGACAAGGGATGCCTTCTAGTTAAGGGTGCATGGTCAAGGTCATAATACGGAAACCCTGACCACGGACCACTGTGAGTAACATGTTTAGAGAGTGCCACGCTCGTTGCATGACGTAGACTTTTCTGTAGATGTCAAAAAGAGTAGGCTCGTTGTATCCGCCACAAAAGGCTAAGATTTCCGCCGCCCTACCTAAACCCCATACTTTTCCAGTGGCATTCAAACTTTTTGTTCTTTTAGTCCATCTTTCTCGAACTAATTGTTTGTTAACATGTTTTCGTACTGAATAAAGAAGAAATTATGGTCGCTGGATGTTAAGCAAATATCCAATCAGTCAATCAATCAATCAATCAATTAATCAATCAATCAATCATTGTTGGACATGCGCCTTTTGGATACCGGACGATATTTATTTCACAATACTTTGTAAATCCTAGATTTGTGTAAGACTTTTGTTTTAAAATAAAAGAGGTTTTAGTTGGGAATTGTCTCTTTAAATAATTAGAAAAGTTATAATTTTGGGAAGCATATTTTGTATACTCCTAATTTACAAATATATTTAAGACAAACTAAACAAATGTTGTAGTTTTAATCCTTATAAAAAATTTTAAGGTGTGGGATGGGTCATTGTAATATCGTGGTTTTATTTCAAAAATTAAATGAACAATTATATTTCCGACATGTTGATAATACCAGTGAACACAGATGATCAAGTTCCAGCTGTTACAGGATGTTATTTACATCTAAATGTATATTGCATTATATATATGTGTGTTTCATCTCCAGCAGTGTTATGTAACACCTGTGTTTATCTGTTTGTGTCTTTTCTCTACTTAACTTTACAAATTAAATCACAAAAGCGAACTAACTAAATTGTAAAAGTTTTGTTGTTTTGGTGTTGTTTTTTCTATTTTTTTTCTTTTTTTTTTTGTGTGTTTTTTTTGTGTTTTTTGTGTTTTTTGTTTTTTGTTTGTTTATTATTACACTACAAAGGATTGAACTGCGAAATTATAGAATCACTTTATAGTTTTTTTAAATAAAATCATCTTTGTTCTTAATTGTCTATATGCATCAATTTGGTAAATAAGTGTGCATCGCCTCGGGAATAAACCGGTTTTTTTTTCGTGTGTGTGTGTGTGTGGGGGGGGGGGTGCAATACAAAGGAAACAATGTAGTCACTGCAAACGCTTTTTAAAATAAAATCATCTTTCTTTTCTTTTTGTTTATATGCATCAGAAGGAAAATAAATTTGTGCATCGCCACCGGAATATGCCGATTGTAAGCAATGATACGTTTTATTGTCAGTAGAGAACAGGTACTTGTGCGCAATCATCCGTAACAAGGATTCAGATTCGCCAATTTTATAATGTTATACATAGATTTGCAGTGATGAAAGTTTCTAGTACACGTAACATTAGAACGTTCTGTCCTCCCCGTTTTCGTAAATATCCGACAATTGTATTTAGCGTTGTAAAAGTAAATTAATATCTATTGACGAAGTATGCTAAACTACATTTAAAATTGCACCCTTCCAAATCGGTCCGTAGAAATACCGCAAAGGACTCTGAATTGCACTAAGGACATGATAGCATCACTAAATGAGCACAATGAACATGTTGTATCAAAGAACATATTACAAAGAATTAGAATACCAATATTTAAAAAGGAATCTTTCAAAATAAGTGAAATATCGATTATTTTATTGGCACGCGCCATAAAAATACAACTCCCAAGCGCTGCGGGAAGCCACTCGGGGCACTATAAACATGTTAATTGCTATAATTATTTGTTTAGTTATCTTTAATATATCAATCAGACTCAGTCATAGATAATTTTAAAGGAAACAAAAAAATGTTAAATAAACCCAAAATTTACTTTAATAGAAATGTATTGTTGTCAATTGAGCAGGTATTTTTTTAACGGTAAACTTGAAATAAACCTACATCAAAAAATAAAATGTTAAGATTTTACTCAAATCGACAGCATTTAATTAAACCGAAATAAAATTATTATAAATTATTGTGTAGGGTCAACTTGCTTCATTATCATCGTTTAACACGTACGTAGTGCAATTTCATAGCATAGAAGTTCTCATCATTAATTCACAATTACGTGGCTGGGACCATACTGGGAGGCTTCCCAGTGCTCGACCCACAGAGCAGAACAGCGTGTCCCCGGGTGGCGGATATGAGAGACCCTCTCGTTGGGGGGTTGTCAGGTAATAATACGGAAAGCCTGACCGCTGATCGTAGTGGGTAACGTGTTTGGTGAGTGCCACTCTCCTTGCACGATAAAGACACCTTTTGTAGATTTCGAAAAAGAGTACGCTCAAAAGGCTAAATTTTCCGCCCCTACCGCTACAAAAGGCTAAATTTTCCGCCCCTACCAATAAACTACATACTTTTCCAGTGGCAGTCAAAATTTTACTCCCTGTGAACCATCCCACCCCCATTTTCCGTTGATTTATTGTTTGTTAAGATTCAAGATTTAAGATTTATTAGAAAACACTCATACACATATACAATGTTTAACAAGAGGTCATGGTAAATAATATGTGTACAATAAACATGACAGAATGAGCATGAGATGTACATAATATAACAAAACGATAACATTGTAATAAAAAAGAAAAAATATATAAATGAGAATATTAACACATTAAATCAAAGAAGAGCAGACACTTTTCCGATAAAAATTCACAGTTTTTTGTATACTTCTGTGTTACAAAGAGACAGAAGGCCTTCCATTTTACAATATATTGGATTGTTAGTGTAGTATTGCGGGTAGTTCTACCATAAAACCTCCCATTTCACGTTTATATTTATCATTTTCATCTGACTTTTACATTGTTTATTATTACTTGAAATGTGAGGTTTTATCTGTCAATTGATTTTTCTCGGAGCAAAAGTTGTTCAGAAGTTCTGCATATTTTAACATGTGAAATATCATGAAACTAACATAAACACAAAGACTATACCTGTTTTCAATGAATTAAACTATGTTCAAGTAAGTAATCCATGTTTGAAATATCGAGATGAAATTTTTCTGGGAACTGACATTTTGAATTTAACGGTTTATCAACTTTACGAAATCAAGTTATATTTAATGGCGGAACGAATACAATTTGCCGCAATTGTAACACAAGGAAAATTCGTTTCGTCAAAAACGGAGCCATAAGATAGATTTAATTGGGGTCAGCCATTGAATGTAATGGGAGTTAAGGGACACCTGAAATAAAGCTTTAAACAGGACTTTAAAAATCCACGATATGCTAAGGTAAGACAATTTTTGGAAAATTTAGATATTTTTCTTTAAGTTTAGCGCAGTTTGCATGGTTGTACAAACTTTTTTCATACCTAACTTAAATTAAACATTCCGCACGATTTTCTTGCGGAATTTGCGCACGGGAAAATGCGTTTAAAGATGAAACCTCGAATTTCACTAAAAACATAAAATATCAATGTCCGATAAAAAATGTTGAAAATAAACATGAAATGAGAGGTTTTATTAATGGAATTGAAGTCCTTAATTTGGTAATCCAAATCCTACGTGATTCTGGAAGTCTAATTAAATACTTTTCAATTTCAAAACTCTTTTTAAACAATGAATACAAAAGACCACGGGAGGTGGTATTTAAAGAACTGAACCAGTTTTGTATAAAGTGATCACATTGATCACATTTGTTAACTTGTTCCCATCCTGTATATAGCTGAAATACTGCTCGCTGGCATAAAGCAGACATCCAATCAATCAATCAATCACAATGACGTGGCGACTGTGGAATCTGCCAACATTTTATAACTATCACCACACATTTCTCGTACTTACTTAACAACCATTATGTTACTATGATACAACTAGCTGCAATTAAGATTCATTCACCAATGAAACCCCCTGCTTTAGACAACAACGACGATTTTCCGCCACATTTAAGATCACCAGAATCGACATGCAATTCTACCGTCATCGAAAATAAAGAGAGTAAAAGTCAAGAAAGCAATTCGATTTTCCTAACAATAATCTTCTTACTAAAGGCAATTTGAAAGCAAGCGATATATACAACGCAGTCATAAATACCGCAAATGTTGTTCATGACCAGATTCCTCCAGTTACGAAAACAAATGTGTATTTCCTTGTGGACAATAGAAATAACGTGTAATTCTGAAAAACGGAAATTATTGTTACGAACAACAAGTGAAAGGTAAAAAGACTTTTGTTCCACTACAACCACAGCCAGATACGGACAGTGTTATTACTCTGGCTAGATACTACGCTCCTTTGAAAAGATACAATACATTCAAAAGAGTCAGTACATTTAACCGATTGCCTACTTCAGATTCCATCCGTGAAAACATAGCAAAAACCGTAGCAGCAAAAACAATGCCACGATACAACAATTACAAATTTATTCATTAACATTAAACTGTATCAAAATATTGTTTTTATATATGTTTTGTAAAATTTGTGTGTACAAAATAAGTTAAACTCTTTGCTTATGTATCTATTATTTATAAAATTAATTACTGTAATTAAATAATGGCTCTATTTACAAAGAGGAATTAGTAAAATACAGAAATGACGACTTGGACAATGACACTCAACATCTTGTAGAAAATAGTCATCAATGACCTGACAATGATCCAGTATGCAGTCTGCGGTAAGAGTCCGGTCCAAAAGAGAAAGTATGTTGAGATCATCAACTGATTGGAAAACCTAATGATTAGACACTATAACCAGGAGATCACAACGGTACAGTTTGGTGATGCTGCATCCCTCCTTTTACACAGTCATTAAATTCATAGACTTTTCCATAGTAAATTGTGCTACATGTGCTCATATGTATTTTATGTTTCAAACACTTAATGTGTAGCGACATTTATATTTTGACTGCTACATCTATTTTATGCTCTTTTATTGTGAACATTAAAATATTAACCGATATTTGTCTTAATAAAACATAAAGAAGTGATACATAAAAATCAAAATTCATACAAAATAACTTTATTTACCTGTACCTAACCAACATTTAATTAAAAGTTAATGAGCTGATGTTTTTTCAGTTTAATGCTTTGTTTACACAAGTTTTCCACCTACTCCCACTTGAAATTTTACCTTTTCTTACCTGAATTTTAAAAGTGGGAATAGGAGGAATGAATCGTCTAATTATTGGGTTTTGTCATGGTTGATTTAACACAATAAACAATGTGTTTAACTAATTATATCTGTGTGAATGGCACGTACCGATTAAAATTGCAATAACTTCTTTATAAATAAAGATAAATCAATAATATTTGGAATTCTGACTAATTTTGTTATTCTTTTTGTTGGAACATGTTCATTGTGCTCTTTAAGTTATGTTATCATGTCCTTAGTGCAATTCAGGGTCCTTAGTGCACAAAGGAGGTCCTTTGCGGTATTTCTACGGACCCCCTTCCAAATCTATACAGACAACAACAGGAGAATCGCCGACCCTGGTTAATTGCTGTACAAACTTGAATTTGAATCGAGTGCACCATTTCTTTTCACAATGCAAAGTAGTCTCTATCACCCAGACGCATATATAATAGCGTCTGGGATCACCTTATTTTAATTTCGCTACCAATAGGTGGAGACAAACAATGATTCTTTTTTTAGAGCCCTATTTTGAAACCAGGAAAACCATGCAAACATATCTAAACTTATAATATGACGTCACAGTAAGATTCACTCTTGATTATGCATAACAATAATATTTGTTGAATTAATTGATAAAGTAATATTTTATAAAAATATTCAAATGTAAACTTTGGTACAATTTGTTGTACACTTCTTGATATGAACGGAAGTTATTTTTTAGACAATAAAAATAGCATCCAATCAAAAATTACCCCCAGTTTTGGGCGTAATGATAACGAGTTTAATATAGAGCTGAATCCAGACGCACAAATGTAATTAAGCGTCTGGGTGATCGAGACTAAATGCAAAGTCAAGCACAAATCAATGCCCCGCATGTATAAGAAAGAATTTAGTTAGAAAAACATCTCGGCTACTCCACTCTTGAAAAGTAACAATAAAATACAAGGATTCAAATGAGACGAAAATTGAAAAACATGTAAAGATTGCAATAATTCTCCGAATCAATAAAATGCATGTCATATTTCCAAACAACAAGAATTTGAGCAATTTAACGCGTTGTAAATACACGTAACACATTATTTACACTAAAGTTTACCATGAGTTAAGATATTTTATTATTTCGAAAAAAAAATGTTTTCTTGTTTGAAGTTTTTTGCACGGTTTCTTCACCGTCCTCTGGCTATTTTATTTAATTAGACCTTCAATGTGATTGTATTTCTATGATTTTTTAAATAAATTTTAATATAAATTAAAAAGAAATTAAATAAGCAGGAGACCTTTGTATCGTTATGCACTAGAAAGTTCGTTGGAAATACGGAAAAGTAATTGGTTTCCGATTTTAAGTATCTGACAGGTGTTTGAAAATGTGTCATGTACGTGAAGCTACCTTGGGTGCAAAGTTAAACTAGAGATGTTGATTGTTAATTTGTTTATTGCAATAACCACACGCAAACGATGATAACACGTTACTTTGAAGTGATTTTATTTAAGTTGTATAACAAATTTATATCTCGATAATAACTTTTAATTTGGAGTAACGATGTCGTTCGTGCAGGATAATATTTGATTGATGAAACGGTGGAAGAGATACATGTATTTCTTGAGATAAATAGTAAAACTTCATTTGTTGGGGAAAGTCAGTAATAAAAACGTCCGATGTTCACAAAGAAAAATGTCTTTCGTATATATTTCATCATTATAGGGCATTCTAGTTAATATTCTGGATAAAAGTTATAATTTCAGATCAATTTAAATGCACACGGTCATATTAAAATTCTTTAAAAAAATTACCAAGTTCTGGTTTAATTATCAATAAACATAGATTAATGAATAAAAATGCCTCCTTTTTTAGTTGTTTTGTTTGTTTGAATGTTGTTTTCACGCCACTTTCAGCAATTTTTCAGCTATATCGTGGCGTCCAGTCAGTTTTATTGGGGGAGGAAGCCGGAGTACCCGGAGAGAACCCCGACCTGCGGTAGGAAAACTGACAATCCTTGTCAATTAAGATTGGAGTCGAGTTCACCCTGCCTGCAGTGAGAATCGAACCCGCAATCTCAGTGATGACAGACCACGTGATCATTAATAGACAAACTACTTTAACCACTCGGCCACCGAGGCCCCTCCTTTTTTAGAAATACATGTATGTACACACATTTATCCCATCGGCTTAAAATTATACAAACTTATTAGTCCCTCGTTCATGCAATTGTACACAAATGTAGCTGTTAATGTTTTTGTATCGGTATCTCTTCTGCTATAAACATTTTTTCCATTATTTATATATACATTTATAACAAAAGGTGAATGTATATCTGTTTAGTGTTCAGGGGCCTCTGTGGCTGAGTGGTTAAGGTAGATCGTCTACTATTGATCACGTGGTCTGTCCATACTGAGGGTGCGGGTTTCATTCTGCGGGCAGGGTGCGCTCGACAATTATTGCCAGTTTTCCCACCGAATGTCGGGAGTTTTCTCCGGGTACTCCGGTTTCTTTCCCAAATATAAAAACTGGACGCCATGATATAGCTGAAATATTTCTGAAAGTGGGGTTATACCATTCAAACAAACAAACAAAAACAAACTATTCAGGGTAAATATCGCAATCCCTGTTAAGGATTGCTACAGTGAACATCAGTCATTCTAAATCGAGGTAAGAACTGATAATGACCGACAAGAACTGTTGTAGCGATTATCAGTCATTCTAAATCGAAGTGAATATTGATGATCACTGTCAAGGACTACTACAGTGAACATCAGTCATTCTAAATCAAGTAAGAACTGATATTGACTGACAAGGACTGCTACAGGGAACAACTGATAATAACAGACAAGGACTGCTACAGTGATTATCAGTCATTCTAAATACGGGTAAATATTGATAATCACTGTCAAGGACTGCTACAGTGAAAGTCAGTCATTCTAAATCCAGGTAAAAATTTAAAAGTACTGTCACGAAATGATGCATGGACTAACAGTTCTTTTCAATCCTACGAAAGTATTGTACTTAACTGTCATGTACTGTGTAAGTTCAGGACAGAAGCAATCAGTAAAAGATAAAAATTGTAAATGACTGACGTGAACTGTATGAATTGTATACAGTGATTTACAGATGGTGAACAGTAAATTTACAGTCACTATCAGTTTCTATCAATCAAATTTGAACTGCGTATGGTAATGTCAGTCCTTATTTTTGTTCATAGTGGTGTCTGAGCGTTGTCGATAAAGTTCTATGATTCTACCCGTAACCTTAAAACTATCTTATATATCTTCCTAATTCTACCCTGTAACTTCTTTATATATGTTCTTGATTCTCTCCCGTAAGCCTTAAATATGTTTATATATGTTCCTGGTTCTACCGCGTAACGTTTAAAACTGCTATTAGGACAAATTTTACTTCCGTTTTACATGCTATAGTCCGATGTTAGTTTTGTGATTTTTCGGATTAACGCCAAAAAAGCGACTGTACGATTATTCGTTTTACAGTTATAAACATTACTTAAGTATACAAATAAAATCTTTCTTTTATTCAGAACGTTTTTGGTTTGTCAATGATTGATAAAAAGTAAAAAAAATCATCAGGGCATTCTAATCACTACGGGATAAAATTAAGATCATTTTTAACCTCAATATCATATTTTGTCATACTACAACATAGTTACACCCCCCCCCCCCCCCTTTCCACCCGTGCAACATTATTCGTGTTATTTTGTGTCATTTGTTTACATCATTAATCGAAAAGAATGCCGTTGTAAGCATGGGGGTAACTTGGTAATTTTTAGGGTGGGGATGTGCCATTTTTGATTTGAATTCAATACCCATATTTATAAAATTTCCAATTCTCATGACCCATATTTATATAAAATCTCAATTTTCATGACCCATATTAATATAAAATGAGCAATTTTTACAACCCATATTTATATAAAATGAACAATTTTTATAACCCATATTTATATTCATTAAACTTAAAAGAAGGTCATATTTATACACACAAAATGATACATCGTAACATTTTTAAAATTACACTTAATTATATTATAAACATGACCCATATTTATATGAGACTAGATTTTTTTTCAATTAAGATTCAAAAGCATACCCATTTTTATATAAGATTGTTTTAAAAACTATAACCATTTTTATATAAATTTTCAAAAAAACCCTACCCATATTTTTGGCACACATACGCGTACGTATAACTTTATATAGGAAGTTACCCCCCCCCCCCCCCGTGAAATAAATAATATTTTTTGTGTGCTAGTAACTTACAGTATGTTATATATACCGTGTCTATTAGTTTCGTATCATAAGCAACAAACGTGTCGGTAAAGAACGCTTCAATTTAAAAAAATTATTTTTCACATATTAAACGAAATTATATGTAAAACTGATATCAAACCTAATTTAATTACAGAGATATATATAACAAACGAACACGCAATCCTACATAATATGTGTTATCAGTAGTTTTAATGTATGTACTACACATTTGCTTGCCAAGAGCAATTATACCTAAAGTGCATGGGAGGTGAGAGTCTTGCACAATTAAGCTATCCTGAATTTATTATTTGTGGTAATCAGCAGTGGATACAGAATGTTTTGGGTGCTTTTCAATTCAGATATATTCGTGTCACCGGGAATAAAGTTTTTATTTTATATGTATATTTAAACTGTTTTCTATCTTAGCATAACCATATTGATAATCATAATCATGTTCTTGATTGACGACTCTTTTCCTGTCAGCATACTTTTCTACTAATTAACTTACCTGTATTTTCACCTCAGATTCACTCAGCACTTAAGGCGTAACACTGAAGGTTGCTTTAAGTAGCACCTCCGGCTCCCTATATTATATAATATATTTGCAGGTTTGACTTTCTTATATATTATATCTTGCATATTTATAACGCGGTTTATTGTAAACTTGAATAATGTATCATTTATGATGATGAAAATGGCGGAGTAGATGTGGACATGAATGAAGATCGACTCCCCTTTAAGTGAAAATTTATAATGGAATTATGGTTTTATAACTATCTTTTTGTGCTGGAAGATGCATAGGAAGGATTTCAGTTATTTCTGATGGGGAAAAATAGAAACCGTAACAAAAGGCAAAGAAACAATTCATTTCAAACAGGACTCACTCCACCCGAGAAAATCATGAATACAAATATGGCGGCCCCCAGTGTACCTAATATGAACTTGTCACAAATTATTTCACAAGCAAATGAAAGCATATATGGGACAGTAAGCCCACAACGCTCCTTTATTGAACCCTCTACTGCACTGATTGTTCCAAATCCACAAAATAACATATCTCAACAAGGTTTTAGAACACCATACCCACCGCCATCATACCCACAGCCACAGTCAAGTACTCCTGTTCAGGACATTCAACAACCTATTATGACCCAGGCTCCCGTCAATGCCACAATAAACACTCAAGCTCATACTGATTCAAATATGGCCCTTCAAGTTATCATGCAAAATATGAATGTACTCAACAGCAGACTTGAAAATGTAAACACAACAAACACTATTATTCAACAAAAGCTTCAAAAACTTGATATGCTGGATGAGATACATAGAAAGTTACATACAGTTGAGGAAAATATAAATACAATGAAAAGAGAAATTAAAGATATTAAAGCACTACAAGATCAACATGGTAGAATATTGGCTAATGAGGAAAGACACCATCATAATATAGAAGACAGAATGAGATACCTAGAAGAACAAAACAGAGCACTTGAAAATGAAAACAAAATCCTACAAGAAGACTTCCTTAGATTCCAAACTCACTCAATGAAGTATAATCTTATATTTACTGGTCTACCAGAAGGGAGGGATGAATCATCTAATGATACAGAAAACATAGTTAGAGGTTTCATAACTACTGAGCTTGGTATAGACCATGCTGAAAGAATTTCATTCCAAAATGTGCATAGGCTGAAACCAAGACGTGATGGTAAACCGAGAAGTATCATTGCAAGATTTACAAAATACTCAGACCACCAGCTTGTGCTACATGAGGCAAATGAAAAACTCAAAAATAAAGTACAATATGCTGTCTTTCAACAATTTCCACTGGAGATCAATGAACGCAGGAAGGCCCTTATCCCGAAACTGAAAGAATTTCAAAGAGCTAAGCGTAACGCTAAACTAGTATATGACAAGCTTATAGTTGACGGACAACCATACATCCCGAACCCCCATGGAGAGCCCCGAATTCCAGGCAATAACTAGTACATCACATCGGACACACATGAACGGACACGAACTACCAATACACTACGCATGACTTTTGTTAATGCATGCGGACTTAAATCCAAACTGTTGAATGTTGATTTCATTGATGTAATCAAACAATATGATATTATTTGTTTTCTAGAAACGAAACTAGATAAATTCGACGTTTTAGATTTACCACAAGGTTATGAATATATTACTAAAAATAGAGAAAATGTGAAAAGAAAATCTGGTGGGATCATAGTTATATATAAAACAGAACTTTCAAAATGTATCAAATTTATAAAATCTGAATCTGAATATGTTTTTTGGTTTGAACTTTTAGTTGACTTTACTGGTCTGTCTGATAATATTTTATTTGGATGTATTTACATACCACCAGAAAACTCAAAATATGCATCGGAGACTGCCTTTGATGAGATTGAGTCAGAGTTGATATCTTTTTCAAAAAGTTCAAAGTATATTTCATTATTTGGTGACTTCAATGCTAGAACAAATCAGACAGATGATTTTGTAAAACCAGACGAGTCACTTTTTCAAAATTTACATTTTCTAGATGAATTAGATGATGACTTTTTAAATAATTTTTATTCATATAAAATGTTGATACAAAATAATATTCCTCTTCAGAGAAGCTCTGAGGATAAAGCTAGATGTAATAACTATGGTTATAAGTTGATAGAATTGTGTAAACGATCATCGTTATATATTGCAAATGGTAGATTGTTTGATGATAGAAATATTGGAAAAACTACATGTAAAAATGTTAGCCTGATTGATTATGTATTAGTTAGTCCATACCTGTTTCCTTTTTTCCAAAACTTTTGTGTATCAGATTATGATCCTATGATATCAGATGTCCATAACAGACTAGAATTTTCTTTTTCATTTGTAAAGGAAAACACAGTAAAGACAAGAATATCTAACCAAGCAAACATAAACACACATGTTAATTGGGATAACAGTAAATCGGAACGATTTCGGCAAGCTATCACGGACTCACTCATTCAAATTGACTCTAAATTAGATGACCTTTTAAGCTCCGATAATGTGTCATGTGAAAACGTTAACGATATTGTTTGTCAATTAGTTAATGATCTTTCTCAATCAGCTACTGATATCATGGGTGTAAAAAAACCTTATTTACATAAGAATAGAAAGAATGGCAACAAGCCATGGTTTGATAAAGATTGTCAAAGTAAACGAGATGCTTTTCACAGAATACGATTAGATTATAAGATTAATAAGGACGAGGTTGTTAAAAATTCCTTATTAAATGCATCTAAAGATTATAAAAAGCAACTGAATGCAAGTTATATAAAATATCAAAACAAATGTGCTGACGATTTACGAAATTTAAATAAATCAGATCCAAAGAGTTTTTGGAAGATGTTAAATAGATATAGCAATTGTAAAAAAGATTGCCCTGATGTTCCACTTGAAACTTTCTTTGAATATTTTAGAGACCTAAATGCCGATGAAACAAGTGATGCATCTGATATTGATGAAAGTCATGATGAAAATTTTGACCAAGTACTCAATGATAACGACGAACTTGAGAATATTCTTAATGGTCCTATCAGTGAGAATGAGGTCAAAATTGCTATTAGTAATTTGAAAAATAATAAAGCTGCTGGCATAGACAATATTCTGAATGAGTATTTAAAAAATATTCCTTCGGAATTTATCCCAACACTTTGTAAATTATTCAATATTGTTCTTGACTCGGGAATAGTTCCGGAAAACTGGTTAGTTGGTATAATAAAGCCAGTATATAAGAACAAGGGAGATAACCAAGACCCTGACAACTACAGAGCAATTACATTGATAAGTTGTTTGGGAAAGCTGTTTACCTCTGTTCTGAACTCGAGGTTGAATGAATTCTCAAATGAATTAAGCTTGATTTCAGAAAACCAGGCTGGATTCAGGAAAGGATATTCAACCACTGATAATATTTTTGTTTTACATACCCTAATTTCCTTATACCTATCAAGTGGTAAGAAGCTATATTGTACGTTCATAGACTTTCGAAAAGCTTTCGATACCGTTTGGCGGACTGGTTTATGGACAAAACTTCAACGAAGTGGCATTCGTGGAAAATGCTTCAATGTAATTTTTAATATGTATAATAATATTAAATCGTGTGTTCAGTATAGAAATGAGAAATCTGACTTTTTCCCCTGTATGGTAGGAGTCCGCCAGGGAGAAAACCTATCACCCTTTCTCTTTTCTATATTTTTGAACGATTTAGAAGACTATTTTAAGAGTGTTGACGGACATCCATTGGAATATGCACGGAACAGGTGCAACGAGTCCCTTTTGATTTACCTTGAGATCTTTGCATTATTATATGCTGATGACACTGTAATATTTGCAGAGTCATGCGATGATATGCAACGTGCTCTTGATATATTTGCAGATTATTGCGATAAATGGAAATTGTCTGTAAATACAAGTAAAACAAAAGTAATGATTTTCTGTAAACGTAAGACACAAAGGCCGCCTCAATTCAAACTAAGAGATGCATCGCTTGAAATCGTTGACAGTTATAACT
The DNA here is from genome assembly GCA_944474755.1 of Limnoperna fortunei. Classification (NCBI taxonomy): domain Eukaryota; kingdom Metazoa; phylum Mollusca; class Bivalvia; order Mytilida; family Modiolidae; genus Limnoperna; species Limnoperna fortunei. The sequence goes on from OX104115.1 coordinate 32,960,381, forward strand.
ATTTGGGACTTCTTTTAAGATATAACGGTTCATTTTCAGAATCAAAACAGAAACTTGTGGAACAAGCAGAAAAGGCAATCTTTTGTGTATATACAAGAATAAGAAACTTGAACATTCCTGTTGATATCCAGTTGAAACTCTTTGATTTTATGATCTCTCCTATTTTGTTATATGGGTCAGAGGTTTGGGGGTTTGAAAACACAAGCATTATTGAAAGAGTACACTTGAAATTCTGTAAACGAATTATGAATGTTAGAAGAAGTACACCCAATTTTATTGTATATGGTGAATTAGGGAGATTTCCACTTGAAATAGATATAAAGTTGAGAATGGTTTCCTTCTATTGTAGAGTTATGAGAAATGAAAATAAGCTGAGCAATATTATGTTGAAACTTATGTTTAATCTACAAACGAACGGTGTATGTAATTTTAAGTGGATTCAGTATGTAAAGTCTATTTTTGACTCCTGTGGGTTAACTTACATTTTTATAGACCAGCACTTCATTGATTTTTCTATATTTAAGAGCCTTATGAAACAAACACTTCAAGATCAGTTTATTCAAAAGTGGCATAGCGATATAAATAACTCTTCTAGAGGGGTATTTTATGGATCGATTAAAAAAGATTTTGGTTTGGAAAATTATTTACTTAGACTTCAGGAAAAACCTAGAATTTGGATTGGAAAATTTCGATCCAGTAACATTAAATTTCCTATAGAAACTGGAAGATGGCGCAATGTGTCGAAGGAGGAGCGAATTTGCACTTTATGCAATGACGGTTTAATTGGAGATGAATTTCACTATCTTTTTATTTGTAAAAATAACACCATTTTGAATCTCCGAAATTTATATGTGCCAAAGTATTATTCTTTATATCCAACTAATCAAAAATTACAAGGTATGTTTACTATGTGCAACACAAAGCTACTGTATAAAATTTCACTATTTCTTAAGAATATTTCTAGAATGCTTTAAGGATATGATTTATGCCTCATATGTATATCTTTGCAATTGTTTATTATATGATTACATGTGTATTATATTGTTTGTTTATGTGTTTTCATGTCCATGTCTGCTTTGTCATATTTTCTGTACTTAAAACCACCTCATGTACACCTACTTTGTGTCTGAGTGAATAAAGAATCTTGAATCTTGAATCTTGAATTTACAATCGTGATAATTATTTTATTTTATAATTAATTAAAGAAGTGAACACGAGTTCACTTAATCTCAAGAGATTCACCGCCAATTAAAACACCTAGCAATAAAATATATATGCAAATTAAAAAAAACTATACTATAAATTTAATTAAATATATTTGAAAATATTATATATGTGGGCGAGTCGTTATTGAATGGAGCGACTCGTTATTTATATGGGGTGACTCCTGATGGGGCGAGTCGTTACGATACCATAAATATACTATAGTATATTTGACATGTTTGATTCATTTTACATGTTTTAGTAAACAAAAAAAAACAGAAGACATTTGTGGAGAAAATAAATAAAAAAATGTATTCCGAAATCCACAAACTTTAAAACCTAATCAAAGATGTCTTTTACTGTTCTGCGTTGGAAATGGGTCCTAACTTTGAGAATGACTGCTTATCTGCCGTGTACCGCCAAAAAATCCCGCGTTTTGATTAGTTCTATTTATTATATCAACGTCACATCCGTGACAATACAATACAATACAATACAAAAGCTTTATTTAGTGTCGATGTTATCATAAACAGACAAACATAAGCTCCTTGGAGCTTTTAAAATCGACATAACATACATATTTTAACATACAACGACATGCACATATAGTAAAAACACATAATAATAATTTAAGTTCCATTTAAAAAATCATATTTGCATGCAACATTAGGAGCACAACATTTATATTATTATCTTAAGAAGCACTATGGGGCAGCAAAATAGATAAATAAAAGCGCAAAGCAAATAATAAAAGAAGAGCATTCAGACATTGACATTTAGCATGCATACACCAGTACAGAGACATACACAATCTACAAATAAAACATTATGATATGTTAAAATTAAATTACAAGCATACTTCACATTTGCAATAACACGCAGAAGTTTCCTAGGAGCTGAAAATTGAAGCATCAATGGGAGAAGCAGGAAGAACAATGGCATGACTTGCCGTTCCAGGAATTAAGAAGATTTTTAAATTGATTAAAAGAAGTTTCCTTGCGGAAGTGGTCGGGCAAATCATTCCATGTTTTGGCAGCAAAATATTTGAATGAATTTAAGCCATACCTGGATGTTTTGACACTAGGTAGTTTAGCTGTATGTTGGTATCTGAAATTATATTTATGATCTTTTATATCAATTAAATCATGGAGATACACTGGGCTTTGTTTGTTTACTATTTTGAAAGTTTCTAGTGCAATATTTCTTATTCTTCTTACTTTTAAGGATGGCATTTTTGATTTAATCAGTAGTTCTTCATAAGTGCTGTTATAATCATTATAAATAAATTTAAGGGCTCTTTCTTGGATTTTTTCCATTTTATTGGTATTAGCTTCATTACAAAAGTGCCAGGTGACAGGGCAGTAATTGAAGTTTGATAGAATGAAGGTATGGTATATTGTTAATCTGCCTAATTTGTTCAAATATTTTCCTACTCTTTTAAGTGTGTTTAGTTGTCGTGATGCATTTTTGCATATATTAGCTATATGGGTATTGAATTTAAGCTGGTAGTCAATTGTTACCCCTAAAAGTTTTATTTCGTCTTCACATTTTATAATATTATTGTTAATGTTAAAAGTTAAATTTTTATCATGGGTTTTATTTCCAATAGCAATAGCTTGAAATTTATCCGGGTTTGCTTTCATTTGGTTTACAGTAAACCACTCTATTAATTTTGTACTGTCTGTTTCTAGTTTAGTTTTTACTTCTTCAAGGTCATATCCGGCATAGGAAAGCGTGTTGTCGTCCGCATAGTTGTACAGAGAAGAGTCATGTATAAAATAGAAAATATCGTTAATGAATATATTGAAAAGAACAGGACCAAGAATAGATCCCTGTGGTACCCCTTTATAGATTTTCTCCCAATCACTTATGGATGATCCCACTTTGACACACTGTTTCCTATCCCAGAGATAATCCTGAAGAAGCTCAAGAGCTGTACCTGTAACGCCATATGACTTGAGTTTATCAATTAAAAGGTTATGAGGTAGACAATCGAAAGCTTTGCTTAGGTCCATTAATATTGCAGCAGTAAATTTTTTATCATCCAATGCTTTTTTCCAGTCTTCCACTATTTTTAGAAGGGTAGATTGACAGCCATATCCAGCGCGAAATGCCGAAAGATAGGGGTGGAATATTTGATTGAAATACTCGGTTAATTGATCATTTATGGCCCTTTCGAAAAATTTAGAAAAGAGAAAGAGCGTCTGCTAACTGAACGGTAAGATATTTCATCCTTTTCTTGTCTACATTAACTGACTGTATTTTATTATATAGTCGAGCGATTATTTTCATTTTTTGGGTCGGTTTTAAAAGCTTGATCTTACAAAACTTATTGTATGTAACATGTCACCGGCTTGAAATAAAATGGTAACAGAAGAATAAGAAATATTTATTGAAAGAAGCTCATACAAATAAATAATAAATGATAAATGAACATGTATATAAAAGTTACAATGATAAGGAACAATAATATAAGAAACAATATCAATGATAAAAATTAAGTTTGAGTTTCAAGGGGGACAACTCCAGTATATAAGTACACAAAGGTATCAATAAACCCAATAAACAGATAAAATATGACTATATAGAAATACAAACATTACATAGCAGCATAACAGTCATGACAGTAAAGTACATTAGTACATTAGTACACTTATAGTAAAGCAATTGGTTAGTTTGTGTTTCTCAATAAAGAGCAATGGTTTATAAATTTTGCAACAGTTTTAGTTTTACAAACTAAAGAATCTTCATTACTAAGTAGCCATAGGAATTTTGATTCTGTGCTTGAATGGACTGTGACATTATTATTAAAACATTTATCTAGAAGTTCTTTTCTACTATCGTTAAATTTTGGACAAACAAGGAGAAAGTGTTTTTTATCCTCAATAAGGTTCAAATTACACTTACAGTTTTTGCAAATTCTATTTTCTACCTCAGTTTTTGGTGTAGTATATCTACCAGTTTCTATATGAAGTCTGTGGCTACTAGAACGAAGTCTAGACAAACTTACTCTGTCTATAACTGAGTTTACTAAAGAAAGGTATTTTTCAAAACCAAAGGCTTTTTAAAATATTCTGTAAGACCTTTTATCACTTTTATCTAAGTTTTGAAGCCAACTAAAAGGGTACATAGTTTGCAATTTCCTTTTAATATCTGACAACATTTTGCCCTTAATTGCTCTTTCTGTATTAAAAACATATCTATAACCAAGTTTCTCTAAAATGAATTTTACACAACCAAGCCAGCATTGTTGAATATTTTTTACCATAGAAATATTTTCATTTAAAGCTTCATTTAATAACTTATCTTTAGGTTTGTGATCATAAAATCTAGACCAAAATTTAATCATTGACATCACAGTATCTATATATAAAGGATAGTGACCTGGTTCCCCATATAGGGCTAGTTTACAAGTCTTCCCATTAACATTAAGAACATATCTACACATAGCAAGATTTACCTTTTCTATAGGCGAGGATTCATAGGTTTGTTCAAGTAAATTTTCCCCATTGCATTGTTTGCTTTTTTAATGTCAAAAATACCAATAACATCTGAGGCATAAAGAGCCACAGGTTTCACTATGTGGTTAAAAACATACATAAAATTTTCAACAGAGCAAGGAAAGTTTTTGAGTAGACTACTGAGCTTAAAAAATGCTTTTTGTGCTCTTTTTGTAAGATCCAAAAGGGCAGTCTTGAAACCCCCATTTAAGCTAAGGTGAACACCTAGGTACTTATAGTTACGGACAGATTCAATCTCTTTGGAATGTATAGTAAAATGGTAACATTGTAATATAATGTCAACACGGGGGGGGGGGGGGGGGTGACTAAGGATACTTTTAGGTACAGGTCTGCGGACGGAGATTTGAAAACCCACCCTATTCATATATTTCGGACGTTATAAAACAGGACCTAATCATATATTTAATGATTAAATCAGACCTATTCATATATTTTATTACAGCACATCCCCATTGGCAAAATAGTCCATTCACTACCAAAATGATCAAGTGATGTTAATGGAACACTTTGTTTGTAAAATCACTGTGCTTTTCATAGGCTTAGCATGCTTAAGATGAGAATTGAGACATGGATATATGTAGATAATTTACCACTACCCAATGATATATTTTTCATTGAAAAAAGCTACCTACAGTATTCATATATTTTGGAGAGGTAAAAAAGTGACCTATTTGGGCCGCACATCCGTATTACCCAATATATACCAAGTTACACCACCTGTGAATGTCAATGAAGTAAGTCATAATTATTGCCTTTGCCTAAATTAGATTTACTCATTTCATATGCAAAAATATACCCCAAGGTGAGCAGGCAAAATGCACCTCCTAGCTTTTTTTGCCTTTGGGCTTGGTTTATTTTCGAACATGACATGACCAGACAAAGCTAGCATTGTTATTTTAGAGACAGTTAATATCTCTGTTTCTATGAAAATTTATTAAGCCCCAAATGAATATGACGTGCAAAGTGCCATCTCTGACATACATGTATGCATATTACTATACTGTTTACAGCACATAATACTTTCTTTGTCAATAATATGTTATGCAATTTGCAAAAATATGTCCCAGGTTAGAATGCATTATACACAACCCAAAGGGGTTTTTTTTGCAATGTTAGAATACATGACCCAAAGGAGAGTGCATTACTCCTAACCTTGGCCTTGGGATGTATTTTCTCAAATGAATTGACAACAAAGAGATTGCTTTTAACAGGGGCGGATCCAGATAATCAGGTTAGGAGGGACGAAATTTGGGCAAGGGGTCTTGGGACCACAGCGCCCTGGTTGGGGAGTAGGGGGGGGGCAAACCCCCTGGAAGCTGGCGAGATTTTGAGCAATTGGTGTGACCCAAAGGGGTGTGCATTACTCCTAACCATGGGATGCATTTTCTCATATGAATTGACATAAAAAACATTGCTATTAACAGGGGCAAATCCAAAAAATCGGGTTAGGAGGGACGAAATTTGGGCAAGGGTAATCCCGGTATGGGGACTGCAGCACCCTGGTTGGGGAGTAGGGGGAACTCCCCAGAAGCTGGTGAGACTTATGCAAATGAGAGGGTGTTGAGGCAGCATGCACACTGGGTTTCGCAAATGTGGTACATGTACCCCCAGACCTTTGACTTTGGGGGTACAGAGGTTTTTTGAGGGTAGGAATGTTTGTGGAATGTAATGCAACATGTCATCGATGGATATTTGACTTTACTGTGTATTTTTTTCATTTTTGCAGCACATGTAGAATAAAATATCATACAACATATTTTGGTAGGCCTTTTCAAAAGTCATTTAAAGATCTCTGCATTAACTGGTCACAGAGGTGAACAATTTTTTTTGTTAAAATCACGCTATGTATTTTTTATAACGACGTAATATGCGATTGTTCAAAGAGGTCTAAAGTGGCCAGTCAAACTACTCTACATACTGAAAGCAATAGTGCCAACTCTCACGTGAGACTCATGCATTTGATTGTTCTCTCACGCTCACACGCGGACGGCTTGAAATGTCACGCACTTAATATAAATTTTCCGGATATTTTTTACCGGATACGATTCAGCTCTTATGTTTTCAGCTGGCTTTCCTTTACTTTTTGTCTTATGATCCAGTACCAGTATAATAATCAAGATCGCTAATGTGTTTGAAGAGAATGGGAACTATATCTATTAAACACTACGTGTTAATAATCTTGGTTAGGTTACTAGCAAACATTTCGTAAAAGGAAATTCAAAGACCTTTCCAGAATAAGTAAGGCTATGATTGATCAAAATAATGATTTGGTACTTAGATTAAAGCAAAAGTACGCTGATAAAAGCATCTGAGTTGTGTTGCAATGCTTGTGTTAACACTTCCCCATTCAAATGCAGATGAAGAAAGGGTGTTCTCATTGAAAAAACGGATTCTCACTGCCGGCAGGGTGTACCCGACTCAAATCTTAATTGACAAGGATTGCCAGTTTTCCTACTGCAGGTCAAGATTTTCTCCGGGTACTCCGGCTTCCTCCCCCAATTAAACTGGACATCATGATATAGCTGGAAAATTGCTGAAAGTGGCGTTAAACACCATCAAACAAACAAACAAAACATTGAAAAAACGGAACAAAACTGATCTTAGACATTCCTTGGGACTGGACAGTACCCTTTCAAGTCTACTGACAATCAAAATGGCAATCCCAGCTCCCTGCCACAAGTATGAACCAAAGAAAATAATTAAAGAATCAAAGACAGCAACATCTACCTATATCAAAGAACATTCAACACTCAAATAAATAAAACTGAAATATGTGTCACGTACTGGTGTGACAACTTAAATAAGAATAAAAGTATATGTTTAATGTTTTGTTTTTACTCATGGAATTTTGAGATTATATTGACATTTAGGTATATGCTGCATGGGGCAAAATGCCGCGTAAATACTGCGATAAAATCTCACTCATTTTCAAAGTCAAAAGATGGCAGGCCTGTAAAAGTGTATTATTTAAAACAACTCCTGCGATTGGACACTTAAATTATAATTAGCCAATCAAATTACCTGTTATATTCAGACAGATTTTTACTTTCATTTTAGAAGTAAACAAATATTAACCTGATCAGTTACTGTATTTTGACAATGTATACCAGAATTTCAGAGGTTGAAAACCCCAATAAAATAAAAATAGAGTATTTTTTATGTACCTGCATGCACGTTTTGACTTCTAAAATTGTACGTGCATGATTTTGATTGTACGTGAAAAACGTACTTTTGAGGTTGAGAACTACAAATATTTTATCATTTTTAACACACTCTGGCTCACGTACTTTCTTTTCTCCTTCTGTCTTTCCTCCTTTTTTCTCACACTTTCTCTTTCTTTTCCCTTTTTTAGAGGGGACGTCCCTTCCCCCCTCTAGATATGACACTGATTACTATGAATATTCATAAAGCCCTATCTTACACTGTACATGTACATGCATATGGCATGAAATAATGCCATGTCATATGGATTGCAAAAGTAAAGGGGGTTCAGGTCACTTACACTAAAAATATTTGTCATTGAATTTCCTTAAAACTTGCCATAATTATTTTTTTTTATACAAGTACTAGTAATCATAATTCAAAATAAAAAAAATATGGGTATAGATTATAGAGAGAAGAGAATAAAAAAGCACTAAAAAATAATCAGAAAAAAAAATCTGTCCATTGAAATTTTCTGAATTTATATAATGTCAAGCAATTGGTATACATTAAAGGGACTAAAATTGGTATTTTCTGGTCAACATTACCTCTGTTGATGTGATTTCATTACTTTTGCTTACAACGAACATGTTTATTTGAAAACTTTGTATTTTGATCATTAATGAATTGTAGTGATAATAGATTATTTACGTTTTTTGAAACAAGATGCGTTTTCTCGTCCATATCTCATTGAAGGGCGGCAGCCCTGAGATGAGATGACGAGAAAATGTTTCATAAAAGGTAAATAATCTGTTTATCGCTGTTTTGTAACATTGGCCCTTGCGACGTCACAGTAGTTACTGAACAATGTCATGACAGTGAGCTGAGATGGGCCCATCTCACATTAGTAGAGTGAGATGGAATAATACCGTGCACAAAGATCAAAGGAAAATACTGCAAAATAGCGATAATACTATACATCTAAAATTTTCATTATTACTTTTTATTTGAAGGAAATTTAGAGTTTTTAATGAAAGATATTATTGTTAATGTTACCATATTATGTGATAGTTACCATATTATGTGATATCTATTTTGAGACTTTCCACAAAAATGATGGATGGTGTCCTGCAACCCTTTAATCAAGCCCCACCTATAAATGCATAATACACCCCCTGAAGGTGTATATAGGACCACCATGTTTTTAGGACACTGACTATATATTAAATTTGATGATTTTGACTTATCATAGAAAATTAACCTTTATTTCAAAGAAAGTGACACTTCTGTCCCATTTAAATATGCACCAGATCAACATTCTGTCAAAATTTGACAATACTAAGTATGTTTCATTGCAATATAAGATTTAGGAACGCTCAACCAGAAGTCCACAGGGTCTAAAAATCTACTTTCACTTTCTATTTCAGTCCAAAAATAGTGCATCCCTAATTGACTCGCAACATTTTTATGTTCACTAATAACCAATAAAACTTTATCCTCAAGATTCCCAGAATATTCAGCTTTCTAAAAATACCAGATTTATTCTAGTATCATGTGCTGTCATTGGATGGATTCCAAAGGGTTATTTAAATAGAGGAATACGAAAAGACATATTCAGGCAAGGGTAGATAATATTAATACAGTAATGATAACCATATTTATGTGGTACAGGTACCTGATGTGTATTTGGTTGTCATATCATCAATTCTTTAATAATCTTTAAAATCTGAATCACAATTTTGTTGCATTTCTTCCTTCACATCACCCCACCCCCCATCCCCCAACCCCTGCCTTCCCTTATGCAAGTTCAATGGTCAGTGTAATGTAATAATACTAGTACATATGGATAAAGGCAAAAAGGTGGTCAGGAAATTGTGACATTTATAATGGATAAAAAAATTAAACGTGCCTGAACAAAATGACATCTAAATATTTAGTTTTCAACAATTTGTTTCTATGCATCAACCTTTTAAATAAACCTATACATATTTAGGTTTCTTGTCAAATTTATATTTTTAGCTCACCTGACCCAAAGGGTCATGTGAGCTATTGTTATCACTTTGCGTTCGTCGTCGTCGGCGTCTGTAAACTTTTTACGTTTTAATCTTCTTCTCTGAAACCACTTGGCCAATTGAAACCAAACTTGGCCATAATGTTCATTGGAAGGACCTTTACAAAGTTTGTGTTTTTTATTTTGATTGGTAAACCAATATGGCCGCCACCTCAAGACTTAGTTTAACATAGGGCCCTATGGGAAAAAAGTCAAAAAGGGCTTCTTCTCTGAAACCGTTTAACCAATCAAAACAAAACTTACTAGCAATATTGTTTAGATGGTCCTCTATAAAGTTTGTGTTTTAGATGGGAATTGGAAATTCAAAATGGCCGCTACTGCAGGACTTAGTTTAACATAGAACCCTATGGGAAAAAGTTTTAAAAGGCTTCTTCTCTGAAACCGGTTAATCAATGGAAACAAAAACTTACTAGCAATTATTGTTTGGATGGTCCTCTATAAAGTTAGTGTTTTTTATGGCAATTGGAAATTCAAAATGGCTGCCACCGCAGGACTTAATTTAACATAGGACCCTATGGGAAAAAGTTTGAAAGGCTTCTTTTCTGAAACCGGCCAACCAATGGAAACAAAACTTACTAGCAATATTGTTTGGATGGTCCTCTATAAAGTTAATGTTTTTTATCCCAATCTGATATTCAAAATGGCCGCCACCGCAGGACTTAGTTTAACATTGGACCCTAAGGGAAAAATGTTTAAAAGGGCTTCTTCTCTGAAACCGGTTAACCAATCAAAACAAAACTTACTAGCAATATTGTTTCGATGGTCCTCTATAAAGTTTGTGTTTTTTATGGCAATTGGAAATTCAAAATGGCTGCCACCGCAGGACTTAATTTAACATAGGACCCTATGGGAAAAAGTTTGAAAGGCTTCTTTTCTGAAACCGGCCAACCAATGGAAACAAAACTTACTAGCAATATTGTTTGGATGGTCCTCTATAAAGTTAATGTTTTTTTATCCCAATCTGATATTCAAAATGGCCACCACCGCAGGACTTAGTTTAACATTGGACCCTATGGGATAAATGTTAAAAAGGGCTTCTTCTCTGAAACCGGTTAACCAATCAAAACAAAACTTACAAGCAATATTGTTTGGGTTGTCCTTTATAAAGTTTATGATTTTTATGCCAACTGGAAATTCAAAATGGCCACTACCGCAGGACTTAGTTTAACATAGGACCCTATGGGAAAAAGTTTTTAAAGGCTTCTTCTCTGAAACCGGTTAATCAATGGAAACAAAAACTTACTAGCAATATTGTTTGGATGGTCCTCTATAAAGTTTATGTTTTTATGGCAATTGGAAATTCAAAATGGCCGCTACCGCAGGACTTTGTTTAACATACGACCCTATGGGAAAATTTAAGTTTTTAAAGGCTTCTTCTCCGAAACCGGTTAATCAATGGAAACAAAAACTTACTAGCAATATTGTTTGGATGGTCCTTTATAAAGTTTATATTTTTTTTAAGGCAATTGGAAATTCAAAATGGCCAACTCCCCCGCAGGACTTAGTTTAACATAGGACCCTATGGGCAAATAAAAAAAATCTCTATACAACTGGTTAACCAATGAAACAAAGCTTTCTAGTAATATTGTTTGGATGGTCCTATTTAAAGTTTATTGAAAATTACAGGACTTACTTTAACATCAGGAAAATGCCATCTTCATTGCCTATAAAATCAGGTGAGCGATACAGGCTCTTAAGAGCCTCTGGTTACCTTTACCCATATCTTGTAAGTTATATTGACAATAAGTAAATCTTTTGTTGAAAAATAATTGCTGAATGAATTGATGAAAATTGACCAAACTTCCTGAACATATTGTCTTTTATCAGGTGTATATCATATACCCATTTTTTTATTCCTCATTGATAATATAAAATATTCGCCCTGTAATCAAATTACATTTTGTAAATGTGTTATTGATGTCAAAATAAAGGTTTTGGTATGGTGGCATATATCTGCCACCACTTATCACTTAATTAAGTCGACATATTTTTGGAAATATGTCAACATGCTACATAATTAAGTCAACATAATACATAATATAAATTTTGTGCTAATAGCTTTAGCATGATGAGTTGCACCGTTCTTCCCCTTTCCAGGTCAGTCAGTTATCTACATCCTGTTTTCCAAGCAGACTTAGACTGTTTCAAGGGTCAAAATAGGAAAAATTTTGGTAACAGTCTTCTCAGCTTTTACTAAAGGGATTGATTTCAAATTTAGTGCACAGCTTTAGCATGATGAGTTGTACCGTTCATCCCCTTTCCGGTAAGTCAGTTATCTACTTCTTGTTTTCCAAGCCGACTTGGACTGTGTCAAAATAGGAAAAATTTTCGTAACAGTTTTCTCAGAAACTAATACTCACATTCTCTTGAAGCAGCATCAGCATGACCTTCCATAACGTGGGATTCCATTTCAGGTCTGTTGCTCACCTACTTCCTGTTAACTGACTTAGTTAATTTTAAACAAAATCCGGCTATTTCTGTCTTTGATATATTTTTTTTTTACTAAAAAACTAATATATAACCATTACATCATCAGTTTGTAAAGTTGGATTAAATCAGTGTAAACTAAATGGACCATCAAAATAAGAAGCATCTTTTGTCTAACCTTTATACATGTACTTTTTGGTTATATTACATTGAGGATCTTGTATCTACATGGTCCAAGCAACATCTGTTTATTTTCAAGTCCACCTAACATTTATTGCTCAGAAAAATGCTGAAAAAATCTTACTTCAAGTAGGTTATATTGACAAAATGTCAATTAACATACAAGAAAAAAGATAAAAATCAGGAATAACATTTGAGCACAAAATATTTGCCAAATTTAGTTGATTTGCAGACATACATGTACTAGTACATCATCAATGTAAGCATACACGAGTCAATGTTCATGTTTGTCCAGCAAAAAATGACAATTGAAAATATTTAGTAACTACATGTATAGTTGACTGCAGTCACAAGCAAAAATCAGAACAAAGTCTGGAAGTGGCCACAACACAAATAGTAAAAATGTGTCTTAAACTACACTGAAATTGCACATTATTGAATTAACTCTACAACATATGTTGTTATACATTTACTTCATAACATGCTGTTTACATCAACCAAGTTTCATCAAGGTCTGTTTCTTAAAACCTCATCTTTAAGCGTTTTTGAAATTTTAAAGATGAAAATAAGATCACTATCAATTGATTACAGCATCTCAAGGTCCAAAGCCGAGAAGGATGCTGTTAGACAATTGGAAAAAGACATCCAAGATTTAGAGAATAAACTTAATACAAATCCAGATTCTTTTACATATAGAGCTCTAAATGAAAAGCAGACTGAACTTGAACAGAGAAGAGCACAAAAAATTGAAGGTTTATTATTAAGATCTAGAGCTAACTGGCATGAAAATGGAGAAAAATGCACAGAATATTTTTGTAAGTTGGAAAAGAAAAACTTTGTTAAAAAGACGGTATCAGAACTTATTGATTCTGAAGGAAAACATTTATCAAAGCAGTCAGATATCCTGCTTGAACAAAAGAATTTTTATAATAATTTATATTCTAGTAGAGACCTGAACTGCGATGATAATTTTTTCTTCAATCATGATACTGTATTGACAGAGGAACAAAGAGAATCATGTGAAGGTAACCTCACTTATGAAGAATGTGCTCAGGCTTTAAAGTTTATGAAAAATGGTAAAAGCCCAGGGTCAGATGGTTTTACGGTAGACTTTTATAAGTTCTTTTGGAGTGATATTGGCAAATTTCTTTTTCGGTCATTGCACTTTGGTTATGAAAATGGAAGTTTTTCTAATTTTCAGAATCAAAGTGTAATCACATGTATTCCCAAAGAAAATAAGGATAGAAGATACATAAGTAACTGGCGTCCTATTAGTTTGTTGAATACAGATATTAAGATTGCATCAGCAGTTGTTGCAAAGCGTGTAAAAGAAGTTTTACCATTTATTATTAGCGACACACAAAAAGGGTTTATGAAAAATCGTTTTATTGGTGAGAATACACGCCTTTTATACGATTTAATGCACTATTTAGAGGAAAATGATAAAGGTGGGCTGTTGTTGATGATTGACTTTGAAAAAGCCTTCGACTCTATAGAATGGTGTTTTTTAAAGAAAGCTCTTCAAAGCTTCAACTTTGGCCCATCAATAAACAAATGGTTTGAATCTTTTTACAATGAAGCTTCAAGTTGTGTAATAAACAATGGTTATTTATCTGATTTTTTTAAACTAGAAAGAGGTTGTAGACAAGGTGATCCTTTGTCACCATATTTATTTATTATTGGTGTCGAACTGTTGTCTAAAAAAATTAAATCAAATCCCAACATAAAAGGAGTATTAGAGGATAATTCTGATTCATTGATTTGTCAGTATGCTGATGATACCTTTCTTATGCTGGATGGAAGTGAAAATTCACTTAGAGCTTCTATTGACTGTTTTGACCATTTCAGTTCACTTTCTGGACTGAAGATGAACTTATCCAAAACACGGGCAGTTTGGGTGGGTGATATGAAATATTCTGACATGATACTCTGTCAAGACAAGAAATTACATTGGTCTTCATCAAATTTCAGATTGTTGGGAATTGATTTTTGTTTAAACTTAGATGATATGATTGAACTAAATTTTTCTAAGAAATGTAAAGAGGTTAATGGTGTTTTAGGGAGTTGGCAACACAGAAAGCTTACTTTACTTGGTAAAATCACAGTTGTCAAGTCATTAGCACTACCAAAGTTAATTCACTTATTAACTGCTTTACCTAATCTAAGTGAGCAGAGGATGAGTGAATTGACTACTTCGTTTTATAATTTTATCTGGAATGGTAAACCAGATGGAATTAAACGCAATACCCTCATCGGTGACATCCAAAGTGGAGGATTGCGTATGATTCATATGAAGTCATTCAATATTTATTTGAAACTTAGTTGGATTCGAAGATTTCTAAATAATGTAAGTGGTAGTTGGCAAAAAATCTTGTTAAATTCATTGTCTCCCTATGGTAAGGAGCGATGCATTTTTCTTGATAGGGACAAGTTGAAAGAAATCGCCCCAAAACTTCAGAATAAGTTTTGGAGAGATGTCTTTAGTAGTCTATGTGAAGCAAAGCCAATTAAAAAGTTTACTGTTGAAAAAATCTCTGGAATAGATATACTGAGTTTTTCACCAGTAAGTGATATACCTTATTATGCCACTTGGAAATCAAAGGGAGTGCAATATGTAAGTGACGTCTTCAATGTGCAGACACATGATTTTTTTACTTTTTCACAAATACAACTGAGGCTTGAATCTGCCAACTTCTTGAAATACTATAGCCTTCTGGCAAACATACCTAAAGATTTGAAAAATATTTTAAGGAATAATAGGAATATGAACTATACTATTGACAAAACAGATGTTTTTATAGAAAATCTATTGAACCATAGTAAACCAAAGTTTGTATATAGTGAGTTGGTAAAAAGAGTAGTTGAACTACCATTACCAAAGTTTTTAAAATGGGAACAAGAATTAGATGCTGAAATTACAGATTGGTCAAAGTCTTTCACCATCTGTAAAAAGTCTTGTAAAGATGTATATTTATATAATTTTCAGTACAAATTCTTACATAGAATTATTCCAACTAATAGCTTTTTGTATAAAATTAAATTTAAGGATTCAAAACTTTGTACTTTTTGTAAAACTGAAGAGGAAACCATTGAACACCTATTTTATGATTGTAATATTACACATCAATTATGGGAAACATTTGTTGACAAGATTAAAGTTTATTTCACAAATATTGTATTAGAAAAAAAAAGTATTTTTCTTGGATTCACTAATGAATCCTTGTTACTGAATTTATTATTTATTATTGTGAAGAAATACATATATAAATGTAAACTAAATGAGACAATACCAAACATTTACGAAGTTCAACACAGAATTGAACAATACAAGTGACTTGAATATCTAAAAGCTGGCAAAAATGGCACCCTAGTAAAATATGAGAGATTCTGGACTCCTCTCAGAGAAATTTTTCAGTAATTTTATAAAAAAATCGATAAATATACTGATTTATTTTATTTTTGTCTGAGTTAAAATAACACTTTATTTGTTGTTTGGCAAACAGAATCTTTATATGTATATAACAGATATATGTATGAATGAGGGCATGAGAGAGATGTGTCTTGTAATTTTATGATTGAACATTTTATACATTGTTAAAATATACAATAATATACAAATGATTGTCAGTGATTTTAAATGAAAGTTTATATCCCTATGTACCATTGTCAGGTGGTGCAGTCTAGGGTATTGTAAAAGCCTGACTTCATAAACAAATAAAAAAAAAAAAAGGGAGATGCAACAGGGTTTCAGATTCACATATATAAATCAAAAATGTTTCCAAACAAAAGTAGTAGACCATATTAAATATTACTTGCATCCACTTTCAAGCAGAATTAAATAATGCATAAGTATGGTAAACCATTGGACACCTGTTTAATGACTCTGCCACTAAGTTCTGCAACTATTCAGAACTTCTATGAAATCATTTCATCCAGTAGAAGACCAACAATTTGTTTTCAATGAAGAATATTGTGAGAATTAATTATTAAGTAGTTAATGTTTTGTTCTATATTGGTTTACCATTCTATCATGATCATAGACAGATTACTTGATTTTGGGCTGCACATTGTCATACTTGGGTTTTTCACCCATTTGATGGTTTATTTCATTGTGTATTTTTTTATATATCACTTTTCAGTCATTCCAGAAAAATGGGCCTTATTTCTTTCAAATTCGACTATATATAGCTTCATGTCGTCTGCTGGTTGTGCAAATAATAAAATGTTTTTATGCTTCATTCTTAAGACTATGGACTATGGAGTATAGTCAAGAGAAGAAAATTAAAATAGGAACCTATCATTTTTTGATGGACATTTTGGGGCTGGAAATGTACTGGAAAATGCAATTTTTCTGTTTCGCGTAATAATGATAATAATAATAATTTACTTTATTTAAAGAGGGTTATTAGCTCAATTAGTTTACACTAATCTACTAAGTACCTTGAGGCCCTCAAAATCATATAAAACACATAATCATGATAAAATAAAAAGACAGTTCAATAGTCATGCATATATATATATATTTACAAAATAAAAAACCCCCCCCAAAAAACCATATACTGTAAACCAATAAAATTTCGCGTGATATAAACTTTCGCGGATTTCGCGAGGAGGTAACAAACGCGAAACTTTATATCCGCGAAAAGGTTTGGGAAAATGAATGATGAGGAATGGCGACACCACTAACGTCATGTAAAATACCAAAGGTGTGTGTAAACCCTTATTTAGAATTACTAAACTACGATTTCACAATGACAACTTCCGGTTGATAAAACAGTTATCTTTGTTAGGTTTTTTAAAATTAAAATCTGATTATTTGTCTTTTATCGTCCTGTTATTGACATCTGTTTGGCACTTGAAACGACAAATTAATTATTTAATTATGTCAGGTGTTAAAAGATCAAACGACTTATTAGCCGTTATGCAAACAGCAATCTACCTGGTAATTAAGAACTATGTACACCTACAGGCATGACAGGCCAAAAAAGTAAAACGGTTCATTAAATTGTCGACTTAAAAATTATTCTATTCAATGTGTTGATTATGCAAACACGTGTTTAGATCTTTTGTTTTTATTTGTTTTACAAATTAAATATATTTAGTAAACTCAACTAAACTACATGTACTTGAGTTTATGTTCACGTGAATCAGTCAGCTATAAAAATCGATCGACAATAAAAAACAGAAGATATCAGGACGACAACTCAAATATTTATTATTTATTGTGTGCTCATTTTCTATACAAAGATCTGTAGATCCGCAAATGTGTATTTTTTATGATATCAATTTCACGAAAGTTTGTATTCGCATATCAGTCCATTGAATACAAACCACGAAAGTTTGCTTATGCGAATATTAATTGGTTTACAGTAAGATCATATAAAAACAATTCTATCAAAATTTCTCAATTCCCTTTTATGTGATTAAGGCATTTCGTTTTAAAATTATTTAGCGTTGTAGCATTTTTAATATGAATTGGCAGTTAATTCCATTGTAATGCAGATGAGTAAGCAAAGGATTTTTTCATGGCATTAAGTCTTCACGAAAGCTTTCTGAAGATTGGTTGACATTCGGTCCACCAACTTCTCAAGAAATGCTGGACCGAAGCAACTTTTGCCGGACCAAATTTGTCGATGTTGCCATTGTTTACATTTAACTAGCTACCTTATATGCATGCAGTCATATATCATACATAAAAGTTATTGTAAACATCATACTATTCATAACTGTTATAAACAAGCTGTGTATATCTGGACAAAATTCAAAAGAATATAAATAAAATAACATTTCATTATACACAGAAATAATTCACAAAGCTGAAAGCAACTGCTTCATGGGAAACCCATCTATAGAAATTATCATAAGGTCATTGATAACCATTTATTTTTTTTCCTTCAATTTCAGCTTACTAGTATATATTTTATATATTATCGAAGCCAATGGTTAAAATAAAATATGTTTTAAACAAACTTTTTTAGTTTCAACCCCATTTTAAAGTGTTTGTTTATCAAACAGTTACGATTTTTCATTAAAGGCCGTTGTAGTCTACTTTTTTCTCATTTCTCGCTGTTGGTAATTAGACGTATCTTGGAAATAAACAAATGGCGCGTAATCCATTTGCCAAACTAAAACGTTTCAAAAATGAGTTAAATATGCAGGATCTTTGCAAGTTTTATTGGTTTTACATATTTACTCAAAAGTTGGAAGTCTGTGTGAATCAGTACTACCACTACCAGATACATAAGTATTTTCTGTGAACGAACCATCAGGGCAACTTGAACTTCGATTATAACAATGTCGGACTTTCAGACCGACGAAACACGATTTTTTACCGGTCCAAGCGTTATTATATCGGTTTTGTCCGTCGGACCGACACATTTCGTGAAGACTGCGCGTTGGTGTTTGGGCGGATTACTGTTAGGTTAGTATTAGTTACAGATCTTAAATTCCTGTTATTATTTTCTGAACAAGGAATACATAAAGTTTTTAAATATTCTGGTGTTTTTGTAAACTAATGTTAATTTGTGATAAGAAACTTGATCTTGAAATGATAGCCAATTTAGATCAGAGAATAGTTCTTTAGATGGTGTTAGAAAAGGAGCATCTAATATTATACGTGCTGCTCTTTTTTGTAATTTTTTAATTCTCTGAATTCCATCATCGTTGCAATTTCCCCATATGATACAACGTAACAGTAATCAAAAATTGGTAAAACATAAGCATAGAAAAACAAAATTCTACATTTTTATCAAAATACCTTTTTATTTTTGAATAGAAATAATCTAGAATTGATGGTTTTACAGATGTAGTCTACTTGGTGTTAATCGAATCAAGATTTTGATCTATAAACATGATAAAGATTCCTAATAACTTCTGAACATTTACCATGTTTAATGCATTATTCCCTAAAACTATGTTTAGTTCAGTGTCCACTGTGGCCCTTTATTGTACTGTACCTAACAACATGACAGTAGATTTTTGTGGATTAATAACCATATTATTTTTATTGCACCAAGTATTTACTATGTTAAGATCTTCATTTAAGTTTTGCTCAAGTTCTATCATCGATTTAATGTGATTGTGTATTGTAGTATCATCGGTATACATATCAATTTCAGATTTTATGTGTTCCAAATTATTTATGAATAAAATAAAGAGAAAAGGTCCCAAAATTGATCCTTATGGAACTCCAAAGTTAACTAGTTCGGTAGTGGATGTACTGTTTTCTATGCAAATTGACTGTGTTCGAGAGGATAGATAAGATTCAAACCATCTTAGAGAATGCCTGCATATCTTATAGCATTGTAACTTTTTACAAAGAATATAATGATTAACTGTATCAAAAGCTTTTTTGAAATCTAAAAATATTGCACCAACTAAGTCTCCGTTATCTATACATTTTAACCATTTATCAATTAGACTATAGCTAGTTAGTGCTGTATGGCATGAATGTTGGCTTCTAATTACAGAATGAGATTGAGATTCGTGCAATAATTTATATTTTAAAAAGTATGAATAAAGATGAGTAGTCACATGTTTCTCAAATATTTTAGATAGGGATCGAGGATAAAACTGAAATAGGTCTATAATTTTTAGGTAAGGATTTATCGCCACTTTTAAAAAGGGGTGTAACTTTTGTGGTCTTTAAGCTTGACGGGAAATCTCCTTGTACTAGTAGTATAATACTAAGGTTGATCAAGCTCAAACAGGGCTACAAAAAACGACTTGGGGTCAAATTTGTCTGATGAACCATTTAGGAATTATTCTTCTTGAACATTTTTGTAATCAATTTTAATTGATTTTAAAGAATCTTCTCCTCTTTAACCAATGAAAGGACTGCTTTGAAACATTTCACCGCATCATCTTTAAGATGTCCTCAAAATTGTACCAAAATTGTACAAATCATGACAGCTGACAACCTACATAGCTATGTTGGCTTAAAATAGAAAAGGGGGGGGGGGGGGGGGTCAAAAGAGTTTTTTGGCTGATAGTTAAAAAAGTATAACGGGTACAGCAAATTTGATGGGAACCTCCCTTCTCCCTCGAAGCATCAAAAGCTCCTCCTTATAGGAGTTATTTCCCTTAACTTTTGCATAAATGTTGGGCAATTCCTTATAGGAAAGAAAATTAAGCTAGATAAAAAGGTTTGTTTTGTTTCAGGTTCAGGTGAGCGATACAGGCTCCTGGGAGCCTCTTGTTATTTACTTCTTGTACGTTATTCGTTAGACAACTATTGGTGAGCTTACCTCATGATGAGGTTTTCATCATTACCATCAAACCTGATAGCAAATATTTATAATTTTGTTTGGTATCATACACCCCCTGAAACGTAAAACGTTCCCATTTATGCGTTCGTATTTCGTTTTCCGTTCGTATATCGTTTTCCGTTCGTATATCGTTTTCCGTTCGTCCGTTCGTTCGTTCGTCCGCATGCGCAAAACAAGTAAATAAAAACCCATTCGTTCGTTCGTCCGCATGCGCAGTACAGGTAAAAATAAAGGTTCATTCGTTCGTCAGCATTCGCAAAAGAAAATATTTTACACTTTGTTAGTCTAATAGAAAATACTACATTCTGTTATCAAATTAAAATAACCTGAACATTAAAATGTCAAATAAATTGTATTTATTTTAAAACTATAAATTCATTAAAACCATGAACATGTTTTAAATTAAATATAAACATAAACAATTTGAGAAATACTTTCTTGGTTTATTTTGTTTTATGTAAATCTACAATATTCAGGTTGTACAAATAAATATGATTTATTTGAACACTCTCCAAATTTTATAAACACATATGAAATTTTTCCATTTTAGTACCTAAAACCTTTTAAAAATGTATGTTTCATCCAAAAGTCTTTGAACATCCCTACATTGTCTTCATTTGATACAAAAACTGAATAGCTGTTTACACAGCAAATAAAACTGAATAATCTTGCATAAAATCTTAAAATTGCATATATATAATGTCTCATGATTGATTTAGCATCTCTTAGTTAGGTCAAAGAAGTTAATTATAGTATGCTATGGTTTAATATTGCATCTTGTAAGGTCACAGGGGTGATTTTATATGTGTAATATAGTTAATTGTATAGCTAGGGTCTCAGGAGTGATTTTGTATGTGAAATATTGTTTTTAATTGTATTGCTAGGGTCTCAGGAGTGATTTTGTATGTGAAATATTGGTTTTAATTGTATCACAAAGGTCTCAGGAGTGATTTTGCATGTAAAATATGGTTTTTAGTTGTATTGCTAGGGTCTCAAGAGTGATTTTATATGTGTAATATGGTTTTTAATTGTATCGCAAAGGTCTAAGGAGTGATTTTATATGTGTAATATGGTTTTGAATTGTGGCGCAAAGGTCTCAGGAGTGATTTTAAATGTGAAATATGGTTTTTAATTGTATCGCAAAGTTCTCAGGAGTGATTTTGTATGTGTAATATGGTTTTTTATTGTATCGCAAAGGTCTCAGGAGTGATTTTATATGTGAAATATGGTTTTTAATTGTATTGCAAAAGTCTCAGGAGTGATTTTGCATGTGAAATAAGGTTTTTAATTGTAATGCTAGGGTCTCAGGAGTGATTTTATATATGTAATATGGTTTTTAATTGTATCACAAAGGTCTGAGGAGTGATTTTATATGTGTAATATTGTTTTTAATTGTATCACAAAGGACTCAGGGGTGATTTTGCATGTGCAATATTGTTTTTAATTGTATTGCTAGGGTCTTAGGAGTGATTTTATATATGTAATATGGTTTTTAATTGTATCGCAAAGGTCTCAGGAGTGATTTTATATGTGTAATATGGTTTTTAATTGTATCGCAAAGGTCTCAGGAGTGATTTTATATGTGTAATATAGTTTTTTATTGTATAGCTAGGGTCTCAGGAGTGATTTTGTATGTGAAATATTGTTTTTAATTGTATTGCTAGGGTCTCAGGAGTGATTTTGTATGTGAAATATTGGTTTTAATTGTATCAAAAAGGTCTCAGAAGTGATTTTGCATGTAAAATATGGTTTTTAATTGTATTGCTAGGGTCTCAGGAGTGATTTCATATGAGTAATATGGTTTTTAATTGTATCGCAAAGGTCTAAGGAGTGATTTTATATGTGTAATATGGTTTTGAATTGTGGCGCAAAGGTCTCAGGAGTGATTTTATATGTGAAATATGGTTTTTAATTGTATCGCAAAGTTCTAAGGAGTGACTTTATATGTGTAATATAGTTTGTAATTGTATTGCAAAAGTCTCAGGAGTGATTTTTGCATGTGAAATATGGTTTTTAATTGTATTGCAAAGGAGTGATTTTGCATGTGAAATATGGTTTTTAATTGTATTGCTAGGGTCTCAGGAGTGATTTTATATATGTAATATGGTTTTTAATTGTATCGCAAAGGTCTCGGGAGTGATTTTATATGTGTAATATTGTTTTTAATTGTATCACAAAGGTCTCAGGAGTGATTTTATATGTGAAATATGGTTTTTAATTGTATCGCAAAGGTCTCAGGGGTGATTTTATATGAGAAATATAGTTTTTAATTGTATTGCTAGGGTCTCGGGAGTGATTTTGTATGTGAAATATGGTTTTTAATTGTATTGCTAGGGTCTCAGGACTGATTTTATATGTGTAATATGGTTTGTAATTGTATTGCTAAGGTCTCCGGAGTGATTTTGTATGTGAAATATGGTTTTTAATTGTATTGCTAAGGTCTCAGTAGTGAAATTGTATGATTTATATGGTTTTTAACTGCATAGCTAAGGTCTCAGGATTGATTTTATTTTTGTATTATGGTTTTTTATTGCATTTCTTATGTATCAGGAGCCATTTTATATGTTTAATTTAGTTTTTAATTGTATCTCGAAGGTCTCAGTAGTTTTTTTTGTGTTAAATATGGTTTTTAATATTCTTGCAAAGGTCTCGGGAGTGATATTACAAATGTGATTTTAAATGTGTTATTTGAACACCACCTTGATGAACATTTTCCGATTGAGAATTTTTGTAATAAATTACCTCTTAATTTATGAAACTATAAGGTTTAACAATTATATAACACATAATAAATATACAGTTGGATTAGTACATTTCATTGTAAAGAGCTTCCTCTGGAATGTGTAATAATTACTGTTAGTAATTAAAATAAAATCGACGATTAAGCTTGTTTCTTTTTACACTGTGATAAAAAATATTTATAGGTCCATTATTAAAACATTTCCATGTTTAGCCCAAATCACGAACATGAATATTTAATAAAAATACTCAACCCCACAAATTTTCTCGTAGGCTTTTTCGTGGGCTTGTTATGTTAATTGTCACGTTTTTTTATGTGTGTATTACCTGTTTGAGCTGTCACAAATCATTTAAATGATGATTTAATGAAAATAAAGTATAATTATTTTATTATTTATTCCTTTTCAATTTTGTATTTGTTTACTATAAACCAGCTTGATTCTCAAGATTTTATTTAAAATGATCGAACGTTTCTTGATTTTTACAAAACACGATATAGGCGTCTCCATTCGTTTTCCCACATACTAACGATTGAAGCGTATAGCTTGTCTCTGATTGGTTAATTTTTAAATGGTTCGTCTGGACGATAAGAGCGTTCGTTCATTCTTCGTCCGTTCGTATGTCGTTTTTGGTTCGTCCGTTTTAACGTTCGTACGGGAACGTTTTACGTTTCAGGGGGTGTATCTGTATGTTGCATAAATATTTGTTTGTCACTGTAAATATGGCTATTTTGGTACTAGAAATGAATGTAATAGTATCAGTAAGTTATACCATACGAAAAGTATTGAATACGAAAATACAGAAACCAGTTTATTAAAATAGCCACTTTTTTTTCATCACCCGCTTTTTACCAATATTAAAGCATTATGCAAATCAGGGAAAACCCGGAGGTTATTTTTTTTTTAGTTATTTTTAGTGAGGTCAACATAACTTACTAAACCTCTTTCGAAATGTTGTCTAGCCAATGAAAGTGCAACTCCTTACACAAAATAGGGATAAATTCATTTGCCTTCATCATTTTTCTACCAATGTAACCTACAATCTGTGTTAATATGAGCACATAATGAACACTAAGAGTCTCCTTTAATAACATGGGGTTTCTATGTCACACTTCTGAACTGTAAAATGTACAGATAATCTTTTGACAAATGTCAATAACAAGGCAAATATTGTAAGAAAATATATGATTAATTAATGTTAAAATCACTGCATCTTTATATCACTGATGCATGCATAAAAGTTTCAATTGATACTCTGCTGTAAACCTTTTCAAAATTCATTAGGGGATCAAATAGTGTTATATTTACCAACAAGGTCGGAGCACCTTTTTGGTTTTACCCAAATATCAAATAAGTTTTAAAATCCAGTCTTTTAAAGTTAAAATAAAATTCTCTTTCATAAATAAGTGAAGAGCAAGATTCATGCTCAGATATAATCTAAGACAAAATGTCCCATTCATGTCATGGTCTTGAACAGGAATATAAAAGACACTCATGTGGCAGAAGCAGGAATACAAGAGCAGGATTAAGAGTAGGAATGTTTATCTTTCACGTGTCTTTCTCTGATAGAGGAGGATTTTGAGTGTTTGGGTAAAATAATGTTGGAATCCAGGTCTTGTCCAGCTTAATATTTCTATAAGTTATACGTTATACACATGAAACATATATACATTTTACTCTGTTGTTTAGAAAGTTCTCAATACTTCCTTTACTTAAAAACCAACTTGAAATATTCTAGCATCCCATAACATTTTTTCTTGTTACAAATGTTCAAAAATATATAATAATATTTAAAAGGTTCCAGAATATAAATTTCCAACTTCATATTTAATCCCTCATAGGTTTGAAAACATAAACAAAGTTAAATTATGTTCCTTATGTGTGTGTAAAGAGTTATCTCCCATTAATCACAGTTTTCATCACATATAAATATAAGCTGACAATTTCTTGTCCATGGCTTTAACAATCAACAGTTGATAAAATTGGAACACAAATTATATAGTTCATCAGATTTTATACCCATGTATAGGTTACATTTCCGATTTATATTATTATTTTTTCTTTTTCTTTGATTCTCCCAAGGTTCCAGAAAAAAATTATCAACTTCAATTAGGCTGACCTAAATGGGAGATAAAATTATGAACCGGAAGTTGTGATTTAGTAAATCAATTTCATGTGGAATTAGCATACCGAAAGAAAAAAAGCATTGAGAAGTTTACAAATTGATTTAATTATATCCCCCGCAAACTAGTTTGGGGCGTATATAGGAATCACCCTGTCTGTCTGTCCCTCTGTCCACATCCCTCCTAAACCGCTTGACAGATTTTGATTAAACTTTACCTGAAGGAAGAACATCATATGTAGATGTGCATGAAGAATTTTCGTCGTTGTCAGATATTATTCAGGGGAAATAATTGGACTGAGACTTTTAAAAGATAGTATTCAGTGCGGGACCTCATAGGCGCAACACCTCCTAAACCGTTTGACAGATTTTGAAGAAACTTTGCATGAAGGAAGTACATCATATGTAGATGTGCATGAAGAATTTTTGTTGCTGTCGGATATTATTCAGGGGAGATAATTGGACTTGAAGTGAAGTGGGGGGTATCCCTTTGTGAGCGTGCTCACAGTCCACACTTGTTGGATGTGTTTTAATAACTAGACAGCCTTATGTTAGCAGTTAATTCTCTAAATTAAAGGTATAAAAAATATGCAATTTTAAACAAATGCCGTATTTTCCGCACGTTTAGTCGATGTGGACGATGAGTCGAATAGACGATTTTTGGTAAAATTCGGGTATAAAAACATAGATAAGTCGAATTCGGTCCATAAGTCGAGGTATCCGTGACCATTAACTTTGGTAAGTATTCCAGCTCTAGAAAGATTCTATGTCACCAAACATATATTGGCAAGTTGTAAATATTTAGAATAAAATTGTTTAATAAATTTTGTTGAGGGGTAGATCGTTATAAAATGTGTACGAAACTTCGCTTTAAAATCTCATCGTCTGTACGTGAAGGAAAAAAAGGAGAAAAGTGCATGTTGATTGATGTCATTTGGGTTATTATCTCCTTAAAAGAATAATTTCCTGTCATTTATTTTATTAATTAAAAGTATTATGCATACTGGCTGAACACCTGTCACCTGAACAGGTGATCGATCCACATAGCCCCAACCAACAGATAGGGGTGAAACGATACAGTTACTCAACGATAAGATACATATCGTAGAATTTCTCAACGATACTATTACTTACGATACGATACGATACATTCGATCGTTATATACATATTCATTGATTTTAATGTGAAACGTATTCATATTGAGATCTATAAGATTGCCGGAACTTTTAATTTCATCATGGCACTACCATCGGCAATAACGTTTTCCTCAGCCATAGCTATGACGGATTTTTGCATCTCCGCATTGAAGATTTCCAACGGAAAAGGCTAAAATAGTGATGTTAGGTAAAGAACGCGTACCGAATCGAAAATTGACAATTTTGTACCGTACACCGAAATTCACCAAAATATCGTGGATTTTCGGTACTTCGGAGAATCGTTTCATTCCTACCAACAGAGCGTCCCTAGCTAATTATCTCATTTTCAAATTTACACCTGGCTTCAATCAATGAGTCAAGATAATAATCAACGTTTGTTCCCTTTATTGCCCAATTCGACATTAATTAGAAACGAAAGACCCATATAAATGCACGAAAACCATGCCGTAAAATATCCCGCCATTTTTTAAGAAATATAAACCAACGCGCATGTTTCGGATGTTTATTCGCATGTATCATAACTCCGTTCACAGGAGCACTAAAATTCATGACAATCGGGAAAGTTTAATTGTTCTCGTTAGGTTTTGTCGTCCTGTTTGTTGGAAGGTTTCTCTGATTATATCAAATTTTTGTTTTTAAACTACAATCAGAAGGATTAATTAATCAATTCATTCAATTTATAAATTTTAACGACATCCGGAACATAGTTTCGCCGGTTTCGTTTCCCTTCTTTATAAAGTACAATACACTTCCTGCAACCAAAATCGCAGAAAAATAAAGTGAAAGATTAACAAAACATGTCTTTGTATAATTTATTTCGTTTATTTATACAAAAATGAATGCAGTAACAGTGTCCTTTGAATCCTGCAAAAGAAAACTGAAATTATCAGTACACGAAAAAAAAATTTTCCACATCCGACTTTTTCTGATTTAAGCCTTAGATAAGTCGACTCGGACGATAGGTCGAGGGTAGGACTCCCAAGAAAAAAGATGTCGACTTATCGTCCGGAAAATACGGTAATTAGACTTTTATCGGCAATCCTGTTGTGACACATCGTCTTCATTACAGCGAGCACAGCTGCCCGCGAAGAGTGGTGAGCTCTACGGCAATTACGTGTCATGTGATCAAAATAAAATCACGTGATCAAAATCTGCTTAATGCTAGCGCTGATATTGATTTTTTTTTTAGTCCGGAAGTTGATATTGTCAAATAACTGGAACAAAGTGAATGAAGAACTAAAAATACTTTAAAGAAAGACTTGTAAATAAAGTTGACATCAATAAAAAATAAATGTTATATTAAAATTAACAACAAACATTTCATACTATTTTTTTTGCAATCTCTAAATCGATCTTTAAAAACTGACAATCAAATTTAACTTCTGATGATGTGACGTCACAGTCGCAAAGAAAGACGTCACGTGACCACTGGAATTTAGAGGCACTTTTAGGGTGATACAAAGTAACTTCAATCATGAAATGCACATTAGATATTGATAATAAAGGACTATAATGTCTGTGATCGCAGTTTGGCAATGGCTACTCCATAATAAAAAATAAAATACTTAAAAGCATGGTATCATCGAAAATCAGGCTTTTCTGAATAGATATTATTGTCCTTTATTTTTTTTTTTTATTATTATAAGAGACGTTTCTGTTTTAATCCCACGAGTTTTTTTTGGTCATGGTCCATTATTTATTTGTAAGATTTGCCTCCCTTAGACTATAATCTGTTTCTGTATTGCATAAAACGAGGTACAGTTATACCGTTATGGCATTTACCAATACAATATGTTTTTTTATATTTATTATTTTAGAGCAAATGAAAACCTTCTAAACAGAATTGTGTTCTTTTTTTGAAACATGCTATAAAATAACTGGTGTGGTAAATAAATTCGAGTTATTTCCCATATTAAAAAAATAACACTGATTTCAAATTTGGTTACTTCCCTTTGATCACAATCATTTTAAAAAATTAAATTGTAAGTACATTTTCTGTTATTGGTTAATTGACTATCCAATGAAAAAATGTCATAGATAATTCATTGGTAAGGACATAGCAAGCAGTTACAATAATTTTCATGGGATTATCTAATTAGTAAAAATGTCTATTGAACACCCTACTTCAATTGTCATTTAAAAATATTTTAGTAATATTTTTCACCAATAAATATATTGGAAAATAAAGCTTAATTATTCAAGATTTCAAAACATGAAGTCTTATTTGTGTAAGATGTAAGGGGATGCAGGACATTTTCACTGAAATTAATTTGTCAATGAATTTCTTTAAATTTGTCATAAAGTTAGTTTTTTATACAAGTTATCATAATTCAAAATAAAAAATAGTGGGTTCAGCAGTCAAAGAAATTAGGGTTTAAGATTTAAAAGTCTGAATCCATTATTTTCAAATATTTTATATTATAGATTATGTTGCAAAATTTGCAAAAATTCACAGGACCGAACAGAGGTTTACAAGCCATGACCTGTCAAAGAAGACTGTTTCAGAGCTTATTTTCGATAAGTTGAAATAAAAAAGCACTAAAATATAGGATTACAAAAATTCTGTCCAATTAAATTTTCTGAATTTTTGATATAATGTCAAGCAACTGATATACATTTTAGTGATGGAAAGAAAAATAGGAGTCTCTGATTTAAATTTTTGTCTATTGGGAAAAAACTGGTCAAAAAGTGCTAAAAATGTTATTTTTTGGTCAAAATTACCTCCCTTGTTACAAATTTCATTTTCATTATTTTTGCCAATACCAAACTAATTTGTGCGAAAACATTTTAACCATTAATAAATTGAAGTAATAATATTGGTATAAGTCCTTTATTGTTATTTTAAATTTTATGGAAATTAAGAGTTAATAATTAAAGAAATTATTATTAAATTTACAATAAATGTTCTATCTATTTTGAAATTTTCACAAAAAATGGCTTATGGTGTCCTGCATCCCCTTAAAACAAAAAGAAACGAAGCAGAAAACCATGCAATTTGCATGTTGTCAAAAAATCACGGGATTTGTTGAAAACTCATTACCTCTTGACCTTGGATGCCATTGTGTATTGGCTTCTTGTAGGAGTTATTGCCCTTTATTGACGATTTTTGACAAAATTTTTGGTATTTACAATATAACTTAAAAACTATACGAGGTAGAGTGAAACTGTAAATGGCAAAAATGATCAGCAATAAAAGCACTACAATTCACTTAATTGGTCTGAAATTTTCAGATGACTTCTTATATATGAGTTATTGCCCTTAAATGTAATAGCAAAAATGATCAACAATACAAGCCCTACAATTCACTGTATTAGTCTGAAATTGTCAGATGACTCCTTATAGGAAAAATTGCCCTTAAATGGCAATTTTAAAAATACATTTTCCGTTTTTGTCCTGTAACTTGAAAACAATAGCAGCTAGATTGAGACTGTAAATTGCACAAATGATCAGCAATAAAGGCCCTACAGTACTTGAGATTGAAAATGCAACACTTTTATCAATCCGTCAGCGTTCCAAAACCTGTCAGCGATCTGTTATCAATCAGTCAGATCAGTCAAATCGTTCCCAATCCGTCAGATCGTTCCCAATCCGTCCATCCATCAATTGACGGATTCGGAACGATTTGACTGATCTGACGGATCGATTTGGACTGATCGCTCCAATCCGTCCATTCAACTTCCGGTTAGTGAAATCAATATTTCGAAATTTGAAAATTCGTTTCACTCGCAAATATTACAAGTATACAAATGTAAACATCTGTGACGAAATATAAACATCACATCGGGTCAAAGTTGTATGATGACTCCTTGTAGGAGTTATTGCCCTTTTATTGTCAAAATTGATGATTTTTGCCATTTTTGCCTCAAAATCTTGAAAATTATTAGAACTAGAGAAAAAGTTAGCATTGCTTAATTGTTCTGCTCTATGAGGGCTACAAAAATGACTGAAGGGTAAAGATTGTCTGATTAACCGTTTAAGAGTTATTCCCCTTGAACTGTTTTTTTTAATCGGTTTTAATTGATTTTTAAAAATCTTCTCCTCTGAAACAACTGAAAGTACTGCTTTGAAACTTTGTACACATCATCTGTCAAATGTCCTCAACCAAGTTTGCACCAACCATGGCTGCAGATTAACCAACATGGCCACCATGGCTAAAAATCGGTTGGGGGGGGGGGACGGTAAAATACAGTTTTTGGCTTATATTTAAAAAAGTGTAACAGACACTGGAAAACGGAAGAGACATGCCTTCATCTGCATCAACAGCTCTATGAAACACTCCATTGGGTTGAAGTTGTATGATGACTACTTATAGGAGTTATTGCCCTTTAATTGTCGAAATTGATTATTTTTGACATTTTTGCCTCAAAATCTTGAAAATTATTAGAACTAGAGAAAAAGTTAGCATTGCTTAATTGTTCTGCTCTATGAGGGCTACAAAAATGACTTAGGGTCAAGATTGTCTGATGAACCGTTTAGGAATTATTCTCCTTGAACAATTGTCTGATGAACCGTTTAGGAATTATTCTCCTTGAACATTTTTTTAAATCAAATTTACTTGATTTTAAAAAATCTTCTCCTCTTAAACCAATGAAAGGACTGCTTTGAAACATTGCATACATCATCTTTAGGGTGTCCTTTACCAAAATTGTCTAAATCATGACACCTGACTACCTACATAGCTATGTTGGTTTAAAATAGAAAAAATGAAAAAAAGGGGGGGGGATGGGGTCGAGAGAGTTTTCGACTTATAGTTAAAAAAGTATAACAGGTACAGAAAATTTGAAGTGAACCTCCCTTCTCCCTCTAACCATCAAAAGATCCTCCTTATAGGAGTTATTTCACTTAAAAGGTAAAAATTAATGATTTTTGCAGAAGTGTTGGCAATTCCTTATAGCAAAGAAAAGCTGGATAAAAAAGGGTTGTTTGGTTTCAGGTTCAGGGGAGCGATACAGGCTCCTGGGAGCCTCTAGTTAACAAAATAATTTAAAAAACCCACACACAATGACTTCAAACAAATTGACCTCGCGTGCCAAGGCGTACGTTTCGTATTTGTCTTCGAATTTTTTTAAGCAGAAAAAGTCGTGTTTAAAGTTAAAAATCATAAATGAAAAATTCCCCCAATATATAACTAATACATCTGTGACGGAATTTAAATATCACATAGTGCAATTTTATAAAAAAAAAAGAAATGGAAAAAAAACACACACACAACAAATTAAAAAATTATTTGACCTCGCGTGACAAGTCGTACATCTCGTATTTGACTTCAAAATTTTTTTAAAGCGGAAAATGCGAGAAAGACGAAGGCGGAATAGTAACTTTTTTTTCACGGCGCTTTCGCGTTAGCATTATATGTATACATGTATGATTGAAGTTAGTTTAACACTATTTTCAAACATTATTTTAGTCTATTTTATATGGCGTTGAGTGTTTATAAGGAAGAGCTGCATTACCCAACGAAACAGCAGACCTTCAACAGGAAAACTGGTTCTCTTTGCAAATTTAGGGAGTCGAGCACACCCTCTCGCTGTAAGTGTCAAACAGACAACTCGGTGATCAATACTAGATTACTGATACCTTAACCACCACGGTCGAGGTTTTTTATTATAAATCATTTGTCGTGGTTTGATCAGTTTTCTTTCCGTGCCACAATTCCTAAGAATTCCGGTGTATAATACTGAGGAAGATTTACAACAAAAGCCAATACATCTATTTATATATTTTATTCACTATCTAATTGTGTCACATGAATTTACACAGAATGAAATTCAAATAAAGAATAAACGCGTTTGTATATAGAAGCTTAGGAGTTAAAGAGGCAAACATATAAAGCATAATTTTAAAATCAATTCTGCTTTCGCATTTTAGCCGTCACAATTTGTTTATTTTACGATGTCTGTTATAGTCATTCAATATTTAATGATATATAAGTATAAATGGTTTCCTTTAAATTCGGAAGTGTTTGAAATGAGTTACTAGTTATCACGTTTTTTTACATATTAGATATGCCGCGAACCTTGGTGCCGTGTTTAGAGAGTACTTGCACGATAAGGATCTCTTTTGTAGATTCCAAAAAGGAACACGCTTAAAATTTTCCGCCCATACCCATACCACTTATTTTTCCAGTTGAATTCAAAATGTTTGCCCTTTTTTCTATCTTTCTCTAATTGATTGATGAGGCCTTGGTGGCCGAGTGGTTATGGTAGTCTACTATTGATCACGTTGTCTGTCAACACTGAGGTTGCGGGTTCGAGTCTCAAGGTGGGTAGGGTGCACTCGACTTAATTGACAAGGATTGCCACTTTTCCTACTGAAAGACCGCGGGGTTTTCTCCAGGTACTCCGGCTTCCTCCTCCAATGAAAACTGGACGCCGTGATATAGCTGCACAAATTGCTGAAAGTGGCGTTAAACAATATTTAAACAAACAAACAAACAAATCTAATTGATATTTAACTTATTCTCGTCATGAATAAAGCTGATCACCCTCGCTGAAAGAAAAGCAAGCATCCAATCAATCAATCAATATAATAAGTTATTCAAATTGAATGACAATCTTTTAAAGGGTATGTTTTGATTTTTTGTTTGATTGAATGGTATTTTAACGCCACTTTCAGCAATTTTTCAGCTATTTCATGGCGTCCAGTTTTTATTGGGGGAGGAAGCCGGAGTACCCGGAGAGAACCCCGACCTGCGGTAGGAAAACTGGCAATCCTTGTCAATTAAGATTGGAGTTGAGAACACCCTGTCTGCAGTGAGAATCGAACCTGCAATCTCAGTGTTGACAGACCACGTGATCAATAGTAAACGAACTACCTTGACCACTCGGCAACCGAGGCCCTGGGTACGTTTTAAAAAGGTTCTGTTTTATCAATATGACTGTAATGACAATGTTCAAAGTGATCTTCATAGACCTAGGGAATTAATGACGTTTTGTTAAAAAAATTACTATTTCATACTATAACACGTGTCTATCTGTAACACATTTTTACGCTTAACTGCAGTATTCACAGACAAGTCAACCCTGCATTATTAGGGCCTTAGTGGCTGATTGGTTAGTCATCTACTAGTTATAACATGCCTATAAACAGGTTGCGGATTTTCGAACGACTGCAGATAGGGTGTGCCTGACTCCAGCTGCATTGACTTGTCCGTTTTAACCCGTGCTTCCTCCCACCCCACCCCCAATAAAAAATGGACGCCATGAAATAAATGAAACTATCCAGCGTAATTGTAATTATACTTCTTAACTTCTTTTATTGCCTGTCAAATAAAACTTGCGACCAGAATCGCTGTATATTTTACAATACAACTTTTTGTTTAGTAAACAATTTTTTTTATTGACAATGCTTCTTCAACAGTTCAACAATTGTTTATACACAACAGGTTTATAATTGTATTTAAAAATGTTGTAGACTAAATAAAAACACGTAGCCATACATTTAAGTAACTAGTTATGATGTCAAAAAGAGGCTACGTCCTTTCCTTAATGAAAATAAATCTGTTACTGATTGGGGGAGTCGGGTCGGCTTAATATACGACAAAAAATATACATGTAACAGGTCGCAGAAAATAAAATAGTTCGAAATCACGAGTCGCGGAAATAGTATAAATGCATATGTAATATACAAATCACGTAGAATTGGTTTTATATTTAAATTACTAATGTATAAGTATCCGTCAATAAACTGACCTATTTATGCATATAATTAAATGACGGATCCTGGATTGCACTGATTGAACTGATAGCTGACGGTTACCAAGGTAATGACGGATTCATAATTTTGGACGGATGTATTCATCATCAATCAGTCAGCGATCGTCAGCGTTCCAAAATCCGTCACCAATCAGTTATCAATCAGTCAAAGTGTTGCTTTTATGGGTGCAAGTACCGTACAATTCACTTGATTGGTCTGAAATTGTCAGACAACTCCTTAAATAAGTTATTGCCCATAAATAACCATTTTTTATGAAATTTTCCGTTTTTGTCCTGTAACTTAAAAAGTGTAACAGCTGGAGTGAAACTGTTAATAGCAAAAATGATCAGCAATACAAGCCCTACAAATTACTTTAAAGTCTGAAATTGTCAGATGACTCCTTATAGGAGTTATTTCTCTTAAATTGCAATTTTTTATAAAATTTTCCGTTTTTGTCCTGTAACTTAAAAACAATAACATTATCAGCTAGAGTGAAATAATAAATTGCAAAAATGATCAGCAATAAAAACCCTACAATTCACTTAATTGGTCTAAAATTGTCAGATGACTCCTTATAGGGGTTATGCCCTTAAATGACAATTTTGTTATGAAATTTTCCATTTTTGTCCTTTAACTTGAAAACTATAGCAGCTAGATAAAAACTGTAAATTGCACAAATAATCAGCAATAGAAGCCCTACAAACGATTGCTTAGTCCAAAATTTCAAGATGACTCTTTATAGGAGTTATTGCCCTTTCATTATGAATTTGGACGAATGAACAGTTTTTGAATTATAAATTAGTCTATAACACACCTATTAGTAGAGTAAAACTGTAAATTACTAAAGTACCCTAAAGGACAATGCCTAAAAACCATTTAATCATGTTAATTTTCAGAAATTGTCTGATGGCACCTTATAGGAGTTATTGTATTTAACAAAATTTTTTGAAGAAATGTTTAGTTTTTGCACAGTAACATAAAAGCTATAACAATTAACTAGACTGAAACTGTTAATTTCAAAAATTTTAATATAGTTGAAGTCATTTGGATTCCAGGTGAGCGATTACAGGCTCCTGGGAGCCTCTAGTTTACTCAATAGCTGAGCAACATTGTCCATTTCGTATAACCTAACTTGGTATTTCAGCACGTGACTGATTGTTCATGTCATAATTGTATGTATTGATGATGTTGACTAAACACAAATTCTTCCCCAAACAACAAATGAAGACACTAATAATTGTGAATTGCATATATTGTTTGACTACTGGTTAAATATCGTTTCTGTTTATTTCTTTTCATAATATTGAATTTCAAATAAAAGAATTGTTTTCAATTGTTGATCAGTGTATTGGATATAGGCAACTTTGGGTAGGTTTAAGCTGACAGTACATTTCTTCGTGGTTTATAGGCATAAACCGAACCAAAGTTGTCTATATGCAATAATCTAACAAGCAATTGAAAACAATCTTCAGTCATTTCCAGTTTTAAAAACACTGGAAGAATTGGTTACTCTGATGGCATTCACAACGTAACAATTTGCCACTTGGATATTCTGTTTTGGAGGTTACAATATAAAAATGCTGGACACACTCACTACTTACTTTGCAGTCGTCTATCTTGTAAAGAGTACAAGCTAACCAACACAAGGTATTACCAGTCTTCATGCTAAACTTTTTTGGTCACAGGCCAAATGGGCCTGTACGTATACCTACAGAATTTTACAGGCCCACAAGAAAATTAACAAGCCCGTATATTTCATGTAAATTTTTTAAGTGTCAATACTCTGAAATATTCAATAAAGATGCAGTAAAAATCAATTAAATATTAATTTTCAGTCATTTATTCTCTTGAAAATGACATTAGTATTGTCTCTCAGGGAATAGA
Organism: Limnoperna fortunei; assembly: GCA_944474755.1. NCBI lineage: Eukaryota > Metazoa > Mollusca > Bivalvia > Mytilida > Modiolidae > Limnoperna > Limnoperna fortunei. The sequence continues at coordinate 32,996,789 of OX104115.1, forward strand.
AAAAGGAGAACTTGTTTTTATCATTAAGTGTTGATATGTGCAATTTTATTTTTATTTTGGTTTATCTTAACATAAGCAGTTTAACTTAAATTATTGATGATAAGTACTACACAGTTTGATTAACGTCATCCGGCATTTCCATAAATATTCAACATTACAATGAAAAAGAATCAACTGCCACAAGACTGTTAAATAAAATAAATGTTTCTTTATTTAATACATACATGTAAGTTAATAGGCTAATATAAAGTAGAACTAGAAGTAGAAAATGGATACATTGTCATTATGCATTTAATGTAAATTGCACTACTTAAAATATTTATACAGATCAAAATTAAAGTTGTTTGATAGTTATTGCCAAAATCTTAACTGTTTAAATCTTTACAACACTCATTACAATACCAGAGGCATCGTTATTTGCAATCTCCGGCTCTATGTTCATATCCGCTCCGGAAATTCCCATATTTCACTTTTGCTTTGAACTGGTATCTGCTCTTATTTTCCCGCAACCCTTTATGTTAAGGTTAAAGATATACGGGAACCAGCTATACTAAGACTGGTTACAAAATTTATTAAACTAACAGAACCAGTTTCATTTTACGCATCTGTTATGATTGATGTTGTGTTTGCAAGAAATTACGATACCGCAAGTTAAAATAAATAAATTGAACGCATCTCTGACAGTTTTTTATTATCAAAATGAATTAACAGCTTATTTCTTGGCACAAGCCAGCTGGGCGTCCGTAGTTAAGAGTTTTAGAGGCCCAAACTTAATTTTACATGGCGTGGGCATCGGAATATCGGTTTACTTCGAAAACTGTATTACTGCATAGTAAAAATAGCATGAAAAATGAGCTCGCACTAAGTGTTATATATATATTTTACTACAACACGCATTCCTACACAAACACTTTGTACTTTTTTGTGATAATTCTTCCTTAGGCTATAGAGGCCAACCAAACTACAGATTTTTGAACTCGTGTGACCATGTACATCTAAATGTAGAAGGTACAAAGGTCTTTGTCAGTAATCAGGGCTCGCATTGGAGGTCGACTCGGACGAAAATTGCTTACCGTGGTCCCACTTTCGATGTCAATCATCTTCAAAAACGAAGTGAAGCCGCCCTTTCATTTTGTAGAATGGCCTAATGTTTCCTTTCAAATTTTATTCCCATTTTGGTAAGAAATCTTCATATTTTTGCTACCCTGTCATGTTTATTATGTTTCCGCGCCAAAGTTCAACTGGTACCTTTTAAACTTATATTTGGTATATAAAGCGTAGGTTTAAAATATGACATGAAGAATACAATGGACCAATGGCCTTTCTATGTTATTTTCCAATTGGGGTACCCTTTTCGATTATTATTTCGTTGAAAGACAAAGTTAATTTAATGTTAAATTAAGAGAGATTATTTATGTTAAAGAATAGGTGTTTATTTGGTGTTATTAAAAATATAGGTTTGCATTGCTTTTCTGGCTGAAAAATGAAGGTCAAAAAGGGGGAGTCTCATTTTTTTCAAATTTCCTCAAGGTGCCCCATCATATTCGAAATTTGATTTCTTCCTCCTAAATGTGTATAAAACTCCTTTTTTGTGTATTTTCATACCAAAGATTGCATTTCTTTCCAAAATATATTTACTTTAACAATCATTATTGACCAATCGCGTTTAACCTGACAGTTTTTTCACGCTTTACTTTGTGCTCATAAAATGGCCGAGCCCATACCGTTATGCAATAGTACATTGATACCTATAGAGATATTAAATGGATGCAGAATTAAGCAAATTGCATACTTTTAGTACTGTTGATTCAATTACAAAACTTGTATGTAGTTGGGCATATACATTGATGTTCCTTTATGCTTTAAGTGCCGTTTTTTAAAGGCCACCCCTAGAAAAAAAGGCGCGTTTTTGCCAGTAGTTTTTTCTCCTCAGTTTGTGCTGTGCTTCAAAATTGATGTTTTTTTATCTTTACTGTTGGTGTTTTTCACAAAGCATGAGTAGATGCCTATGTTCGACCATTGTTCTATCTTAAATTTTCATTCAGGGTCCACAATTGAATGAACGAAATGTGGTCTAAATGATCTTCCGAAAATTAACGGTTTTTGAAACAGACTATAACTTGTTCAAAACTGACCTAAATTTCATAGTACAACATTATGGTTGAATGCTGGACCTTACTTCGGTGATTTGTAAACAGCGTTTCGAAATCGTTTATCATTTGTGAAATTATCGCCCATTATTATAACACAACCAGAAAGTCAGATTAGGGCCGAAAAAACGTAAAGATCATAGTTCTTTTATAATTGTCAAAAGTTCAGTTTGAATCTCTGAATTAGACTAAATTTGCTGTTTTATGAGTCCTGTAACATACAAACTCCAAATGTAGTGTACACATTGACCACAAGCCTTTAAGTCATTGTTTTATCATTCCCACCCCTAACCATGCTAACGTTGCATTGAAAACAGCATGTTACATGAAATAGACTATAGCTACTTAAAACGTGAATATAAACAATGAATTTTGTAAGTAAAGTAAAATTTTCCGAATTCAAATGCCAAAAGAAACATGTATAGAATACAATGGACCACTGGCCGTTCTATGTTATTTTCCATATGGGGTACCCCTTTTCGATTATTATTTCGTTGAAAGACAAAGTTTTAAATTTAATGTTAAATTAAGAGAGATTATTTATGTTAAAGAATAGGGGGTTTATTTGGTGTTATTAAAAATATAGGTTCGCATTGCTTTTCTGGCTGAAAAATGAAGGTCAAAAAGGGGGTGTCTCATTTTTTTCAAATTTCCTCGAGGTGCCCCTACGTATTCAAAATTTGATTTCTTCCTCCTAAATGTGTAAAAAACTCCTTTTTTGTGTATTTTCATACCAAAGATTGCATTTCTTTCCAAAATATATTTACTTTAACAATCATTATTGACCAATCGCGTTTAACCTGACAGTTTTTTCACGCTTTACTTTGTGCTCATAAAATGGCCGCGCCCATACCGTTATGCAATAGTACATTGATACCTGAAACCAGTTCAGAGCACAAGAACTTGTGAAAATTTCCGGAGCAGATATGACTTTGGTGACGGAGATTGCAAATATACTAAGCTGATAGTGATGAAATGAGTTTTGCAATGATAGAAACACACTAAAAATAGTATTTTGGCAGTTACTTTACACAAATTTAAGTTAAATGTTTAAATACTTTTACAATTTTACATAATATATTATGTGTCACAATGATGTAATTTTCTACTTCTAGTTCTAATAGTACTTCATTATCAATCAATCTAATTGTGTATCAATGACAAAAAACATTTATTTTAATGAACAGTTTTGTGCAGTTGATTCTTTTTATTGTTATGTTTAATACATGTATTGATGAAAATGTATGAAATAAGTATACTGAATAGTTAATCAAATCTTTGATACTTTATCCTCAATAAATTAAACTGCTAAAAAACATATAACAATAAAAATACAAATGCCAACACTTACTTAAAAAAAACACAAAGGATGTTTCGTGACATATAAATATGCATCTTCTCCCTGTTGTCCAACCACTTCTCCCTGTTCTATTCTCACTTCTCCCTGTCAGCCACCCAAAAGAGAAGTGACTTCTCCCTATAATTTTGACCCAGCATGAGCCCTGGTAATATGAAATTTGTCTTATGTAAGACACTAAACATTACTTGTACTAGAGGCGGTACACCCCAAAGGTCATGGGGACCCAGAGAAACACATGCATTTAATGATAGTCATCATAATGACCAACTGACAACGGCCTCTTAATTATTTTTGTATAGGGGAAACTATTGACATTTTTTCTCTCACTTAGGCACCAAGTTTCGTTGAGTAATGAGATACCCCTCAAAACGACCGGAATAATTTCACGTATATCACATTAAATTTTCGGGGTGCCATGTCAGATAAAAAATTTTGCAAATTTAGAAAATCTGAAGGGTACTCATGGAAACTCCCTTATACCCATAAAATAGTCCAGAAATAGGCTTTGAACAATCAGATTAAAAAAAATACCCAATACATTTAATAAATTATCTGAATAAATTTATTTATAAATTCTATATGAAACTGCTTTTTAAATACAGCTCCAATATTAAAATTTCATTGAATAATAAATCCACGGTCTATGCTATAGTTTGGCGCAGTCAAATATCAAAATAAGAACTATTTTCCTCAGTCAAAGTTCATTTACAGAGCCGTTGTCAACTAGCTGACTGGTACCACTGGTATTGATACCAATTATGTACCAAGTATTACTTTGTTAAAATAATTGGGTTATCTGTATACATTTTTAATTTGGATGAACTGTTACATTTTATGTACTATATGATATATAGACATGATACATTTGTCTATTTGATGAGCATTCAGATGTACTGGTATTGATACAATGTACTAAGTATTACTCTGTTAAAATATTTGTGTTATTTGAATCGTTTCTAATATTTTATTTGGATGAACAAAAGTTCAGGTACATTGAAGTAAATTTACATTTTATTGTATCTAATATTTTGTTTGGATGAACAAAATTTTATGTACATTTACATTTTAATGTTATACCAAAAGGCACATGATAGACTTGTCTACATGGTTCTTTTAATGCAATAATGAACACTGATGATGTTAAATTGACAATTCTATTGTCAATCTTTAATATGCATATGCAATACTGATATTCACCAGATAACTATGTGTTTATGTAAGCGATAAATAGGTCCTGGCAGGGTTGAAAATTCATAAAGCCCCACGCCGGCCCGGGGCTTAAAAAACTAAACCTCATGTGCTTCATAGTAAATAGGAAATTCCATGGCTCAGGTGTTCTGAGACTCAAAGATGTTTTCCAAATTAACTACAAATATTATCTGGAGGGATATTTTGCAACTTTGATGCAGAAAATACCTCTTACCACTGTGACACAGCTACATGTAATTAGTCATTTTAATTTGTTTGCAAAAAAGTAAGCCTTTAAAAAACACAATGCTGCATGCCATTTAGGTATTAAATGTTATCCCATCTGAGAACAAGTCTCAATAGAAGCCCTGTCAGGATGTCCAGCTATTTTAGGAGGAAGCCAATTCATTAGTGAAACCCTGTCCTATAAATAGTAGGTAAACTTGTCAGTTAATGTGTGAGTTGAGCAAATCCTACTTACAGGTAATATTTGTATATCAACTGAAAAAAATAAAAGGCAGGGTGCGAGGGGGGAATCAAAATTAGTTTCCACTGGTACCCTTTATGTCTTTATTATATATGCAAAGATAATGCCATTGAATTATGTCAATTTTTACATGCTGCTGTGTACAATTTGTCTTTCTGCGTGGTGTTTAACAGCAAAAAATTTTGAACACGGATTGATGGGGATGTGCTTCTTTGCTTCTTCAATCTTGGTCAAAAGATTGATTATTTGCATATATCAGGGTGTATTAAACACCTATTAAAACTGAACATCATACTTACTCTGCAGCTGGAACAAGTAGTACACACCAGTCATAAATCAGATGGAAACATAACATAAGACCGCAAACTTAATAAAAAAAAATTTAAGAACGCATGCGTGGCTTAGTGTTCTGGTTGAAATGCCGCAAAAATGTAAAAACCACACAATCGTAACATTAGATGTAATACAAAAATTGTAAAAAGCACAATAAAGCCAAGTAGGTAAACGAGATGAAGGATCTCACCTCCTCTGATTTATTTGCTTTGTTTTTATGTTATAATTAATTTACTTCAAGCTAATCAATGTTTATTAATTTATTTTACATTTATTTATTCGGTGGGATTGACTATATATATTGTTTCTTTTATTTTATTTTGAACGTTAAAACACTGACTCCAATTAAACTCGCTTCAACGTCAGACATGGCCTACAATGTTGAACTCGTCGATCTGAATTCAATGTTGCTTCAACGTTGTCCAACGTTGATTCAGCGCTGAATTTTAGTTGTTCAACACTGTGACCAAATTTCAACATATTTTCAATGTTGATTCAACATTGAGTGCCTATTGATTCTCAAACAGGGGAGACAATTAAGCACATTCTTGAATGTAAAAAAACTACAAAATGCAGTTTTTATTAAACGTATTAGATTGATCCATATTTAATTGATTGATTGTTTGTTGTTTACGTCCGATCCATATTTAAAGAATCCATGTTTTAGAATTAGCAAGTCAATCACAGAAATGCCTTTTGATAGATGTTACACATGTAGATTATAAGTTAATGTGAAAATGGAGGGGGTAAGGGCAAAGGTGTATCACCAGTGAAAAATTATGTATTTTTTACAGTTAATATGATTTAAATAAAAAAAAACCAATTTATTTAAAGTTTTATGCAATATTGGATAAAGTATAACATCATGCTATGACATGTAAAATATTACTAGACAGAATCTATTTAATTACATAGTTTTGCGAAAGGTGTTTATTTTACTTAATATTACATTTAAATTCCAGTTTTAACTCGGACAGAACCTAATTGTTAGTTGGATTAACACGTACTTATTTTAGGAATGTCATTTTAATTGTCTGAGAAGATATTTTGTGGGATTATTTATTATCTATAATATAAGTTAATTCTTACTATGTAGAAATTATTTCTATTATTTTAATACCGGTACTGTTAGGGACTACCTATTTTGAGGTTTCAGGAAATGTGATTGGCTAGTTGAAGAATAAAACATTTCTTTATATGAATACTTCTAGAGAAGTAAAAAGAGAGTTAGTTTTTGACCCGAATAGGAACAAGTCTAAATTTACAACTTAACTGTATTTAATTTTGGTGCATTTATTTCCATGAACATTGTTACTTGTATGTATGGTATAGGATATTATATAATTGTTAGCCATGGTTACTGAGACCAACATTGTTATTTCCATACGCGTAGCAGCCGGTACAGCAGGTATGGCATGCCGTACCAATAATTTTCAGAAATTTTAAGACCTGAGATTAAGTGCAAGAAAATCGTCAGAATGCAGGATTTTGCACCATTGACCCCTAGAGCTTTCAGCGGCCTTAAGCGAACCCCTGCCGTAAAGCCACTTCTGCGATCATGATTAGCATTCCCCCGTACCAATATCAAATGCCATGCTACCCCTTTGATTTCTTTAGGACCTGTAAATTATATGTAGATGTACATGTGGAACAATTGAAAACTATCATCGTCTTGTGTTTTATAAGCAATATGGACATGAACCTTGTGAGCTGTGAACAATTCTCCAAAATTCATGATGAAGTTGTGGAAGCAGTAATCATCAGTTACTTTCCCTGGCCAGACATGCACTTCACCTTGGTCATAGGTAGATGAACAAGCCAGAATGTTCAGTTGGAGATAAAAATGACAGATGTGTAGGTGGAGTGGTGTTAGTTGGTAAACAAGGACTCAGTTACTCATCATAAAATTTTGTTTAGTGTCACCATTTTTTTGAATTCTTCTGTAGCTGTTACATTTAAAAATTTAAGTATATATAATAATTACAACATCATAATTAAGCATTTTGACTCTACAGTTTGCAAGGTGTCATAAAGTGTACTTGAGAAACTCCTTCCTGTCTAAATCTGTTTGATGTAAATTTTTGTAAATGCTACTATAAACTTATTAATATCATTTGGCATTTATCAGGTAAACCATGAATTTTGAGACATATTATTTGTATGATTTATGGATTGAGTAACCCTTTGGCACCGAATGTATCCTTCAAGATACACAATGCACAGGGCGAATGTATCTTTAAAGGATACACAGTTTGCAGGGCGATTGTATCCTTGAGGATACATGAAACTCCTGAATTGATTGGGCCTGTTTTGAAGCCAAAATGACGCACAGCTTGCTTTAAACATTTTTAATTTGTTACGTCTGTGTTACTTGCAATAAAATAATTTATTTTCGTTATAAAACTTACCACTGTAATTTTTTTTAGGAAATCATAAACACTAATTTTACCGGAAATGTAAAAATCTGGTCATGTGGTGATCAAAATGGCGACTTAAAAATGTTGATTGCTAGACACAGTTTAAGGCTCGATTAATGATTAAATTAGACCCTAATTTACTATGCAGATCAAAATAAATATTAATAATTGTAACAGTGAACTGTTACTTAGTTTCCAAAAAGAAGTTTCCCAAATATAACTCCCACATATTAAAGATGAACTGAAACAAATATCACACAGTTGTCTTTTTTGCACATTCAAGCAAAAATAATGACTATTTTATAAGTATTACTTTTCAGTTTTTCAGAAATTGGTCTTTGACCTATCAAGTGTTTTGTCATTAGGGATGGTGGATCGCAATAGTTTTCAAGATAAATTTATTTGGTATTTGAGGGCAGGTAGGGTATATGGTTATTGGGTTGGGATCTTACTTATGGGGGTTTTTAACGTCCTTGACTACCGTACAACGGTCTCGCACGGACTTGGGGTTGGGATCTCAAGGAGTTTCAAGATACTAAGTAATTTTTATGGGAGGTGGGGCATGACCCCTCCGACCCTCCAATGGTACCAAATGATTTTTCTTATAAGGAGTAAGAATACATATGGTTATAGGGTGGGGATCCCAATGGTTTTAAGATAATAAATAATTTGTCATTTGAGAGGGCGGGACAAGACTCCCTCCAACCCTCCCATGGTACCAAATGATTCGTCTATAAAGGAGTAAAAATATATATGGTAAATTATGGTTATAGGGTGGGGATCCCAATGTATTTCAGGATATTAAGAAATTTGTTATTTGAAGGGGCAGGGCATGACCCGTATGGACTCCTTATGGTACCGAATGTTTGGTCTAATCATATATATATATGGTTATAGGGTAGGAATGTTAACTATTTTTGACATTCTGTCATTTGAGGGGGGCGGGGCAAGACCCCTCCAATGGTACTAAATGATTCGTCTTATCATATGGTTATAGGGTGGGGATCCCAATGGTTTTCAAGAAATTAAGATATTTGTCATTTGAGGGGGCGGGGCATGACCCCCTCAGACCTCCCTATGTTACCAAATGTTTCATCTGATCATAAGGAGTTATATATGGTTATACGCTAGGAATGCTGACTATTCTGTCATTTGAGGGGGCAGGGCTAGACCCCCTCCAACCCTCCCATGGTACTAAATGATTCGTCTTATCGTAAGGAATAAGAATATATATGGTCATAGGTTGGGGATCCCAATGGTTTTCAAGATATTAGGAAATTTGTCATTTAAGGGGGCGGTATATGACCCCTCGGACCTCCCTATGGTACCAAATGTTTCGTCTAATCATTAGGAGTAATAATATATATGGTTATAGGGTAGGAATGTTCACTATTTTTGACATTGAAAAATATCAATTTTTGAGGTATTGGGAGGGGCTGTACCACGTCCCCTGGGGGTCCTTACACTTGAAAAATGGTTAGGACCCACATCTTATAGGGGTCTATCAAATTTGAACAAAATTGGTGAAGTATAAAGTAAAAAGGTGGCCCGGACAAAGTTGGCGGTGCCAGAAAGAACCATAATAATAATTAGTGCTGACTATGTTAGGGATGCCCAATACAAAATGTCTCCCAAACGAACACAGATTTGAGCAGTGCTTGAAATTAGGATTTGCAACTCACTTGCCCGAATCCTGAACTTTTGGATTTTCTCCTATATATTCAATATAAATTTTATCAAAATTTCACTTGCCCGAAAGGATTTTTACTGGCCAGGGGCTAGCGGACTTGTGCTAATTTCGCAGACTGTTTGAGGTCGCCTTATGCTATTCTATATACATACCAAGTTTCGTGCAAATCGGTTAACTTTTTCAAATTTTTCCAATTTTCGGTGGTGGCCAATTTGAAAATGGCTGCCATCCTGAACAATTTTTTTACCAATCCGATTATTCCAAAATAGTCCAAATTTCGTCGAAATCCGTCCAGTAGTTACCGAGATAATTTTGGGGTACCTTAATGTGAAGGCGGCCATTTTGAAATTGGCGGCCATCTTGAAATTTCTGAATAGCTTGTGCATACCTCCAATAAACTTTCTACTATAATACAAAGTTTGATACTAATTCGTTGACACGTTTTTGAGAAAAGTACTGGGACAAGTTCATTAGGCGAAGAAAGATGAAAAAAATACTAATTAAAGTTCATTTCTTCCTTCAGAATAAATAATCATAGCTTCCCCTTCTAATCGACATTTTTTACACCGTGTCATAGCTGTTTTTGGTATTTTTTCTATATAAAAATCCATAACTGCATAAAATATACGTAAAACGTAGCGGTAGAGCATGCAAAAACGACATGTCACATCCTGGGATCGAACCCAGGATGTCAGCCAGCACTCTAACCCACGGAACCACTAAGCCTGTAACTGAAATGTCAAATTTTGACGTATATATACCTACTATATGTTTTTGATGTTTAAAATACAAAGACATTTTGTAATGTTTTCGTGTATAAATTTACAAATGAAATAAATAAGAAAGACAGAAAATTCTATGATTTTTATTGATGAAATACAAATAGAACGCATTAATTTGACTGGTCGAAACATCTGGTCATGTGACAATACTGTATATTATCACAGACTTATTTTTTTTTTTTAAAAGATTACTTTTCAGGACGTCAACAATGATGCTATTTTGACAGTTTAATTCAAAGGAATGTTACTTTCAATTCATTGGGGGCCGAGTGGTCAAGGTAGTTCGTATACTATTGATCACGTGGTCTGTCAACACTGAGATTGCGGGTTCGATTCTCACTGCAGGCAGGGTGTACTCGACTCCAATCTTAATTGACAAGGATTGCCAGTTTTCCTACCGCAGGTCGGGGGTTCTCTCCGGATACTCCGGCTTACTCCCCCCAAAAAAACTGGACGCCATGAAATAGCTGAAAAATTGCTGAAAGTGGCGTTAAAACACCATTCAAACAAAAAAACAATCAATTAATTGTTCGGTGAAATACAGCAATCGTATGTACCGGACAACACTAGATCGCGTGCATTTTATTGTCATTTCAAAATAAAAGCAAGTAGAAAAAAATGTTGTTTCAGCTAGAACAACTCACGAAGACACAATTCAGATGTATATTTCAAGGATTAATCAATGAACAAAAATTCTTCAAATTAATCAAAATAAGGTCAAAGAAGAAAAAGAAAAAGAACATAGTATTTATTAAAGATTTAACTCAAAGTTAAAAAATCTTTTGATAAATACTAATGTCCTAGTTATGTAGAAAAGGTCCTGAAAAAATCTTTTTCATGAGAACGAATAGAGTCTTGAAAAACAAGAAAAAGTCCTGAAAAACAAATTTTACCACGCTTGAAATATCGAAGTCTTGAAAAAGTCTGAATTTATCTTGATTATTGTTGCAACAACTAAAAAGTCCTGAAAAAATCCTGATATTAGGATTTCAACTTCAGAGATAATTTGAGAATTACTGAAACGTTGCCATTTATACGATTTCTTTTCTTGGCTGAAGTAGGATTTTTCAAGAAATCTTAGGAATTCCTGGGACTTCCTGAAACAATCCAGTTTACTTATCGGGAATTTATTCTGCAGGGGAAGATGGGTATCAAAGGATCAATGTTGAAATAGGTGGAAGATACTGTGGCTATCAGCATGACACATGATGTTATCGGGGGCCTCGGTGGCCGAGTGGTCAAGGTAGTTCGTTTACTATTGATCACGTGGTCTGTCAACACTGAGATTGCGGGTTCGATACTCACTGCAGGCACGGTGTACTCGACTCCAATCTTAATTGACAAGGATTGCCAGTTTTCCTACCGCAGGTCGGGGGTTCTCTCCGGGTACTCCGGCTTCCTCCCCCAATAAAAACTGGACGCCATGAAATAGCTGAAAAATTGCTGAAAGTGACGTTAAAACACCATTCAAACAAACAAACAAACAAAACATGATGTTATCAGTAATTAGTACTCCTTCGGTTTCCATTGTTTTATACCACAATTATGGAAATTGTTGATGCGTTTGGGGTCTGAAAATGTGTGCTTTTTTAAACACTTTGGAAAATAGTAGACAATTTTGGACGACCCTTAAATTTAATTGTTTGTAATTAGCACAAACATAACAAATTTCCTACAAAAATGTATTTTCAATTGCGGTTTCGTTGTATTTTAATGATCCATTTAAATATTGTAAAGAAATTTGTGTTTGATTAATCTGTTTATATAAAGGGTATTTTAAAACATTTTGAGTGAAGGAACCAAGAAACATTAAGAATTTTCAAAATAATGCAGGTAAAGGAGGAAGTGAACGATCAAATTGGTCAACTGGTAGTTAATTTATCAGGGAATCTTTATGTGAATGCTTATAAAGGATTCCGATCCAATGTGTCTAGTCTGTCAATGACATATTTTTTTCAAAACGAGAGATGTCGTTACCTGGTGACAATTTTATCGTAAGTGAATTAGGATGCCACAGAAAGGATTTTTTGATTCCCAATTTAAACACAATTAAAGTTTTTGTGTACAAAATATTGCTTTTGAATACATTTAAACAGTAGACAATGAATTATATTTAATTGTCGTCCTTGCATTATATTGGATGAAATATATTTATTTGCATCAGCTCATGTGTAGATGTTTTTTCACCAATAAAAAACGTGATAACTCTAAAGAGTCTAGGCAACAATATTGTTTATTATTTATTTACACAGTAACAACCTTTTAACTCAAGAAAGCGTTTGGGAAAAAAGTAATTATTTTAACAAAACAAAACAGAATTTATTTCTTTGTTTTCATAAACATATTTTATATTTTGCAGATGATTGAATAAAATGAAATATTTCACGTTAATTCTTACCTTTCTTCAATTGTGTACAGTTGAGTCACAAGGTAAGTAGTTATAGCATTAGTTTTATGCTTGGAAAAATATATAACTAGGGTGTAATGATGAGTAGTATTTATTCAACAACAACACACACACATAAATAGCTGATAAATAAATAAGGGATAAAAATTAACAGTCGGTCAGTTGCCAATGCGAGCAGAATTTCTAGGGGACGACCAGATGTCTTTGTCTATATCGTCCAGTTGGCGAACGTAACAAGTGTTTAAAAGATAGTTTGATTCACCTACCAATGGACCACGCCGGGTAGTCGGGCACACAGAACAGGGTGGAACACAAAGAACGGGTGAGGTGGATGAAAACATCGTGTTCAGGTAGGTGTGTTATTTTCATTCTGAACGTATTGAAATAGGATTAAAGACAGAAATAAGTTTATAACGCCTTTTGTATGTCCCTTAACTACTAGTATACCAAGTATTGTCTGTTTTTACTGGAGAAATAATCCACAAGAACGTCATGAACACGGAAATTACTTTGGAAAAAGTATATTTCCAACTTTCGTTGATTGTAACTTCTCGCGAAGAGCAAGTTACAAAGTTTTTATGGTCAACATAGATACCCCAATGCATACTTTGAAAAGTTGAACTTCTAATTCGACGTATTAAGCACAGTATTCTTCAGTAACCAAACATACTTGGCGGAATTTTGACACAACGGACCGCGGGTGAGGACACTGTGGAACGCGGGTGTGTGCTCCTTAGAGAACACAACGAACCGGGTGAAAATGCATATATTTTTTTATTTAAATTGTTCGTCCCTTTCTATTATTGTAATGAGCAACCGTATATTTTCTTTTCAGGAATAGTTTATCCTGCAATCCTGCAATCCTTCGATTAGAGCAGCTTAAATTTTGTACGTGTTTCACTGCCACTGGCCATGAGTTTCAGCCACGCCCACTTTAAGAACTACTTTTGTGTATTGCAGTAATGTACTTGTTGGACCTTTCTTGCCAAATGTAAACAAATCGGAATGTTGCAATCGCGCAAATACGTGTTTTTGTTTTAATCCATAAATAAATATATTATTTTCATCTGTGTTGGTTTTTTCTCTTCTAAAACAGACACTTCAAACAGGCTAAATTCAAAGTATTATGGCGCAACACTGCAAATCCAGACCATGAATGTCTATTTATTTTGCAACTACCGGTTCAACTATACAAATACGACACTACGAATAAAGCAAAGCTTTATTTAAGAAATAGATTATTGCGAATTAGTTAGAACATGGTCAGACCATATATTTGTCAGCGAGGTATAAAATGAAGAAAAATATAAGGTCTGACCATGTTCTAATTCGCATAGATACCAATTGCAATAATCTATTTCAATTCTAATATGTATAACAAATGAGTTAAAATTTCGCAGCGACTCTAAGAGGACGCTTTTTGAAACTAATAAGAGATATCCCACAGCAGTATGTTAAAGCCAATAAAATTGACATACACATATATTCTCATCATTTTATTGAATATACTTACTTCGTCATAAATGACTCTAAATATAATTCTGAAGACCAAATCTGTCATATGTTAGATTTTCTGATGGACAACATATTCGTCATGTTTGGTTGACATGTTTTTCAACAGACTGTTGGTATTCCAATGGGTACTAATTGTGCTCCTCTCCTCGCCGACCCGTTTTTGTACTCTTATGAGACTGAGTTCCCAGAAGGCCTACTGAAGAAGAAAGAAAAGACACTGGCCCAGACGTTTAGTTTAACATTCTGTTATATTGCTGATGTTTTGTGCCTCAACAATGCTAAATTTGGTGACTATTTACATTCAATTTACCCTGCGAGCTTGACATTAAAGATACCACCAATACACTGTCAGCCTCTTACTTTTCTAGACCTTTTTCTAGAAATAGACTCAGGACAACTACAAACTAGACTCTACCGTACAAACGTGATGACTTCAACTTTCTTATTTTCAACTTCCCGTTTATTGATAGCAACATTCCAGCAGCTCCAGCGTATGGTGTGTCCATTTCACAACTTATACGTTATTCTAGATCCTGGGATAGGTATTCCGATTTTCTTGACCGATCACTGCTGTTGACTGCTAAACTACTCAAACAATGGTTTGTTGTACCTAGGTTGGTGTTATCTGTTCAGAAGTTCTATGGTCGTCACCATGACTTAATTGATCCTTATGGGAAATCAGTGTCTCAAATACGATCTGACATTTTCGCTGCGTCATGGTGTTTCCTATTCCTGGATTTGACTTTTCCCTAGACATGACAATAAGTAACTCGATGGGTGTCTAATTAGAGACAGACACTGCTTACTGATCCGGAGCACCTGAGTGCACCCATGGTTTTTATTAGGTTCGGGTTACTCTCTTAATGTTTTTGTGTTTTGGTTTTTGTATTGCGTTTGTCTATATCCGGATTTGTAACTGTCCCTTGACTTTTGGCTCTTGTTGTTCGGCCGGATTTTTTGCTATTTTCATAAATCGGATCACCTCGGTTATTTCCCAACCCTTGACCGAAATGGCCGAGAGATGTTCCAATGTTTCATATGACGTCGGAATTCTAAATTGTGACGTAATAGCGGGCCAAAACGTATGAAGGACGTCATATTAGAATTGTAAATAATGACGTCGGCTCCTGGTGCCCTGTCCTTACTTTTATCGATATTTAGTATTCTGTTCTGGTTTACAGCATTGTCAAATACGATATTTGTTTGTGACGTCAGGCTATCACATGATTACGCGCCGAAATTTTCAAGTCAAAAATCGGTTAAAGTGGACTTTTAATGCTTTTCATTCGGTATAAAATGGATTTTCTGGTTGCAGAATAAAAACAATATTCCTACATTGTCGGAAAATATAAAGTTTATTTGTACTCGCCGCGAAATAGGTAAGAAATTCTCGATAGAACCTCGCATTCCTACCTGTTTTTAAGGCTAGTACAAATAATCTGTATATTTAATGACAATCAACGAATATTGTATATAATGTGCGATCGCCATTAAACATACAGGAAAAGTTTGTACGCCGAATCGACGAGTATAGTAATACAGTACAACTTATGTGATATTGAAAATAATGTAGAATCTTGTTGTATTTCTGTTGATAATGTTTTACTAAACTTGTTACGTGCATTACTTTTGTATTCATTATTCACCTTGAAAAGCAGAAATCGTTCCTGAAACATCACTCAATTTACGTCAATCATGTTGATTACCAAAATACTGCGCACTATGTGTATAGGCTTAATAAGGATACAATTACAAAATTTTTTAGGAGGAAATATTTTAGGATAGATTGCAGGATAAACATAATATTAGTATATTGACTTAGCATAAACACAATATAAGGACTGGGCACGAAACTGGGAAGATTGGGCAGAGCCTCACCATTATACTCCGTTTCCATGGTTTCTAAGCCTTGTCCTTATATTGGCTTTATGTCAAGTCAATCCACTAATATTATATATAAATGCTTTTATTGGCGTAAAAGAAACTTTCTTAGAAACAATTATAGACCATTGTTCATCTGATCATCGAACCAAAACGTTTAAATACAGACCACTTATATTGCACGAACCAATGGGAAATGAGGTTAACTTAGTACACGTAAGTGCACATAAAATGTATTCTATAACAAAGATATAGGGCTAACATGACTTAAACTGGTGTTCTACAACATTTGGACACAGAAAACCAAATAAAACAGTGATTAGACACTTCTTAAATACCAGGTCATTGCTAGTTAACGCCATGTTCTGTGTGTCCAACACCCGCGTTCTTAGTGGTCTTCATCTCGAATCACCCGCGGTCCGTTGTGTCAAAATTTCGCTAACTATGTTTGGATAATGAAGAATACTGTGCTTAATACGTCGAGTTAGAAGTTAAATTCTTCACAGATAATCAAGTATGCATTGGGGTATCTATATTGACCAAAAAGACTTTGCATTTCGCGAGAAGTTACAATCAACGAAAGTTGGAAGTCTACTTTTTCCGAAGTAATTTCCGTGTTCATGACGTTCCTGTGGATTATTTCTCCAGTAAAAACAGACAATACTTGGTGTACCAGTAGTTCAGGGACATACAAAAGGCTGCATTAACTTATTTCTGTCTTTAATCCTATTTCAATACGTTCAGAATGAAAAAAACACACCTACCTGAACACGATGTTTTCATCCACCTCACCCGTTCTTTTGTGTTCCACCCTGTTCTGTGTGTCCGAATACCCGGCGTGTGGACACTAAGACCCATTTTGTTTTACATTTTAAGTTTTGTCCCTTACAAAATGTTGTTACTAACGAAAATTGTGAACGAATAAGCGTACCCTCGCTTTTTTGGCGAGGGTACGAATTTAGTCTCATTACTTGTAATGTAGCCGAGCGGGAGTGAATTACTCCCGGCTCTTCCAAAAGAAGTTGCATATAAAATAAGACGTAATGGATCATGATATCTTTGGACAGTGTCACCATTTTTTATCGGTTTTGTGTTTAAAAATCTCGATCATTATTGATACGTTGCCGTTTTTAATACATGTAACCCGCTGTGCGTTGTAATTTAATTGACATTCGTGTCTTTTTTTTAATTACGTTTACTACATGAAAAACATTGAGATACCCGAAATGAATGGCGTGTTACATCTTGGGTAATACATATGTAAATTACTGGATTCTAACTACAGAATGGTTAATATAGTATGCAAATTTGAAGGTTAATAATACAATTAGGTCACATTATCCATATACGGAAAAATGATCAACATAGCATTTTCCACGTGCATCTTCAAAGACAAAAAAATTCTTTAATAAAGATCGTTTCACGTTAGTTTCGCAATGTCTAAAGCTTTAATAACGTAAAGAATATGAATATTACGTTTGAATTTTGTATAAATAGACCGAGGTTAGAATTTTTTATTTGCTACATTACGAGAAATAGGACTGAATTTTGCCGAAAATGCGACAAATCACAAAACTATCTTCGGATTATAATGGCAGTAAAATTCGGCCTAGCGAAAATTTTGCGTGTGTATGATATTAGGTAAAGTGGTCATAATTGTCATTTGTGTCAAAAATAGTCACCCAGAGTCATATAAAATGAGTCAGCGATCATCTTGTAATTTTGCTACGAATATTCTATTTATTTTTAGAGCCCAGGAAAACCACGAAAACATTTCGATGGTTTCCATGGCCGGGATTTTAGTGCACGTGCCGGAATTAATTTGACATGTAAAAAATGACAACACGCGGATACAGATATTTCATTAAATATTTATAGCGTGTTTACACTTTAAATTTTGCATGAAGAGCGACAGTAACATATCATTTCTTGTCCTTTAGGGTTAATAATTTACGAAGCTTACGAAGCTCTAAAATGGTCCGTTTGTGATAGGCCAGAAAACATCAGAAGTCTTCGGTTGACAGTTCTCTCGTTTACCGTTAATTTTTGTCATCATCTGACAACACAATTTTCGTTTTAATTATATTTGCCGCTGCACTAACATTTTCGTACAAAAACTATAATGAAATCGCCCTTTTAAAACACAAATTTCGTTAAACGTGCAAAAAAACCTTAGAAGTCCTTATCCTAGTTGATGACCTGTGAAAAGTAACCGAACGAAAGAGACATAAACATTTTTATTAAAAAATATTTGACTTAAAATTTCTTAAATTGGGCATAACACATATAATGCTAAATTACGCAAAATGGGGGAAAAGTGCAGGTGTTCGCGAACTTAGGGAATTTTAACTAAAAGTTTAAGAATGATTTTTCTACTTTCATTTCAGTGTTGTGGTCACATTAATGTATTACATGACACACTTAGGAAGTGCTACTGTAAAGACGTTGACTGGAAAAAAATAATCTTGTACAACAGTAATGCCTTACCTTTCAGAATATTCAACTCTTAAGTAGGGATTCCAAGAGAAAAATATCACTATATTTCATCTTAGCAAAAATCATAGCATTTAAAAGACCACAATTTTTAGAGAACAAGACAAAAAACAGACTGAAAATCGGTCTACAAATAAAAAAATTATGCAAGTTTAAAGATGACAATTTTGGCAATTTGTTTGGATTGTATACATGTATCCAGTATCAAAATGGCTGACACCTTACTTAAGGGGTTATTTAGGCCTTGCATTTTTGTTAATAATCAAGTTTTTGTCTCGCCTGACCTTGACCTCAATTTAACGGTTCAGCGACTACGTTAAAGTTTTTGTATTAGGACAATTCCTCTGTAACTATGCATAGTTTGGTGACAATAATTGGTATAAGGCCGCTGCTCATAATTAATGCTATTTACGTAATGCTTATGACGAAATTTATTTTCGTTACTGATGCGGAATTCAGGCGAGACGTTTTTCTGTGTCCACACTTGTTTGTAAATATTTATTGACTTTATATTGGGTACTGCAAAAACATCCACATTTAATGACCTTAATCTTCTCATCTTAAAACTGTTCTTGTCCAAAATCCTAACAAAAACGTTTTTTTTACAGTGGCACCACATATTTTGTATTAAAAATGTGATATAGGACATATTTTACAATATTTTTTTGAAAGAATTATTCACTTGATCTATAAAATATTTATATCCATAAAAATATAAACTGCATTTAATATTAACAAGAATTTAATAGACTTGTACCACAATGCCACATTCAATATGGATTCTGCAACAAGACCAACAACTGCAATTTACTGAGACAAAAACAGCTTTTTCTCTGTGTTTGAGTTCAATTTATAAGAAAATGCTTTGCTTTACACCAAAAATATATTTATTTTCAATACATATGTCCAAGTCTAAGTAAGGTGGGTGTACCTTAATGTTTTTTTACTACAATGCCACATTCTCAAAATGGCTGCCACATATGTCCGACAACAGCAATTTACTACCAACAAAACAGCAGTTTTCTTCATGTTTGAATCAAATTTCTGAGAAAATGCTTTCCTTCTCAACAATGGAAATTTTTTTGTAACAAATATGGTCTAGTCTCTGTAAGGTAGGTATACTTAAAGTTAATTTACCAGAAGGCAGTAGTAAACCATGTATGTTTCTAAAGTAAATACTAACTTCTAATTTTTTACTGTGTCATTTATTGCATTTTTTTTGCTTAATTTTCAGTTTTTTTTGGTAAAATGAACAGCATATAAGTTTCCCTTTATGAAGTTGAGATGAAACATATATTTTAAGAAACAAGACACCGTGCTGGTTTTATTCATTTAAAATTAAATCCTGAGAACTGATGGGCTCACTGTTGCAAAAATTGGTAAAAAAGTGTAATGTCAAAAACGAGTGCCATGAGTTTCAACATTGTAGGTAAAATGAACTGGATGCTCAGATCAACATGCCGGTTTTCAGATAAATAATAACATATTTAAAATTTAAAAATATTATTATAAATGCTTGAAAAAACGCAATCAGAAGACGTATGTATTGCTTTAATGAATAACATTTATTTAAATAAAAGTGAACAGTAAAATTAGGTCCCACTACCTTCATGTGAGTATTCCAAGGATATGACACAGTCACCTGGAACCCCTATCTTAAGCAATAGCAGTTATAACCAAAAGCAAAAACAAAATGAAAGATTGGGACTATTGTTTCATCCTGTCATGTTTTGACATGAACCAGAAATGCATTCCATAAAAATGATTAATGACCCCCACACTGTCAAACAACGAATGCCATTTTGTAAACAAAACTCGTTACATGAGGTCCTACGATGTACCCAAAAGAACTACAAAGAACCAAACATTTCAGGAAAGGACAAAAAAAAAAGAAAAAAGCGATTAATATTCCAAGTAGAGCATTTAGTATACACAAACCTTTTTAACCTTCAACTGACAAACTAGAAAATCTACATACACTGGCAAAAGTATATTTCTATTTTATCAATTAAATGTTAAATATTTTCTATTAACAACTGAACATTTAGTGGGTACCATCTCATTGATATCTAGTTGTTTTTAATCTTTCATTTTCTGTAAATGTAACACATATGAGAGATAGAGTTTATAATTGTTAATTAACATGTATGGAATGAGGCAATAGCAGGATAAAAATGTGATGAAGTTTCACAAATAACAATCAGATCAATAGTTTACCATTTACTTTGTAAAGCCCAATATTGTAATGAAATAAATTTTAAGTGGTTATGGCCACCAAGTACTGAAGCAAAGTACGATTTATGACACATTTATTTCACCTGTGATTGAAGGTAATATAATTGTAGTTTGTATATTGCCAGTCTAAATGTTTGTCAAATGCAACTTTTCTTTTTTGCTCAAAGGGATACGATCACTTAACCCAGTTGAAATCTTTTTAATGTTTAATTTTAAACAAAACATAATTTTTTTGTTAGGAAAAAAAATATTTCTGTTTGCTTAAATGCTTTATTTGTTTCAATACTATGTGAAACTTTTGGATGTGATAAATTCCATTTTATTTGGTTTTTACTTGCTTTAAACATGTTAAGTTAAAACTTCCATATTCAATTTAGTTTTGTTTTTAAGTTTAAACTGAATATGACCATTAAAAATGGAGAAGAGGCTATTCAAATTAGTAATTATTAGTGAAATGCAATAGCCAAGACCTTCAAAGTATATCAAAAATTTGGACAACATCCTTGACACTAAGTTGTGTAAATAACTTTATGCCTTTTCTACATTTGTTTTAAAAACAATATCCATGTTTCTGAAATTTTTAGATAAATGTTATACTATAATTGTACATTCCCTTGTTTGCTATGTAATTAGCAACATGCTTTTGGGCAATCTAATTCCCTTCAGGTTAACTGACCGCCTGACTTGATGATCTCTAACATATACAGTCAACAAAATGGAGACATGTCTGTGCCGCTTCATACTGCCGCTACTAAAATACTTTTCTTACATAACTGCATAACACTTCTTGATAATAGCTGGAGGTTTGCACATCATATCAATGCATAGGCCATGCATGACATTGACTTAGGAGAGTTTTTATTGTCCTACACTGACATCCTAATGCCATTAGTCAAACTACTGTATCCAAGTTCTCCCAGATGTCCACTTGTCCAGTAACAATTCATGTTATCTTGTACTCATAACTACCTTACCATAATTACTCTATTCCTATTGCAAACAATTCTTCACAAACAATTTACAGTCTGGACTGAATAAAAGCCTTTGTTTCATCAGTGTTCGGTAATTTGCTATTACCTTCATTTGTGCTGAACATTACTATTAGCAAATTCAGCAAGCAGTCATTTATTTGCATCAATTTAATTTGTTTGGTTTTTGTACCCCGCCACGCGAAGTGGCGAAGTATTATGTTATACCCTCAGTTTCGGTCGGTGTCTGTCCGTCCGTCCCCCGAAGGTTTCCAGATCATAACTTGAAAACGCCTCAAGGGATTTGAATGATATTTTGCACAGCTGTTCAGTACAGTAAAATACAGGTCAAGTTCAATTTTCAGGATGATCCGAAAAATATTATTAAAGTTTTGCCACTTTATAAATTTTCAAAATTTTACAATAATGAAATTTTCTGGTCTAAGAAAGATAACTAGTTTTTTTCTGTCTCAATATACTAGTATATAGTGGATGTATAATATATACAGTATAGTATACTAGTATATAGTGGATGTATAGTATATACATTATAGTATACTAGTATATACAAATATATTTAACTATTGATGAATATCGTGCCGGGTATCATTTAATGTCCCATTAGATGCCCTATTTTTATGAATATATTTACAAATATTTTGTCCCAAAAGAGCTAAACTAATCATTCACTCAGATATTGATGTGTTTTGATGAGGCTTGATTTTTTTGTCGATTTATTTATTCCCTTTATTCTCCATTTGTAAATACAAGTTAAAATTTCGCTGTTTCACAAACACAATGGCTCTGGCTTATCATTCATGGTCAGTTTCTTAAGAAATGCTAAATTTATAGGTTTTTCTTTCAGAAATTGGTCGAAAAACTATTCTGTGCTTCTTTGTAACAATGCCTTTGTTATATGTGCCAGTAATAGCTCCCTATGTAAATATTTTGGACAAACCTACTAGTATAATTACAACAAATATACGTATATGTTTGTCAACAATTGCTACCATCACCGGCCTAACGCTCAGTTTCGAGATCCTCTTGTTTAATACTAAAACAATTTGAGAATCATTTTTACTCACATCCAGATAAAGACTTTCCTTAATGCTACAAGCTTTTAGTTGATCATTCTAAATTGTGTATACCCATCGAAATACTCGTCACTTAAATTTTTGTTCGCCTGTAGTGTCCAATGGAGACGAGTACACACTATTATGCCAATATACATGATTCGGAAACTAAACTGGAGTGAACTTACCGACTAAAAGTTGACTATTTAATTTTGATCTACATATGGTACAAGTGAACGTATTTTGGTGAGGGTTCGTTGCTTGAAAAATGAAAACTGCTTACCGCGTATGGTCCAACTTTTTGTAGATCAAGAAAGGTACTTTTTGAAATCAACAATTATTTCCTCTAGATATTCAGCGTTTTAAACTGTGGTGGTCTTTTCATTTTTATAAGGCGATTTTCCATAGTAAAATCTTACCTAAATTAGAAAGAAAGTGTATGTAAGGAACAATTGATTGTTTTCTATTAGGAATTCTTAGGGTAACGTCGTCTGCAGTCAAGGCGGGAAAAGTCTCGCAATTTGTACGATTACTATGAAACGTCACGGAAATAGACAAACTTTTGTAAACAACGTAAGATCCCTTAACCCTCTTGCTGCCAGATTCAAATTCTCAACGACGTCGCGTACGCCACAAAAGCCTGACGTCACGATATAATCGGTATTATTTTCACAAAGTGCGGGAGATTATTTGTTGACGTCTGATGACGTTTGCGGTCGTTTATTTGATGTAAAATTATCCGCAGTTAATTCTAATGTTAACATACTTTCAAGACAAAAGCTACAACCAAGTTTAAGTCGAACAATTTTTCATTTCGTCAGACGCGCTGTTTCGTCTACTGAATACAACAGTTGCGCTCTTGACAAAAATTTAAACAAAGTTTCAGGCGAAAAAATTTACATTGCGTTATACATGTAAGAGCGTTTCGCCTAGTGAAGACTTATCAGTTGCGGTCTTATCGGAAAGTTAAAACACCAAAACGCAAATAAATTTTTCTAAGATCCGTAGTCCAAGTTATTTTCGTCTTTGTAAATTAGAAAACTCTTTTTATTGTATTTACATGTACTTATTTATTTTTTATTATGGAAGTGTAATAGGGACATACCAATATATTCTTGAAGTCAAAATTTCAAAATTTATCAAATTTTCAAAACTTCAATTATTGACCATTATTAATGTTCACTTGTTCCTAATAAATATCTTGTTAACTAGGGATAATAACTTTTTTTCAAAACTTAATTATTTAAAAAACACTAACAATCAAACATAGATAGAAATTTTATTTATTCTTTTTGTCTTCTGAAGTCTCTATTGTGATATCTCTCACAACATTCCCCAAGGCACAGACCAACTTGACAGGTATTGCACCATGTCCTGACCTTCGAGTCACAAATCCGACATTGTTTCCTCTTTTTACCTACATGAAAAATATAAATTAAGTACTGCCAAGCGTTGACTAGATTGCTTCTTAAATAAGCAAAAGAGACTGACATAAACTTACTTAAAATACATATCCAGCATAAAACGAAATTAAATAAGAAAAAAATGTGTTTTTAGATAGTCAAGTGACCGTCGATTAAAAGATTCATCTATGCATTCTCCGCGATAGAAACATGTAAAATAAATATCACAACACAAAGGCGGGATGACTGCGCAGTGGGCAATGACTTTTATATTTTAAATAGACGAAATTTAAGAATTAAATAAAAGTGTATCTAACCACCCGTTGTTTTTGGATCGTGACTCTTTTTCCACATTCCTTGATTAATATTTCATTCTCTTTGATTATCACGCCCATGGATGCAAGCTATGCTGCTTGCTTGAATGATGTTTAACGCCATTCTCAGCAATTTTTCAGCTATATCATGGCGTCCAGTTTTTATTGGGGAGGAAGCCGGAGTACCCGGAGAAAACCCCCGACCTGCGGTAGGAAAACTGGCAATCCTTGTCAATTAAGATTGGAGTCGAGTACACCCTGACCGCAGTGAGAATCGAACCCGCAATCTTAGTGTTGACAGACCACGTGATCAATAGTAGAAGAACTACCTTAACCACTCGGCTACCGAGGCTCATTGCAAGTTATGTAGTACCGCGGGAAAAAACACACAGCAAGCAAAGCGAGAAAGAGTTTTATTTTCATTTACCAGGTATCGGATAAAGGAAGTGACGGTCTGTGAATCTTCTGTCTAAAGGAGCCTGACATTTTTTGCCTGTGTTTCTCTGCTCTTCTCTGTACTCGCCTAACAGACTGAGTATGATACTCTGGTGAAACTCATATCTCGTCATCTTTTTCTGCACCATTCTGTTCTGGACGTACAGGGTATAGGCATTTGCTGAAGAAAAAACATAGTAAATAACAGCCCAATAGGAAATGGTAGATAATTAAGTACCCAAAAAAACCCTTAAAATAAAAATGTTGTCTAAAGTTACTTTTATAAATCTCCAGAAATATACGTACCCACAATAATAATTATCAATTAATAGGTTCATAAATTAAATATTAATAACAATTTAATTTTACCGATTAAACGTAAAGTGGAATTAATCAGGATTTTCTTCCACATTTTCACGCTTCTCATGTCCGGATCATAATTGGAAATATGTTGATCTGCTATATCAACTCCCCCCATCTTCTGATTGTAAACCGCTGCCACATTTGGTATACGCTTTTCTACACCTCTGCTGTTTCTTTCTAATTGTAAACAAAATGAAAAATGTAAATGGTGAGTAGACATTATTTCATGTTAAGCGAAATCCAGGCATCTATACATGAATGCAAGGAATATCGGGGAATCATTTGAAAGTAAAGAACCGAAACAATAATAAAATACAGTTAACGGTAATACAAGAAAATAAGCCAGTTCTTTAAATATGTTTTTTTTTAAGTTCGTTTGTTTTCAGTTTCAAAGAAATCCATTTCCATCATCTTTTTAATTTAGTTTTTGGAAAATGACACCTTAATGCAATTCAAATGTTTACGCTGAACGAAATTTCTTTCTACAGAGAGTAGAGTCTATACATTTTACAAACACCTATTACTTTATTTTAAATTTGTACCTTTGTTCAGGACAATGAAGCATTCGATTTTATTTGATTGATAAATACATGTCATACCTTGGTGTTGCAAATGTCGACAGAAAAGTTACTTGTCGTCTATCACTGTATGCTAGCGCCATCAATGGCCCCTGTTGTTTAGCAACCATTTCCCCTTTAGGTTATTTAAATCCTTTAAAGGATGGTGGCAAACCCTTTCTGTGACATCGTGCTGTTCCTGTGACATAAGTGCCTTTTTCAAATAGATAGTGACAAAGTGCAGGCGAGCAGAAGAAGTTGTCGATAATAAGATGATGACTTTTTTGCAAGTGTGGCTGCAAAAGTTCCTTCACAATCTCAAATATTACTCCAGGTGAACCCACAGGTCGTGGTGTGTTTGATTTGCCTGTAACAGAATGAAATAGTTTTATGGAAATTTCGTGTCACCTCAAATTTTTGTTTATATATACACTATTAAAAATGGGTAATTAATAAAAACCTTCGACAAACGACACAATTGTCTGTAATGTTAGCGATGTTTGTTAAGATATATATTTTTTCCAAGTAAAATTTAATTTGCATTTTGAAAAAGATAACACAAGTACGTCATTAAATACAGATAAATAGGAACAATTAAGGAAAGAGGAAATCGTTTTCCTTCAATATAATTTTGTTGCTTGTATCAATCATTATTCATTAAATTGTGTACCTGTGTAAAGCTTGATATGGTGAATGTATCCAGTGTCCGATTCTGCAAGAAGAAACAATTTAGGTCCCCATCTGTGCGATTTTTTTGCAGGCATGTATTGAACTAGCCGGTTTCTTCCCTTAAACCCGACAAGACTCTCGTCAACAGTAATATCTCTAGCAAGGGAGTAGTTCAAACTAAATGTGTGATTTAGCAAGTCAAGTACCGGTCTGATTTTAAAACCTGCATCATACCCTGGTTGACCATGCGGGACAGCTAAAGTGTTGTCATTACAGTGCAGGTACTTGAGCAATAACTGGAACCTATTGCGTCTCATTACTCGGGAAAAAGCTGGAGTGTTAGTTAGCCAAGACTGGGTTCCCTCCTGCCAGTATGATTCAATGGATGGCTTTTTAAGAATTCCCATGGACAATATTAAACCTAGAAAAGCTTCCATTTCTTCTCTTTTTGTGTCATGCCAAGAGTGGGCTCTCGAGTTTGGTTTTAATATTTCTGCTTCAATTGATTGTTGAGCATAAAGATTGGTTTCCCTAACAAGAAGATCAATAAGATTTTCATGTTTTGCAGGATTTGTTGATAATAAATTAAAATATTCAATTGGTTTAGCGTTTACCGGTAATCTTGTTCTCGCGCCAGTCCTTTCTGCAAACTCAATTAGAGGAAAAGGTTTCTCATAGCCTTCAATATCCACACAGGTCC
This sequence comes from Limnoperna fortunei, assembly GCA_944474755.1. Classification (NCBI taxonomy): domain Eukaryota; kingdom Metazoa; phylum Mollusca; class Bivalvia; order Mytilida; family Modiolidae; genus Limnoperna; species Limnoperna fortunei. Next base: position 33,024,209 of record OX104115.1, read on the forward strand.
ACGGTAAAACCGTAGTAATATCTACGTCATCTTCATTAAGGTCCAGTCCAGCATCTACATCACTATCCTCCTCAAAACTGATGTCCGAATCATTATCAGAATCGATGTCCGACATTGTAGAACAGCTGGGGTTTTTTTTTGCTTTTAAGTCCAAAGATTTATTGTGACGTCATACAGTATTTGACGTCATTAAGACGATGACGTTTATATCCAACGGTTGTTTAAAAACTCAATTTTGTTAAGAAATAATAAGAATACAAATTTATTAGGTTATAATTATGAAAATATTCATTTTTTAGTTGGTACTTCTTAAGCCTAAAAAAAGGACATATGTGTCCGTGTGGCAGTCGCCCGGTGATGGACACATATGTCCGTGTGGCAGCAAGAGGGTTAAGGAAAAAATGGATGACTAACACCTAAATGTAAATTCCCGCAGCAAAAGTCAAGGGAAATTTGTTGCCAGTGAACAACAAAGACATAGTATCAAACGTGGACAGTTCATCGTATTTTGTTCTACGGGATTTTCGTAATAAAAAAGTAAAATATTGAAAAATACAAAAATGCAAGCAAAAAATGCACTTTAAATGGGTTTGACATGTAGTATAGTTAACTACGGTCTAATAAACTCATAAATCACGCCTTAATCGTCGTCTTGCATCATTTTTTTAGTCGCCAGTTTGATCACCATATGACCCGATTTTTATATTTCAGGATCTTAAGTAAGTGTTAAGTAATTTCCTAAATTATTTACAGCAGGAAATTTTAGAATAACAACGAAAATTTTTTTTAGGGCCCCGCCACTTTGTGGCGGACACCCTATAGTGATCAGTCTGTCCGTCCGTCCATCCGAAACTAGTGGTGTCCGTGTTGTAACATTTTTATCTTTTATGAGGTAGGCTTTTGATATTTAAAATAGGAGTAGATAATATCAAGGCGATGTGTCTCATTCCATGGTTGATCACCTTTGACCTTTAGGTCAAATTATTGCTTTCTGAATGACAAATTTATGTCTGGGCTATAACTTTTTTTGATCTTTTGAGGTAGGATTTTGATGTTTGGAATGTAGGTAGGTAATATCAAGGTGATGTGTTGCATACCATTGTTGTTGACCTTTGACCATGAACTTTGACCAAAGGTCACATTATTGCTTTCTTAATGACAAATTCATGTCTGGGCTTTAACTTTTTTATATTTCGTGGTAGGCTTTTGATATTTGGAATGTAGGTAGATAATATCAAGGCGATGTGTCGCATATCATGGTTGATGACCTTTGACCTTGACCTTAAGGTCGGCGGGGACCACAGAGGTGGGTACCATCTCACCGATATCTAGTTTTATACGATTAATACAGCCATAATAATTTAAATATGTTGTAAGCAAGCTGTATGGTTTATTTTGGCTTCAAAACAGGCCTACTGAAACCACGAGATTCAAGTATCTTAAAGGATACATTCGGTGCGAAAAAGTTAAAACATTTTAATAAAACAATTTGTATACACTTCTGTGTGTGACCGCAAGAAATTTTTGGCCGGATTAAAAATCCGGGTTCTAATATGGTGAATGGCGGGCGGAGGGGGTGGGCGAAGAAAAAATTTTCTTAATAGTTTTCCCAGCAACTACTAATCACATTCTCTTGAAATTGTGTATGCATCATCATCATGGCCTACCATAACGTGGATTCGATATCAGGTCTGCCGCTCACTAACTTAAACGAAATCTGGCCATTTCTGTCTGTGAAGGATTGTTATACAATTAAAAAAGCATCCAATTGTAATGATGAGAAATTCCATATAGAGAGGAATCCGAACGCACAAATGCAATTAAAGTGTGTGAATGATCGACACTATGTAAAAAATCGTCAATTTCACAAAGGGTTTTAATTAAAAGGGTGTAAGCTGGTTCCCGCCTGACTTTCACTTTGTACATATAGCGTAGAATCAGTATACATGTACTAGCAGAAACCAGTACAGAGCAAATGATATAGATGCACGGCAATCACAGGTTTCGACATTAACGCTAGCCCATTAGCCTGGGGCTACTAAAAATCATTCGAGCTAGTTTATAGCTTATTACGCTAGCCCCAAATGGGCTAGTGGTTTTGAAAATCACTTATTTGTAGTCCTACTTTGCTTTGTTTCAATTAATAAGCGAAGTTGAATTCAATCTGTCACTTTAACCTTTGCCAGATGTGGCCTTTGAATGCAATATTTCAAAATTGTTACGAAATCTTCGTAATGTTATCACTGCGTTGTGTTTATCGTGTATACACGCTGTTAACAATGAGGGGTAATCCAATCAGTGACTGCAACATCTAAATGTTCAAACTGTTCTGGATTTTCATTGATACTCCTCAATAATTTAAACTGCTCAAAAATCCAATATAAAAAATAATGCATATAGCATAAGTAACACTGAATTAAAAAAAAACTGTGTTTCTGCATGTTATTCACCCACTTCTACTTGTAAGCCTCAAAAAGATAAGCGACTTCTTCACATTATTTTGACAATGATCCCTGGTTAATGATTTCAATTTCGAAATTCCTGTTTAAAATTACACCTGCAACGATTTAAACACTCTAAAAAATAAGTATTTTTAAATTCATTTTTAACATATTAATAACATTACAATAACATATAAATAACAATTTGTTTAAGACTTTGCAATGGTGAATTTTCCATTAAATATATACATGTTATGCAATGATGCCATTTTCAACTACATCAATCTGTGTATTAATAAGAAATGATAAAGCAATATTTAATTTATTTTGAAATTTAGATGATGAAAACATTCATTAGTCTAATACCTTGGACTTTTTTTGGAGGGGGCAGAAGGTGGCTCCCAAACACTATGTGAGTTCTAAAATTCTGAGGTAATCTGTTCAAATATTGGTATTCTTAATTATTATCTGCCTAATAATTCTTTAATCAATCTTCATTTTAGGAAACCACATTTATGTGTTTGACAAACTAAAATACCAAATTTACTTCTAGTAGTGATCAGTAGGTAGTAACAAGATAACTTCTGAATTCATGTGCATATAGTATAATCAAAATTGTACACATGATCATATGAGTTGTAGTTAAAACAGACTTGCACTGAAAAAAAATGTGGGCCCTTAACTATATTGTTGGGCCTCTGGATTTTTTTTATCCTACCACTACTTCTTGTTTGAGACTTTCTTTGTACGTAAATACGTCCGTCCGTATGTACGAATTTCCGTCAAGCTTTTCTCAGAAACCGTACAGAAGAACAATTTGAAATTTGGCAGGGTCGTTCAGTATTACAAGTTGTACGTCCTAAGCGACTTTTAGACCTGTCGAACAACTACTTGTTTGGGACTTTCTTTGTACGTAAATACGCCCGTCCGTATGTACGAATTTCCGTCAAGCTTTTCTCAGAAACCGTACAGGAGAACAATATGAAATTTGGCAGGATGGTTCAGTATTACAAGTTGTACGTCCTAGGCGACTTTCAGACCTGTCGGACAACTACTTTTTGTTTGAGACTTTCTTTGTACGTAAATACGTCCGTCCGTATGTACGAATTTCCGTCAAGCTTTTCTCAGAAACCATAATGGAGAACAATTTGAAAGTTGGCAGGGTGGTTCAGATTTACAAGTTGTACGTCCTAAGCGACTTTTAGACCTGTCGAACAACTACTTCTTATTTGGGACTTTCTTTGTACGTAAATACGTCCGTCCGTATGTACGAATTTCCGTCAAGCTTTTCTCAGAAACCGTACAGAAGAACAATTTGAAATTTGGCAGGTTGGTTCAGTATCACAAGTTGTACGTCCCAAGCGACTTTCAGACCTGTCGGACAACTACTTACTGTTTTGGACTTCCTTTGTACGTAAATAATTCCGTCTGTATGTACGAATTTCCCTCAAGCTTTTCTCAGAAACCGTACAGGAGAACACTTTGAAATTTGGCAGGATGGTTCAGTATTACAAGTTGTACGTCCTAAGCGACTTTCAGACCTGTCGGACAACTACTTCTTGTTTGGGACTTTCTTTGTACGTAAATACGTCCGTCCGTATGTACGAATTTCCGTCAAGCTTTTCTCAGAAACCGTACAGGAGAACAATTTGAAATTTGGCAGGTTGGTTCAGTATCACAAGTTGTACAACCTAAGCGACTTTCAGACCTGTCGGACAACTACTTCTTGTTTGGGACTTTCTTTGTACGTAAATACGTCCGTCCGTATGTACGAATTTCCGTCAAGCTTTTCTCAGAAACCGTACAGGAGAACAATTAGAAATTTGGCAGGTTGGTTCAGTATTAGAAGTTGTACGTCCTAAGCGACTTTTAGACCTGTCGAACAACTACTTCTTGTTTGGGACTTTCTTTGTACGTAAATACGCCCGTCCGTATGTACGAATTTCCGTCAAGCTTTTCTCAGAAACCGTACAGGAGAACAATTAGAAATTTGGCAGGATGGTTCAGTATTACAAGTTGTAGGTCCTAAGCGACTTTCAGACCTGTCGGACAACTACTTCTTGTTTGAGACTTTCTTTGTACGTAAATACGTCCGTCCGTATGTACGAATTTCCGTCAAGCTTTTCTCAGAAACCGTAAAAGAGAACAATTTGAAATTTGGCAGTGTGGTTCAGTATTACAAGTTGTACGTCCTAAGCTACTTTTAGACCTCTCGAACAACTACTTCTTGTTTGGGACTTTCTTTGTACGTAAATACGTCCGTCCGTATGTACGAATTTCCGTCAAGCTTTTCTCAGAAACCGTACAGGAGAACAATTTGAAATTTGGCAAGTTGGTTCAGTATTACAAGTTGTACGTCTTAAGCGACTTTCAGACCTGTCGGACAACTACTTCTTGTTTGGGACTTTCTTTGTACGTAAATACGTCCGTCCGTATGTACGAATTTCCGTCAAGCTTTTCTCAGAAACCGTACAAGAGAACAATTTGAAATTTGGCAGGTTGGTTCAGTATCACAAGTTGTACGCCCTTAGCGACTTTCAGACCTGTCGGACAACTACTTCTTGTTTGGGACTTTCTTTGTACGTAAATACGTCCGTCCGTATGTACGAATTTCCCTCAAGCTTTTCTCAGAAACCGTACAGGAGAACAATTTGAAATTTGGCAGGATGGTTCAGTATCACAAGTTGTACGTCCTAAGCGTCTTTCAGACCTGTCGGACAACTACTTACTGTTTGGGACTTTCTTTGCATGTAAATACGTCCGTCCGTATGTACGAATTTCCCTCAAGCTTTTCTCAGAAACCGTACAAGAGAATAATTTGAAATTTAGCATGATGGTTCAGGATTACAAGTTGTAGGTCCTAAGCGACTTTCAGACCTGTCGGACAAGTACTTCTTGTTTGGGACTTTCTTTGTACGTAAATACGTCCGTCCGTATGTACGAATTTCCGTCAAGCTTTTTTCAGAAACCGTACAGGAGAACAATTTGAAATTTGGCAGTGTGGTTCAGTATTACAAGTTGTACACAATTTGAAATTTGGCGGGTGGTTCAGTATTACAAGTTGTTCGTCCTAAGCGACTTTTAGACCTGTCGGATAATTACTTCTTGTTTGGGACTTTCTTTGTACGTAAATACGTCCGTCCGTACGTACGAATTTCCCTCAAGCTTTTCTCAGAAACCGTACAGAAGAACAATTTGAAATTTGGCAGGATGGTTCAGTATCACACTTTGTACGTCGTAAGCAACTGTCAGACCTGTCGGACAACTGCTTCCTGATTGGGACTTCATTTATCGGGGCATCTGTGTCCCATGGACACATTCTTCGATTTTTTACATTGATCACGTGGTCTGTCAACAATTAAGTTGCGGATTTTAGTCTGGCTGCGGGCAGGGTAAACTCGACTTTTTATCTTAATTGACTAGTTAACAAGAAGTGCCAGTTTTCCTACCTCAAGTCGGCGTTTTCTCCGGGTACTCCGGTTTTCTCCCCCCAATAAAAAAACTGGAACAATGATACCGCCGAAAAATTGCTGAAAGTGGCGTTGAACAACATTTAACTAAACAAACGATTTTATCAAGAAGAATTTACTTGTTTACAAGACAGTTTAATGTTTTATTGTTCAAATGAAAAAGGTGTTTTCAGAAATTTCTGTCTCGCTTATTTTTGTTTGGGACATTCAGTGGGGGCATCTGTGTCCCATGGACACAATCTTTGATATTTTAATGAATTTTTAGCTCACCTGACCCAAAGGGTCATGTGAGCTATTGCCATCACTTGGCGTCCGTCGTCGTCCGTCGTCGTCGTCGTCGTCGTCGTTAACTTTTCTTCAAAAATCTTCTCCTTCAAAACCACTGAAGGGATTGCTGTGAAACTTTGCACATATCATGAGTAAAATGTCCTCTGCCAAGTTTGCACAAATCATGGCCTAAGACCAACCAACATGGCCGCCATGGCTAAAAATAGAACAAGGGGGTCAAAATACAGTTTTTGGCTTATAGTTCAAAAAGTATAACAGATACAGAAAAACCAAAGAGACCTTCCTTCTTCAGCATCAAAAGTTCTACAAAACACTTAATAGGGTCAAAGTTGTATGATGACTCCTAGTAGGAGTTATTGCCCTTTAATTGTCAAAATTGATGATTTTTGCCATTTTTGCCTCAAAATCTTGAAAAATATTAGAACTAGAGAAAAAGTTAGCATTGCTTTATTGTTTTGCTCTATGAGGGCTACAAAAATGACTTTAGGGTCAAGATTGTCTGATTAACCGTTTAAGAGTTATTCCCCTTGAACTGTTTTTATTTTAATCGGTTTTAATTGATTTTTTAAAATCTTCTCCTCTGAAACAACTTAAAAGGACTGCTTTGAAACTTTGTACACGTCATCCGTCAAATGTCCTCAACCAAGTTTGCAGATTAACCAACATGGCCACCATGGCTAAAAATAGGATGGGGGGGGGGCGGTAAAATACAGTTTTTGGCTTATATTTAAAAAAGTGTAACAGATACATGTAAACCGAAGAGACATGCCTTCATCTGCATCAAAAGCTCTACGAAAAACTCCATTGGGTTGAAGTTGTATGATGACTCCTTATAGGAGTTATTGCCCTTTAATTGTCGAAATTGATTATTTTTGACATGTTTGCCTCAAAATCTTGAAAATTATTAGAACTAGAGAAAAAGTTAGCATTGCTTAATTGTTCTGCTCTATGAGGGCTACAAAAATGACTTTAGAGTCAAGATTGTCTGATGAACCGTTTAGGAATTATTCTCCTTGAAAATTTTTGTAATCAATTTTACTTGATTTTAAAAAATCTTCTCCTCTTACACCAATGAAAGGACTGCTTTGAAACATTGCACACATCATCTTTAGGATGTCCTCTACCAAAATTGTGCAAATCATGACACCTGGCTACCTACCTAGCTACATTGGATTAAAATAGAAAAAATGAAAAAAAAAGGGGGGGGGGGGTTGAGAGAGTTTTCGACTGATAGTAAAAAAGAGTATAACAGGTACAGCAAATTTGAAGTGAACCTCCCTTCTCCCTCTAACCATCAAAAGATCCTCCTTATAGGAGTTATTTCCCTTAAAAGGTGAAAATTAATGATTTTTGCAGAATTGTTGGGCAATTTCTTATAGCAAAGAAAAGCTGGATAAAAAAGGGTTGTTTGGTTTCAGGTTCAGGTGAGCGATACAGGCTCCTGGGAGCCTCTAGTTTGGTTTATGTCCTGTTACTAAAAAAACATATAACAGATAGAGTAAAACTGTCTATTGCAAAAATGATCAGCTATTCAAGGCCTACAATTCACTGTATTGGTCTGTAATTGTAAGATGACTCCTTATAGGAGTAATTGCCCTTAAATGGCATTTGTTTTTTAATTTTCCGTTTTTGTCCTGTAACTTAAAAACCATAACGGCTAGAAATGATCAGCAATAAAAGCACCACAATTCACATCACTTAATTGGTTTGAAAATGTCAGATGACTCCTTATAGGAGTTATTTCCCATAAATAGCATTTTTTTTTAATGAAATGATCAGCAATACAAGCCTTACAATTCACATTATAAATCTGAAAATGTCAGATGACTACTAATAGTAGTTATTGCCCTTAAATGGCAATTTTATATGAAATTTTCCGTTTTTGTCCTCTACATTAGAAGCCATAAAAGCTTGAGTGAAATTATAAAATAGCAAAAATGATCAGCAATAAAAGCCCTACAGTTCATTTATCTGGTCTGAAATTTATAGATGACTCCATATAGGAGTTATTGCCCTTAAATCACATTTTTTAATGAAAATTTCCATTTTTGTCCTGTAACTTGAAAACTATAACAGCAAGCTTGAAACTGTGAGTTGCACAAATAATACGCAAAGCAAGGCCTACAAATCATTGTTTAGTCCAAAATTGCTAGAGGACTCTTTATAGGTGTTATTGCCCTTTATTGCGAATTTGAACAAATAATCATTTTTTGTATTATAAATTAATCTATAACACACCTTGTGTAAAACTGTCAATTTCTAAATTTTTGGGTTCCAGGTGAGCGATTACAGGCTCCTGGGACCCTCTTTTTTTATTTTACACATTACCTCTTGTTTATTGTTTTCGTATACTGATTTTAAGCCCAAATATGAAACGAAAACTTGAAGAACACCACAATAAAAACAAGGATATCAAGGAAAACCACTGGGACATTTTTTTTCAAGCATGGCCACAATCATCCTTAGGGTTCCTAGTTTCAAATGTGTTCCCAGGGTGTTGATAAATGAAAATGAATGGCCACAAAAAGTAGAAAAGTGGTGTCAGCACATGATTTTGGTCAATAATATAAGGGCCTGTGCCACTTTGTGGCGGACGCCCTATAGTGATCAGTCTGTCCGTCCGTGTGTCCGTGCGTTTGTCCGAACTAATTGTGTACGGGCTGTAACTGCTTTATCTTTTGAGGTAGGCTTTTGAGAATGTGGGTAGATAATATCAAGGCGATGTGTCGCATACCAAGGTCGATGACCTTTACCTTGACCTCAAGGTCGGCGGGGCCCACAGATGGGTACTATCTGACTGATATCTAGTTATATAAACTATAATAGCCATCGAGAAAACCGTTACGGCAAATTGATCAGTACATTAATGTCTACAATAATTGATAGTAGTCTGAAGTTGTGTAATGGTTTCTTGTAGGAGTTATTGACCTTTAATGACGATTTTTGACAAATTATCAGTTTTTACAGTATAACTTGAAAACTATAAGAGCTAGAGTGAAACTGTGCAGTGCTTTAATTATCAGCAAGACGATGGCTACAAAACACTTTCTTGGCCCAAAATTGTCAAACCACTCCTTAAATGACAATTTTCTGTGAAATTTTCCGTTTTGTACTGTAAGTGTAACTTAAACTTAAGTGCTTCAATTCCCCTTATTACTCTGAAATTATCAGATGACTCCTTATAGGAAATATTGCTAAGTAATGACGATTTTTATCCGCAAGTCGAAGACGGGTCGTATTATGGGAACATCTATGGCGGTCGAGCGGCGTCTACATCGATGTTCTCTCTCTAACTCAAAGTTGGTTTTTGATCAACTTGAAACTTGGGGAAAATGTTTATGGGTATACTAAGTTCGATAACCTGCTAAATCACTTCTGCAACATCAGAGTTATGGCAAGGCTCAATTATTCAGACGCTTTAATTACATCTTACTGTGACGTCATTTTGTAAGTAAAGATATTTTGTTATGGCTTTCCTGGTCTAAATATCGAGCCATAAAAATAGAGTTATTATTTTGTCTCCACCTTTTGGTACCGAAATTACAACAAGGTTATCGCAGACGCAATTTTATATGCGTCTGGGTGATCGAGACTAAGTTATGGCCTTTTATTTATACAAGAAATTTAAAATTCGTCTTGTCCGCTTTCTTACTCAAGCATTTGTTGTTCAATTTTTATGAATCTAATATATTATATCTCGGCCAGGTTTAAAAACCATCTAAATGACTTCAGCCACTTCAGAATTATGACCCTTTATACAGAAAATGAAAAACTCTACTTTGATCGCTTTCTAACTCAAACAGTTATCCGATCTTCATGAAATTTAGGGTAAAATGTTTATGGGAATAATATCTCAGCAAAGTTCAATAATTAGCCAAATGACTTCAGTCACTTCGGAGTTATGGGTCTTTATTTAAAATGTTTCCATGTTTCAATCATGGCTGAAAGAAACGAGACTCGTAACAAAACTGACTTATCTCGATGTAACTAGTGAAAACTATCCATTGAAATAGATTTTACGGGAAACACGCATTTTTAGGTTAAAGTGTTCAAAAGTTGTTTTATGCAAAATTATGAGTCGAAAAATTAGTCTATCACTGTTTTAAATCACGATATTGCTTTCCAAACGTTTTGTACCTACAGTCGATAAATGAAGAAAAAAATAAAATAGTACATTAATGTGTAGATCGGGAAGTCGTTATTTAAAGAACGTTTCTGGTAATTTTCATCACGATATGTTGCCAAACTACAGAGATACTTAGGTTTTTTAAGGGTGCCTTATGTCACGTAAAACACATGGCAAATTATGGCAAATTTTTTCAAGGCAATGAAAATGCGCGCGGGAATCAAACATGGGCAACAGAAATTCACGAAAAAAAACCAATTCAGTAATGAAAGTGTTAAAATGGATATTTCATCTTCCTTCTTTTGCAGTTTGCAGAATTTAGTTGAATATTAATTTAAGGAATAGCGTAGAATTATGTAAGAGTAGCCATGAGTCATGCTTTTTAGTATTTTTTACACGCTTGTCATTAATAGTGGATAAAAATTGTTAACGTTGACAAAATAAGTCAGGAATATGCTTTAAAGTCAACCTTTGATTAGTTGACTATGAAAAAAAAATCATACATCTTAATAAATGGTAAACTTTCATTTTTGTTCGATCTCTTCTTTAAATAATTGTAAAAAGGTTGACGCTTGATATATCAACCTTGCCAATACCAACATTCTGTACTTTTAAGCAAACTTGTATATTTCTTCCAGTAAATATGGTAAGATATGGAACTACTACACAGAGTACAACATTGACATATAATGTTACACCATTTACATCATTTAGTGCACAGCTTGCCGTCACAGGTCCAGCAACAAATGATTTTCTGTCCATGTCATGTTCTAGCACAATGGATCGTAATTACTTAGACGCGTGGTGGAAGATCACGTTCATTGATGTAATGTTTTATACAACTGTCCTGATTTTTGGTCGGAAAGACTGTAAGTTAGATTAAATCAGAGAATACAAAAATTACTTAAATTTAAAGGTTGACAACAGCTTAGGGAATTAAGGTACGGCTATGCAGAGTATCACCTATAGACTAGGAATTATTTTAAACCAAAAGCACGTACGAACAAGCACTAAATTGCTAACTATCTTTTCTGTAAAATATATTATTTGTTACATTTATGTACATTTTCAATTGAGTTCAAAAAGCGACGTTTCGTCCTGTACATATATGAGGATATGAAATAAGGGTCAAGTCGGCACACACATTATAGCCTAATTTTCGATTATCGGAGTATTTTCGTTCACTGCGAAGCTGTACCACAACTGCACAACATATTGCTAGAGATGCCAGGTCAAATCAAAATAATTGTTACTAATTTATGATTGTATGATAACTTGGACGCAAATGCACAAGAAACAGTTTAAGCATTGCCGGTTAAAAAGCTGTGAAGATTTAAATTTAGTAAGTTTATGCTTATATTTTTCCACGATGACCGCCATGGTAAAATGCACCTTTCTGGACTTTTTTAATGATATATGTCATTTATATCTCTGTTTGCCATAGATTTACACATGTTTCTCTAGAAGGACCAATGATAACTCCATGTTGGTATGCAATATACAAAAATAAAATTGTCAAAACCCCTGTTTTGTTATGACAACCAATCGAAATACAGATTTTCGGGATTTTTGTCCCAGATCGCAAAATGTCGCAGAGACATTGTTTTCCTCTTCGTCTGTATGTCCGCAGCACTTTGTGGACGCATCTTTTCTGAAACGGTTTGGCCGATTGCTTCGATATTTTGTAGGATTAATAGTTATGTGTAGATGTACATACTATACCTTTATTTTAATTTGTCCAAATTTTAAAAAATTTTATGGGACCGTTTCAGCACTATAATATACGTCAAAGGGTCAGAGGAGCTATTGTCATCACTTTGCGTCCGTCGTCGTCGTCGGTGTCTAAACGTTTTGAATTTTAATGTTCTTCTCTTAAACCACTTGGCCAGTTGAAACTAAACTTGGCCATAATGTTCATTGGATGGACCTTTAAAAAGTTTGTGTTTTTTATTGGATTGGAAAACTAATATGGCCGCTACCGAAGGACTTAGTTAAACATAGGACCCTATGGGTGAAAAGTAAAAAAAGCAACTTCTCTGAAACCGGTTAACCAATAAAAACAAAACTCATTAGCAATATTGTTTGGATGGTCCTCTATCAAGTTTATGGTTTTTTTTATATGCCAATTGGAAATTCAAAATGGCCGCCACCGCAGGACGTACATGTAGTTTTGCATTGGATCCTATGGGAAAAAGGTAAAAAAAATGCTTCTTTTCTGAAACTGGTTAACCAATCGAAACAAAATTTACTACCAATGATTCTTGGATGGTCCTCTATGACTTTTATGTTTTTTATGCAAATCCGAAAATCAAAATGGCCACCACTGCAGGACTTAGTTAAACATAGGACCCCATAGGAAAAGTTTTTAAATTGCTTCTTTTTTGAAACCGGTTAACCAATAGAAAATAAACTTACTAGCAATATTGTTTGGATGGTCCTCTAAAAAGTTTGTTTTAATGTCAATTGGAAATTCAAAATGGCCACCGCTGCAGGACTTTGTTTAACATTGGACCCTATGTGAAAAAAGTAAAAAAAGGCTTCTTTTCGAAAACCGGTTAACCAATCGAAACAAAACTTACTATCAATTATGCTTGGATGGTCTTCTATTATGTTTATTGTTTTTATGCCAATTGGAAAATCAAAATGGCCGCCACCGCAGGACTTAGTTTTACATAGTCCTTATGGTAAGATGTTTTAAAGGGCTACTTCTCTGAAACTGGTGAACTAATGGAAACAAAAATTACAAGCAATATTGTTTGGTTGGTTCTCTATCAAGTTTATGTTTGTTATGCCACAGCATGACTTAGTTTAACATTGGTCCCTAAGGGAAAATTAAAAGAAAAACGTTTTCTTCTCTGAAACTAGTTAACCACTGGAAACAAAACTTACTGTCAATATTGTTTGAATATTAAAAATTTATTGAAAATAACAGGACCTAGTTTAACTTCAGGGAAATGTTATTTTTATTCCCTATAAAATCAGGTGAGCGATACAGGCTCTTAAGAGCCTGTAGTTTTCAAGTCGTACATATTCGAACACCTTTGGGAGTCTAATATTGGACTGCCATTCGTATAACAAACAAAAAGTGCATTGTTGGGCACAGTGAACCACAATTTTAACAAAAATCTCATTACTTTATTTACATATCATTTCATCATTATAGGGAAGGTCTTTGATCTGTCACGTAGTCTAAAAAGTATAGTCACTGAAAGCTTCAAACTGTTATTTTATTTTCCACTCGAAAACGTCAATTATAAACACCTAAATTTTTGGCCGTCGAATGATATCGGGTATATCCACCGTTAGCATAAATGGCTGCTGCTACCCTGCGCAGCATACTGCAAGTAAGGCGTCTAATTTGTTGAAGCGTTATTTGTCGCCATTCCCGGTGTAATTGAGCTTCCAAATGTTGCAAATTCTGTGGAGGAGGTTACAGAGCTTGTAATTGCCTTCCCAATTGATCCCATAGATGCTCTATTGTGTTGAGATCTGGACTTCTTGCAGGCCACGGAAGAGTGATTTCATCTTAACCCAAAATAGTTGCTTCATCCCAGTCCGCCAGCCGCCACTAAGGCCATTCGTTGGTCAGTCTTTGTCTTAATTTTGACAAGAAACACCGTCATTTGTATCGTTGCATAATCTTCTAGACTAATATTATATTATTTTTTGTTTATGCTGTATCGTCATGTTTGTCGATCCGATACTTAATAAGCTTACTGGTTGGTATATCCTTTAGACTTTTTATATAAGATTTTGAACTACCTGTATTGTGTATTTACATGATCCCAGTGATCCATTGCCAAATGAAAAAATACTTTAAGCATTTAGAGTTAAACGCCACTGATCAGTCTTAAGTAGACGAAACCCGCGTCTGGCGTGATGAATTTGTCACCGTGGTAATTTTGAATACATCTTGTTTAAATATTTGAGCAAAGCCAAGTAACTGCACGGCACGTCCGCGGGTGGCGGACTGGGAAGCAACTATTTTGGGTTAAGTTGGAATGAGAAAGTTTAAGATCAAAATGCAATGACTTGTTTACGTCATTTATTTATATTGATATGTTGCATAATCTTCTAGACTTATATATTATTTTTTTTTGTTTATGCTGTATCGTCAACGTTTGTCGATCCGATACTTAATAAGCTTACTGGTTGGTATATCCGTTAGACTTTTTATATAATGATTTGAACTACCTGTATTGTGTATTTACACGATCCCAGTGGACTTATATTATTCCATCGCCAAATGAAAAAATGCTTTAAGCATTTAGAGTTAAACGCCACTGATGAGTCTTAAGTAGACGAAACGCGCGTCTGGCGTAATGAATTTGTCCCCTTGGTAATTTTGAAAACATCTTTTTGTAATATTTGAGCAAAGCCAAGTAACAACACGGCACGTCCGCGGGTGGCGGACTGGGAAGCAACTATTTTGGGTTAAGTTGGAATGAGAAAGTTTAAGATCAATATGTTATGACTTGTTTACGTCATTTATTTATATTGACATTCAATGACTAAGGCCATTCGTTGGTCAGTCTTTGTCTAAATTTTGTCAAGAAACATCGTCATTTGTATCGTTGCATAATCGTCTAGACTTATATATATATATTTAAAAGGCGTCGTCAACACTTTATTGAACCTTTTGCTTGATATCTTTGTAAGCTTTAGCCCTAGGTCCATCACATTTGGTCTAGCAGTATTTTATGATTAGTACTTGTCAGTCAGTCACATCACCTTGACCTCAATAGTGACTACGTTAAAGTTTTTGGATTAGGGCAGTTCCTCTGTAACAATGCATGGTAGGATGACAATATTTGGTACAAAGGTTGCTGATAAATAGTGCATGACTGTCGGGTAGTTATAACCTGACCTTGAACTTAATGTTACATTCCAGCGACTACGTTAAAGTTCTTGTATTAGGGCAGTTCATATGTAACCTTGTATGGTAGGATGTTAGTATTTGGTATATAGGTTGCTGATGAATAGTACATTACTGTCTGGCAGGTGTCACCTGACCTTAACCTCAATTTAACGGTCCACCGACTATGTTAAGGTTTTGTATTGATGCAGTTCCTCTGTAACCATGCATGGTAGAATGACAAGGTTGCTGTCTTGTAGGTGTCACCTGACCTTGACGACAATTTCACGGTCCAGCGACTATGTTAAAGTTTTTGGAGTGGGTCCGTTTCTCTGTAACCATGAATTGTAAATTTTAAATGATAACAATTTAATGTTATTTACGTAATGCTTATTACGTTATTTTTTCGTTACTGATGCAGAATGCAGGCGTGACATTTTTCTTTTTCCACACTTGTTGTTTATCTGCTATTTCTATGAAAAATTTCGAAATTGTTTATGTGATGAATGTTTACTACAGTATGTTATGTCAGCGAATGTGCAAACTTTTATTAATAATGCCAATGTATTCTTTATATTTATTTTATACCATGCATATGATAGTCCACAATTGATATTTGTCATAATTATTGCTATAATTTAATAATATTTGCTTCAGTCAATAATCGTTTAGCTGGATACTCTTTGTACATAAGCAATACCAGCAGCACAATTCCCAGTGGCTATCTTTGCTATCATGACGAAGGACCTAATCTTCCATTGATTAACCAGACTGTGATTTGTTATCAACTTGGATTTTCTCTCATAATTTACCAAAGTCGAAAAACAAGTTTTCCTATTAGTTATTCGTCGTACGCTTGTTTAGAACTATGTGACGTACAAGTATATGGTATGTTTTTTTTATACAATTAGATATATATGCTTTCCCGTACAACTACTAAAAGGATTATATTGACATGTTCACATCACCCGCCTTTACTTTGATTTCAATTGATCATACGAACATCATAATCTAGATCATCTGCGTATGCATCCCCAGGTTAAGTCCACGACAAAACTGTGGACAATTTACCGCATGCATTATATATTGTTGTGGTTGGTGGGATCAATGTACAAAAGTGACATATCAATCCAGTTTCTTTGTCTTAGCTCCACCCTCTAAGTACCGTCTTTGAAAATTTGGCAGGTCGAACAGTAAAAAGTTAACAGACATTTTGCACGAATTTTTCAGACATCCCATATGACCTCTATCGAATATTTGGAACAGGTATGTTGACTGAACGAGCGGAACAGCTAGGTTAAATTTTGGTAAAAGCTGGTATGTTCCGTTTTCAAAATTACATTAATCTGGATGGAAACTTTTATTGAATTCAATGCGAGGTGCTTTCTTTCAATGAGACAGTCGGAAGCCCAGCAAAATTGTTTGCAAATAAATGGGAAAAAAATATCACAGAAAGACATTGCATGTGTATTTGTTGTAGTGCATTTTTTGTTGTATTTTTTAGCCATGCCCATAATATGTAATCTGATTAGTCGACATTGGTAGCACCATGATGTCACAATCAACTGAAAATATTCTTGGAAAACATTAAGCAATCAGAAAATTAGGATTGTCTGTGTATTTTAAGATGTGGCGCCTATATTAAAATCCTACAATTTACAGTAAACAACAGATTAAAGCATTTTACAGTTGCTGCATAATACAACATTAGTGTTTTGTCATAAAGCTCTCGCATTTCTTATTCGGCTCAATTCAAGGCAAATGCTCGGCGCGTCCTCGCGTTTCCACAGTCCCTATGCCCAAGATGCTTGTTTTTTTGTTTGAATGGTGTTTTAACGCCACTTTCAGCAATTTTTCAGCTATTTCATGGCGTCCAGTTTTTATTGGGGGAGGAAGCCGGAGTACCCGGAGAGAACCCCCGACCTGCGGTAGGAAAACTGGCAGCCCAAGATGCAATCTATATATTTCGAATGCACACTTACAATTAGTATGTATTCCGATTTTGTTGCTTGTAATAAGTCATAACGAAAACAGAACACACCTTTTTTATTATGAAGGTTTTCGTAGTCTAAGCTTAGTCCTATACTACTGAGTTTTTGCTGTGTATTTTTTATTTTTATTTTACACACATTGTCATATATGTACCTCGGTTAATGAAGCTTTATTTTTATTTTGCTGATTTGGCCGAGTAGTCTAAGGCGCTGGACATAATGCAGTCGAATGGGTGCCTCAGTGTCACAACGGTGCTATTTTGAATTCCGTGGAGGGTAAAGAAAAATTTGACAGTATTTAAATCTAATTCTAACTGTGTTGGGTTTAATTTGTAGACGTATAAATATTTGATGTTAACACTGTATTGTTGATGCTGCAGAAATCCGCTGTATAGATATATTATATGGTTGTCACATACTTATGCGTTCGTGTATAACTTACTTACTGTGACTGTTTGACAAGTAACTTTGTCATCCTATATAATATATACAAAAATACTGAGTTAGATTACTGTCAGATTTAAACGTATTTGTTACGAAAATTTCTATCTTCACACGGTAGTGCACATGTACTATGTCTATATGTACGATTTATCTCAGTTAATGAAGCTATATTTTTATAGCGGATTGGTCGATTTGAACAAAGCCAAGTGGGTAGCGGATGGTAAAGGCAATATAGTAAAATGTTAAGTTCGATTATAGCTTTGGGAAAATTCAAGATCAAATATTTGATTTGATGATTTGTTTACGTCATTTATTTATGTTGACACTGACTACGGCCATTCGTTGGTCTAACTAAGGCTTTAATTTTGACAAAAACACCGTCATTTGTATGGTTGCATAATCTTCAAGACTTGTAAATTATATGTTTATTATAGGAGATAAATTTTTAGAAGTGTTTAAATTTATATTCCAATTCGTCAGCATATTTTCCCTTCAATTGAATATTTTCTTGGTCGTCAAGTAAGTATTGTTTACACTATATAACTAAGCTGTTCCTTACAGTGGTGGACATCCAGATTGAAAACCCAAGTAAGTTTTTTGCCCGAACTTTGTACTGCTACGCTCAAGTAATTTAAGTAAAACATGTGCTCTGAACTTTATAGACCACAAGAATATCAGAAACATTTCTCGTGGTCCAAAATTCAGAGAACCTCAACCTGCAGACTGGAATTCAAATTTCAAAACTATTATGGATGTTATAAAAGACTAAAAGAGAATTGATTAAGATAGAAAGGGAACAAGACCCAGAACTAGATACATTGTCTAACTGGGTAAGAACAATAATGTTTTGGAACAAGGTCGAATTAAAAATCTTAGACACTGCAATAATGATTGATTTAAATCTGTATTCAATGCTTTGAGGTGCCTCATTAAACTAGTCGCCACGACTGTATCAATCGTGTACAGTAATACTTTTTATTTATATATTTATGTGGTCTTTTTCTTGGGGTTGATATATGTTGTGCATGAAGGTAATAACATGTAAGTTTTTCTTTACATAGTATCGTTTTAATTAATGCATATATGCAAAATAAAGCAACACATGTAATAGGTTAACCTATAGGTTAGACAAAAACGCTCACTAAGATGGAAAGAAAAAAAGTAAAATAAACGGTTTCACTTAGTGTAACTTACTTTACAGTACATGAAGTTTAACCATATTGTTACTCTAACTTAGTGTAGTTTGAGTTGATTTATTTTTAGCACTAGACCTGAGAATCCAGGTTCTATTTAATCATTCAATTTTGTCATCAAGAATGCGCACACGATGCCTTCGATGTTTTAATCGAAGACTAATAAAAACTCGACAAATAATTCGGAATACACTAAGCCAAAAGCTTAACAGCTTTCCTTCACAGTTGTTCCGAATACTTTGAGATAAAAGTTTACTTTGTACTTGAAAGTCTGAAATAAAATTCTTTATTGTTAGTGTTCACAAAAACCAAATAAAGCACTCAACTAAGAGTAAGATTAAGATTCACTTTTAAAATACAGGTTGTATGATGACTTTGTATGGAAATAGCTGTAATATCTTCTGCTCAACTAATTGCATCAATCAACATTGCTTTCCTGAAAATGGAAGCTGTATTTGGGGGTGCAAGTCTCCTGGTAAGTAATATGAATTATTTGGTTAAGATAAAAAAAAGAATGGACTTTTAAGCATATAAAGAATTGATGCCATTAAGAGGGTGTCCATGAAAAAACCAGGCAATAGCAGGCACATCACAACACTCAGATTTCAATGAAACTCTATATATATTCTTTACATGTCATAAAATGAAGAAAATATATATATTAAAAACAATTGTTCAATGGTTGCCATGGTTACCAAGACTTTTATATATTTGGGCTAAAAACAGATAAAAAACCCAGTTTTTTCTCTGTTTTTGCATTTTCACTACTTTAAAACTTTTCTAAATAGGTCTTAATGATATTGATATGAGATAATATGACACTTGAAAAACCTACTCCACAGAAATATCTGGGTTTCAAGATTATGGTCATGAGGTAGGATATTCATAAAATTGGCCCAAAACACTACAGGCCAAATTAGCAAAAATCGCCTATTTCCAAAAGCTTCTAGAATATCATTCATTTCATATACAACGAATCCATTATTAGTGAGTGATACAGTGATATATATTCTTTTGTTTAGAAAAAAAAATTACTGGGATCAGACAAAGGTCAATCACACAACAGCAGAACAATTACCACCCGTTTGTGGAAAATCGGTAGTCAGAAAATGCTGAACTTTATCAAAACAGGAAAGTAGAAGAACAACAAACCTGAATTCATATCCAACTATATAAATACACCTTTAAAAATTTAAAAACTGCATACCAAATGTCAAGAAGAAAGCAAATGGCACCACATCTTGCAATATTTTCAAATTGTCCAAGTCCATGGACCATAACCATACTAAATACAAGTAGTTGTTTGTGTTGTGATATAGCAAAATTAGACTTGAAACTGAACCATTTCACTAACAACAATAAAATTAAGGCAGTGACCTCCAAAATGTTATTCTTCCATACATACACACCATTTGTGTTTGAAAAAAGTCCATTTTGCAGCAAAAGTGCCATTTTCTAACAGAATCATGCCAAATGGCAAGATGAGCATGTTTCAATATATGTCTATAATCACTGAAAAAAATCAGAAAGATCTGTTTATAGAAGGTCTTTCAGTTTAAGATTAAAAAACTACAATGTCGATCCCTTTTATGCCATTGATAAGGTGCAGGTAATAACTCAAGTTTATTGGTAATGAGGGGCATTTGGTGAATGCAGCTATTGAGACTTCAGGAATCAGAACATGTCTTGTGTGTTTGAATTATGTTAGTTAACTTCAATATTTTCATAAATTTTACACACAATAAAGTGACAATATACATATTATATTAGTAACAACATTTTCATAACGTGTACAAATAACATGAACAATCAAATAACATAAAAAAGTAACAACATCATAAAACAAGTAACAAACTTCTTCAGAAGTCTCATCATAGAAGTTTTTTGGTACATTTGAGCCAGAGATGGATGTAAAAATGAATCAATAATAGGTCACTCTGACTAAATCTATCACTAGATGTTTTATTAAGCTAATTATAAGTGCTTTTCCAGAAAAAGGGGAAGGGCGGCACTTTTTATTTTACACTACCATGCATAAAATATTTTAAAATTGATTTTATCTTACCAAGCTATGTACTTTGTATCTATTAAAAAAAAATTAATGACCACTGACCCAACACATTTTTTACACTAAAGTGTCTTTCTTCACCCAAAGTATACATAATAGCCCTAACATAGCAAGGCCTGTATGTGGAGTTTTCTGATGTTTGTACACTCTACTGAGGCTTAATACAAAATACAAACATAAAATTTGAAAATAGCATTGGGCTCAGGGTGGCCGAGATGTCTAAGGCACTGGATTACATACTGGACTATTGATATCCTGTCAATGTCATAGTCAACCACCCTGTCAAATTTCAAATCATTCGAATGTGTGGTTTCTGAGAGTAGCTTGACAAATTCCCATAGGCCCAGCTGCAAGCAGAAAGAAGGAGTCCAACAGGTCTTAAAATCGCTAAGGACATACTGTTTGTAACCACCCTGCCAAATTTCAAATCAATCCCATGTATGGCTTGTGA
The DNA here is from genome assembly GCA_944474755.1 of Limnoperna fortunei. Classification (NCBI taxonomy): domain Eukaryota; kingdom Metazoa; phylum Mollusca; class Bivalvia; order Mytilida; family Modiolidae; genus Limnoperna; species Limnoperna fortunei. The sequence goes on from OX104115.1 coordinate 33,045,536, forward strand.
GAAAAGTTTGACAGAGATTTTCATATCAGTTGGTCCGAAACAGGAAGTAGGTGTCTGACAGGTCTGAAAGTCAGTTAGGGCATATGGTTTGTCAAACCGAAACCACCCTGCCAAATTTAAAATCATTTTCAAGTGCAGTTTCTGAAAGAAACGAAAATATTTATATGGATGGACACAAGTACAACTTAATGATCCCCTCCCCATCCCCGGACCATAAAAAAACCGCTTCCACAGCTGTATGTTATTATGTTTGCAGTTATCTGCCAAAGGTTGGTGATGGCCCTATATAGCTTATGGGCATAAAAAAAGGTGTAAAACCCAAACACTCGCTAACTGAAAACAACAAGCAGATTATTGACAAATTGAATGAACAAGGTCCATCTCAGTTTCATGTCTGGCAATTTCATTTTTTTATATCATTCAAATCCTCATTATTTTCTTCCTGTACCGATTTACAAGTCCTGCTGTGAAGAAATCTTGAAAACAATCCCTGAATTTGTTGTGAACTTAGCCAATCATCAGGTGTAAATATTCTTTTTCCACTTTCATCTCGGACTGATCTTATTTTCTTTGAAGCCTCGGTAGACTTGTACTTTCTTCCTGTTTTTTTACCTTCTTCGAACAAGCCTTGAACAAAATCTTTTACTGCTGGGCTAAACCTTTTGTTGGCTCTTTTCCCTTTCAATGCCCAACCTGTGTTCAGTATTGATGTTTCATCTTGTAAATAACACTTTGCTTGAACTTGGTGATTGTTTCCTTGATGCTGGTTCATTTTGAACTCTAAAGAACGTTCAAGTGATCAGTAGGATTACCTTTATGATTTACTATGTTCTGATGGATGTTGTACTGTTGTAAAGACACAAATGTCAAACCACATTCACGACATGTGTTATCATCCTTTTCCTAAACAATAAAAAAAATGTTTCTTTGATTGCTACATACATCCAAAATAGTGTACAAAATGTGATTGTAAATTGTTGTATAAGGATGAACACTGAAAAAAAATTTGGTTTGATTTTCGTCTTCCTTAAAAAGATTTGACATATTCTAAACAAATCATTGGCAACACAACAAGTGTTGTGGCAACAAGTAGAAACTGATTACCCTTCCAGAACACCTTAGTTCACTTTCAGGTTCACAGGAGTTTACCTTGATGATTGCAGTTGTGTTTTTTATTTTCATAGTGTCATTGTTTTCAGATTTTGTCTTTTTTTAATGAAATTTTAGATCTGAAGGCCTCTTCAGTATGTATGGTGTTTCTTTGGAAGTTGTAACTAGATATCAGCATATCAATCCGTAATATTACTAGTTATACTAGTATGTACCTGAGTTAGCAGTTCATGGTTAGACAAGTTTATTTTCTAACATGTCATGCATCTCCTCTGGCACGTCTTGATCTTCTATGTCAAGTGTAGTGTGCGCCTAAACTATAACGATCAATTTCAAAGAATTTATTGGCGTGTAAACCTGGCGACTCACAAGCACAATGAAAAAGAGTAAAAAAATTCCTTCAAAATAATATTGAATATGTGTAATTTGTAAAAGATTGTGACTATTTTAAACATCTACAGTCAATACTGAGGGGGATGTTAGTTTTTTAAATCCATTGTTAGAGTGATATTATAGTAAAAACATACATGAAACTGGAATGCAGGTAACTTACAAACCTAATTACATATACAAAAACATTTTCATTACAGTTTTCCCAGCAACTACGAATCCGAGGCTCTTTTTTATATTTGGTATGCAGCATCAGCATGGGGTCCCATAATATGTGAAAACCGCCTAGTAATTACATGTACCTGTTCGCTATCCAATGCACTATGCTTCCTCTTTTTCTGTCCAATAGTTATACTCATTCCCTGTCTTGTCACTTTTGGAGTTTCTAGTATCTGAAATCAACAGTAAAAAATTATCAATGATAACAAATTTTAAACAATGTAAAATGTTAAAGAAAACATACCAAGCATTTTATGTATAACCACAATGTTTTTTCTAAAAAGTTTATATCATTATTATACACAGGTAATTACATTATGTCGTAACATCATGTCCATACATGTAATTTGGTTATGCTGTAAATGCATATTTCAAGAAGTATCCTATCATCAGCAGCATTTGAGAGTTTGACTTTACATGTAAATTTTGGATTTAATTAGATTTGGAATACATGTAAGTGTATGCAACACACCCTCCATAAATCAATGGCAGGCGAGACAAAAACAATCTTGAAAAGTCCCATGATGGATGAAAGCGCTATGTAACAACCCGTTTTGCAATAACAACCCGTTTTGCAATAAAATTTTCAAACATGTATAAATTGTTTGTTATGATGTTGTGGGTTTTCTATACACAAGTATAAATATACCGATATACTATTATAAGTATAAATCCTCTTTTTTATCATATTTTTCTTCTTCAGAAGTTTATTGCAAAACGGGTTGGAGTAGTCAACCAGTTTTGCAATAAGAACGCATTTTGCAATAACCCGTTTTGCAATAAAATTGTCAAACATGTACAAATCGTACTTTATTATGTTGGGGATTATCTATCTACAAGTACAAATATAACGATATACTATTATAAGAATATATTATGTTTCATCATATTTTTTTCAACATAAGAAGTTTATTGCCAAACGAGTTGGAGTAGTCAACCCGTTTTGCAATAAGAACGCATTTTGCAATAACCCGTTTTGCAATAAAATTGTCAAACATGCACAAATCGTTCTTTATGATGTTGTGGATACTTTGTGGATTATCTATCCACAAGTACAAAATATAACGATATACTATTATAAGTATATATTGTCTGTTTCATCATATTTTTCAACATATGAAGTTTATTGCCAAACGGGTTGGAGTAGTCAACCCGTTTTGCAATAAGAACGCATTTTGCAATAACCCGTTTTGCAATAAAATTGTCAAACATGTAAAAATCGTACTTTATTATGTTGGGGATTATCTATCTACAAGTACAAATATAACGATATACTATTATAAGAATATATTATGTTTCATCATATTTTTTTCAACATAAGAAGTTTATTGCCAAACGGGTTGGAGTAGTCAACCCGTTTTGCAATAAGAACGCATTTTGCAATAACCCGTTTTGCAATAAAATTGTCAAACATGCACAAATCGTTCTTTATGATGTTGTGGATACTTTGTGGATTATCTATCCACAAGTACAAAATATAACGATATACTATTATAAGTATATATTGTCTGTTTCATCATATTTTTCAACATACGAAGTTTATTGCCAAACTGGTTGGAGTAGTCAACCCGTTTTGCAATAAGAACGCATTTTGCAATAACCCGTTTTGCAATAAAATTGTCAAACATGTACAAATCGTTCTTTATGATGTTGTCGATACTTTGTGGATTATCTATCCACAGAAACAAATATAACGATATACTATTATAAGTATCCATCCTCTGTTTCATCATATTTTTCAACATCAGAAGTTTATTGCCAAACGGGTTGGAGTAGTCAACCCGTTTTGCAATAAGAACGCATTTTGCAATAACCCGTTTTGCAATAAAATTGTCAAACGTGTACAAATCGTTCTTTATGATGTTGTCGATACTTTGTGGATTATCTATCCACAGAAACAAATATAACGATATACTATTATAAGTATCCATCCTCTGTTTCATCATATTTTTCAACATCAGAAGTTTATTGCCAAACGGGTTGGAGTAGTCAACCCGTTTTGCAATAAGAACGCATTTTGCAATAACCCGTTTTGCAATAAAATTGTCAAACATGTAAAAATCGTACTTTATTATGTTGGGGATTATCTATCTACAAGTACAAATATAACGATATACTATTATAAGAATATATTATGTTTCATCATATTTTTTTCAACATAAGAAGTTTATTGCCAAACGGGTTGGAGTAGTCAACCCGTTTTGCAATAAGAACGCATTTTGCAATAACCCGTTTTGCAATAAAATTGTCAAACATGCACAAATCGTTCTTTATGATGTTGTGGATACTTTGTGGATTATCTATCCACAAGTACAAAATATAACGATATGCTATTATAAGTATATATTGTCTGTTTCATCATATTTTTCAACATACGAAGTTTATTGCCAAACAGGTTGGAGTAGTCAACCCGTTTTGCAATAAGAACGCATTTTGCAATAACCCGTTTTGCAATAAAATTGTCAAACATGTACAAATCGTTCTTTATGATGTTGTCGATACTTTGTGGATTATCTATCCACAGAAACAAATATAACGATATACTATTATAAGTATCCATCCTCTGTTTCATCATATTTTTCAACATCAGAAGTTTATTGCCAAACGGGTTGGAGTAGTCAACCCGTTTTGCAATAAGAACGCATTTTGCAATAACCCGTTTTGCAATAAAATTGTCAAACGTGTACAAATCGTTCTTTATGATGTTGTCGATACTTTGTGGATTATCTATCCACAGAAACAAATATAACGATATACTATTATAAATATCCATCTTCTGTTTCATCATATTTTTCAACATCAGAAGTTTATTGCCAAACGGGTTGGAGTAGTCAACCCGTTTTGCAATAAGAACGCATTTTGCAATAACCCGTTTTGCAATAAAATTGTCAAACATGCACAAATCGTTCTTTATGATGTTGTGGATACTTTGTGGATTATCTATCCACAAGTACAAAATATAACGATATACTATTATAAGTATATATTGTCTGTTTCATCATATTTTTCAACTTCAGACGTTTATTGCCAAACTGGTTGGAGTAGTCAACCCGTTTTGCAATAAGAACGCATTTTGCAATAACCCGTTTTGCAATAAAATTGTCAAACATGTACAAATCGTTCTTTATGATGTTGTCGATACAAATATAACGATATACTATTATAAGTATATATTTTAACTTCTTTTAAATACTCAATAGATTAGCAAAGTTGGTTATTTCAAATAACCTAACTTGGTATTTCAGCACTTGACTGATTGTGACGTCATAATAAGATGTATTGATGACGATGGCTATGCATGAATTCTTCCGCAAACAACAAGTGACGACACTAAAAAAATTGAATTGCAAATATTATTTGATTACTTGTAAAATTTTGTTCTTGTTACTTCATTTTTACTTTAGAATTTTAAATATAAGGTTTGTTTTCAATTGTTGGTTAAATTATTGGATATAAACGACTTTGAATCGATTTACGCTGTAACATAAACGCGGTTATTCAGCGTTCCTTATTGGCTTATCTAGGAACTATTTTGAATATAAATATATATCAGCACCTATACCATCGAACTTCTGATATATAAATGGCGACATCAAAAGTTTATTGCAAAACGGGTTTAAGTAGTCTATATATCTTTATTCCCAGTGAACCAGAATCAATCGTACAGAGATTAAACATACAGTTTTAAATAGAATAATATATACAATAAACAAAGGTACAAACAGAAATTGCGGTACAGAGAGAAAACAAACAATACACAATGTCAATATTTGTTCAGTAAAGAACAAAGCATAAAAAGACTACCCTGGAGAATCTATCTTTTTCAATACAATTCTAATAAACTTACTTAGATTTGAACAAATTATCAACATTAATGATTTGTTGACAAGTTTTAATTATACTCTACGTAATATAAATAACGTCAACCAGCGATCGTGGTAGGTTGGTTAATGTATGAACAGTGCTATTGCCATATTTCATGAGGGTGTTTGTCCAATGATTCAATTGATCGACAAATAATGTCACTCCCTTTGGTCATATATGCTAGTGTTAATGATATGATTTTGTCACATTTAGTAATGTAGACAATTAGACAGAGCAGCCCCGGGTCGTTGGGGGTTGTCTGGTCATAATACAGAAAACCTGGTCGCGGGCCGTGGTAGGTGGTGTGTTAAGAGAGTGCCACGTTCCTTGAACGATAAAGACCCCTTTTATTGATTTGAAAAAGAATATGCTCATTGTAGCCGCTACAAAAGGCTAAATTATTCGTCCCTACCCATACTCCATTTTTTTGCAGTGGCAATTTTAACTTGCTCTTGTCCTGGATATAGCTAAAATATTACTTGCTGGACATAAAGCAAACATCCAACCAATCGATGTAATTGTGTTAAATCTCATCTCAAAATAGTAACATGTCTTTGTTTATCTGAGACTGCAGGTGCAGAACCAGACATTGTGGCTCTGTGACCGTAACATCGCACGACCTCGCTGCAAGTGATGGAAACTGCGTCGTATTTTTTTTATAAGCAGCGCAGCTTCCAACCCTTTCCATCCTTATGGAACGCCAAATTAACATATATTCAATTAATTGTACCTATCTTCAAATATTGAAGATATCTTCAATTGAATTATACCTATCTTCAATTCAATTATAGATATCTTCAATTCAATTATACCTATCTTCAATTCAATTGTACCTAGGTACAATTCAGGACAATTAAAGATATCTTCAATTCAATTGTACCTATCTTCAATTCAATTATAGATATCTTCAATTGAATTGAACCTATCTTCAATCGAATTGAACCTATCTTCAATTGAATTAAACCTTCAATTCAATTGTGCCTAGGTATCTTCAATTGCACTTAATCAAATTTGTATTATAATATAATTCAATTGAAGATAGGTGTAATTCAATTGAAGATAGGTGTAATTGAATTGAAGATATCTTCAAATGAATTGAAGATATCTTCAAATGAATTGGAGATATCTCCAAATGAATTATGGAGATGTTGGAATTAGACCTATCTTCAAGTGAATTAAAGATATCTTCAATTTAATTGAAGATATGTGTAATTGAATTGAAGATATCTTCAAATGAATTGAAGATATCTTCAAATGAATTGAAGATATCTTCAAATGAATCAATTAAATTGCACCTAGGTATAATTCATTTGAAGATAGGTTCAATTGATATGAAGATATCTTTAATTATTTGAAGATAGGTACAATTGAATTGAAGATATCTTCAATTTATTTGAAGATATCTTCAAATGATTGAAGATATCTTCAATTATTTGAAGATAGGTACAATTTATTGAATATATGTTAATTTGGCGTTCCATACATCCTACTATTAAACTCTATTACGAAAGCTTCTGACATTATACTTAGGATTGGCAACCTTTTATTGTTAATTTACTTTATTGTATTGACGCTTTGCTGCTAATACATTTTGTGATTATGACCAGTATAGTATATTAGTATTACAGTTACATGTACGTGTGCCTATATCTATAAGAAACACACACAATGCGAAGTCATTGAAAGACCAGTCCTGTTCTGTACCGTAAATCTACAAAAGTTGAAAATAAGTACTATACGAGCATTAGAACGAATAATAGTACCCTCGCTTTTTTGTTTTTGTGTTTTTTTTTTGGGGGGGGGGGGTCGAGGGTACGAATTTTGTCACATCACTCGTAATGTAGCAGAGCGAGAGTGAATCTCTCCACACTTTGATGTCCAAACGAAGTTGTACAATCATACATGGTCGATCTTGATATCTTTCGACAGTGTCACCATTTTTTTTATCGGTTTCGTGTTTAAAATCGATCATTTTTTAAACAAGAAGATAGTTATTGCCGTTTTTAATAACCCGCTGTGCGTTATGTATGATATTGACATTCGTGTCTTTTTGATTACGTTTAGTACATGAAAAACACGAAACTGAATGGCATCTTGGGTAATACAATGTAAATTACTGGATTCTTACTACGGAATGGTTGTTATAGTATGGAAATTAGCACGTTTATAATAAAATTAGGTCACAGTATCCATATGTATACATTCTCACTGCAGGGAGGGTGTACTCGACTCCATTCTTAATTGACAAGGATTGCCAGTTTTCCTACCGCAGGTCGGGGGTTCTCTCCGGGTACTCCGGCTTCCTCCCCCAATAAAAACTGGACGCCATGAAATAGCTGAAAAATTGCTGAAAGTGGCGTTAAAACACCATTCAAACAAACAAAACAAAACCATATGTATACAGACGAAAAACGAAATTTCTTCAATCAAGATCGTTTCCCGTTAGTTTCGCAATGTCTGAAGCTTTACTAACGCGAAGAAGATTAATATTCTGTTTGAATTTTTGTATAAATAGACCGAAGTTAGAATTTTTTTAATTGCTAAATTACGAGCAATAGAACTGAATTCTGCCGTTAATCCCACAAATCACAAAACTAACTTCGGATTATAACGGCAGTAAAATTCGGTGTTTACGAGCATATAATAAATGAAGCCATTTTTTCCGTTTACTTATCTTCCCTTTTTAGATTGTGATGTACTACTTTACTCCCCTATCAAATTTGATCCAGTATTTCCGTATTTAGTGTAATCCTTAAGATTTTAATACTTAAACCTTCTGGAAATAGAGACAAAACTACAAAATAGATTGTAGACAAACGTGGTGACTTCAACTTTCCAAATGCTAACTTCCCTTTAAGCGATTGAAATATTCCAGCAGTCCGGTATGGTGATTACATTTCACAACTTATACGTTATACTAGATTTTGCTTTGTGCTTAACCCGAGTGCTCTGTTGACTATTGAACCTCTCAAACAGACGCTTGTAAATAGGTTGATGGTATTCCTTCAGTTTTATACCCGTTGCCTTGAATTAATTGATAGTTGCATGTCTGTACTTGGACCATGCTTAACCTGACGGGCGTTTACTTAGTCCTTTTCGTTAATGTGTTCTTGGTTTTGGTTTCCTTTATTGCAAAACTGGTTTTTGCCAAATGCGATTTTATTTCAAAACGGGTAGACTGCGCCAACCCATTTTGCAATAAACTTTTTATGTCGCCATGTATCAGTAATCCGATGGTATATATTTGTGCTGATATATATTTATATTCACAATAGTTCATAGATAAACCAAAACATTATTAGGAACATTCTGTAATTTCATTAGTTAAATTTCCGTCCCAGAAAACGTTTATTGCAAAATGCGTTTTTATTGCAAATCGGGTTGACTATTAAAGCCCGTTTTGCAATTAACTATTCATGTCGCCACGAATCAGTACTTCGATGGTCGATAGGTGCTGATATATATTTATATTCACAATAGTTTATAGCTATATAAACCAAAACATTATTCGACCATTTATATGTAACGAACTGAATATAAAGTACAGGCACGAATTGGGAGACGTACACCGGTTCTGAACTAGAAAAGGCAAACGCTACCGACCGATCATAGTTCGATTCCTTTACAACAAGGACTTAGAAACTGGTCTTTCTAATACATACCGCCTTAAAGGAACACCATTCTCTGTTAAACGACAGTATCCTGATGCCATAGAACAGGCAAGGCGAAGTTTATATCTGGTGATGAAAAAGAAACGAAATCAGGGTTGTCGCGTAAGATTAGTCAGAGATGTTTTATATGTCGACGGACTCGTGTACTACGATGGAAAATGACACTACGTCAACGCCCTCTAAAAACAGCTGGAAGATCTAGCTGTCACACACACACACACAGACACACACGCACGCACCCTCACACACATACACACCCTCCCCCCCCCACACACACCAGAAATCGGTCCTATGGTTAACGCCGACGAACATCAACGCCGAGAAGCCGATAGGACTCTCGTGGACATTCTACCAATAGTTTTGACAAATGTATAGGTAATATTTGTAAATGTACCAATGTCTAAAATATGTTTAATTTTTTGTCATTGAATAGTTGTGGTATATTGAAAAAAAATGCACTGACTGATTTTTTTATAGTTTGTTAGTAGATATAATTTTATTTGCCTGACTGGGACTAGAACTGATGATTTTGATACTATTGATATACCAGGCAATACTTTCAAAATACTAAATAGGCAAAAATATAAACGAGTAAAATCAGGAGGCATCGCTTTCGGTTTTAAATCAGATTTATTTAAATTTATCAAATAATTACAGATATATACTCCTAAATGGAGATTTTAAAAGTAGAACAAGGAAAGCTCCGGAATTGATTTAAATCGTTAACGATGGTCATAATCCTGTCAATAATGTACAGAATCATTGCTATACACTACCGGCTTTAGATATGAACCTTAATAGAAACTGTAAAGATTGCACGATAAATTACTATGGTAACGACCTTTTGGAAATGTGTAAAAAATAATAATTTGTTTATTTTGAATGATATAGTCAGTGGTGACAAAATGGGCATGTTTACTTGTAAGCAATCAAGTGTTGTTGACTATTTAGTTTGTACACATGACATGCTATCTTTTATTCATACTTTAAATGTATTTGACTTTTCTTCGCTATATTCTGATGTACATAACCCTATGAGCTCTGTGTAAAAGTACTATGGAAACCTGCTGACCCCCCCCCTTCTGGAGGTGAACAAAACTATTTCAATGAAATGATAAAGACTAATGGGATGCTGATATAGTAGAATCCGTAATAGAAAATATTGATATTCATAAGGTTGTGCAAGTGATAGGTGAGTTAGATGAAGTCTACACCGACGATTTATCTCAAGATAAAATTGACGCGCTGATCGAGAAAACAAATGATCTTCTAGTTATTCCGGCAGAACAAGTTTTCGGGACTTATGAGCGAAGTATTAACATTGGTAAACAATAGAAACACATCAGATTTTTTTTACAGAAGTCCTCGGGTTTAAATATAGCACTATAAAGTTTTAGATATAAAGTTTATAGTTTGTTGAAGAAATTGCGTCATACTTAAACTGAAAACAACAAAAAATTGTATCTTGTATTGACCACTATACTGGAATAAATGATAAAACACAATATCGTTAAATAAAATACGCTGTTAACTAGCCAGTTCTTCTACCGAAGTTTACGGATTTTTACCGGGTACTGCATGCGGCTTCTACCCCAATAAAAACTAGACGCCACAATAGATGGATAGATAACTTTATTAAACCAAATCAGGCCCCAAGGTGGGGCACAATAAGTCAACACTCATGGTTTATAACAAGACATGCACAGTCCAATAATGTTGACAATATTAGAGTCAGACAGGATGGAACAAGGTATTGGAGCAATATTAAAGACAAAATAGACAAAGGACAATGAACACCAAGAGATGATTCTACAAGGAATTTCCTACCTGTGCCCGGTGTTAGTTATCTAATAAAAAAATATATGTTGAAGGGACACCATGAGAAGATGCTTAAAATTTTCCTACATGGGTTCAGCGGTAAATGTCTTGATATATACCGATAGTGGATAGTTTTTTTTCCTTTTATGTTGAGAATACTAAATCATAATAATATACACCTCGCTATTAAGTTAAGCAACACCTTATTATTTTCCAGGGATTCATTTAAGATTTTTTATATTTTAATATTTTTTAAAGAAATGACAATTTATTGAACATTAATGACAAATGAAACATACATGTTAAGAGTCGCTTTACTTATTGTTTGATGAAAACATCATCGCAGATCTACGTTCAAGGAAAGAAAAGTCACTTTGAAATGTGTTAAACGCAAAAATACTCAGTAAGTCGTGTAACCACCACGCTTCCGGTAAAGTCCATTAAATCTCCACCTCTTGTTGTTGACTAAACGACGAAGTGTAGCATGTGGTAAATTCTGCCATTCATTTTGAATGGCAACACGTAGTTCTTGGACATTTTGACCAGCAGATGCTCTATTATTGATTTTACGACCGATGATATCCCACAAGTGTTCAATTGGATTCATATCGGGTGACATGGATGGCCATGGAAGATGCTCAAAAGCGCCCCTTTCGATAACATCACGTACAACTGCAGCTCGGTGAGGTCTTGCGTTATCATCCATACAGATGGGTCTGTTACCAAGTGCATGATTGTCAAAATGTGGCTCAATAATAACGTTAATGACGTCATTTCGATATTTCTGCTCTGTCATTGTCCCATCAACCACATACAGATTCGGTTTACAGCCGTATGAAAAGCCTCCCCACACTGTAACACCACCACCGCCAAACGATGTAGTGCCTAGGATGTTGTTCTGGTTGTGAGCAGTGCCTCGTTGTCTCCAAATATATGTTCCATCAATATGACGAAGAAGGAATCTGCTTTCGTCGGTCCAGTGTACTCGTCTCCAATTTCGAATATTCCAATGGCGGTGAAATCGTGCCCAATCTAAACGTGATTGACGATGTCTCTGTGTCAACAGTGGACGTTTCAAGGGACGAAGAGCTCTCAACCTTGCATTGTTTATGCGCCTGATAACTGTTTGAACGGCGACACTGGTTGCAATATTACAAAAGTCACGAAGATATCTTGCAGTGGCAAACGGTTGGCGTTTGGCTACACTAACGAGTGCTCTATCCTCCCTTTCAGATGTTTTTGGTGGTCGACCTGACCTAGGGCGTTCCTGGATAATTCCATCATGTCGATGACGTTCAGTAGCCGGGATACAATACTAAAGTGAATGCAAAATTTGTGAGCTATCTGACGCAAGCTCTTTCCACTATTACGCATTCCAATGATCTTCCACTTCTCAGCTTCACTTCATTTCCGTTCAGGCATTGTGAAAATGTAAAGATGAACCATGAGATGAACACTAAATCGTTAAAGAAAACAAGGCTTTTTGGAGTGCTCGACTACCGTATGACAAACTGTTTTTGCTATATAAAGATTTACCTGAGGAGTTAATTAAAGTAACTTTCACGTGCTCGAATGATGGCTTTAGTACATAAATAACACAAAGTTAATATTCATTCAGATTTTTTAAATTATAAACAAAAAGTTGTAGTTGTTGCTTAACTTATGGCGAGGTGTATATAAGCGTGAAACTAGCAAAGCGTTGCTAGTACATCGACGCAATATGAAAAAGAAATTACGATCGTTAAAAAAACAGTAACGAATACGGGAATATTACAAATACGAGGCAAGACAGGCAAAAGCCAGGCGCGACTATTGACAATTTTTTAATTTCTTTAAAGATTTAAAGATATCGATAACGCGGAATACCAGAATGTCGCAGATACAAGTAATACCATTAATATTAATAGTAATTGTGAGATTTCTGAATCAAAAATTTAAAATGTATAAAAGATTTAAAAAATAACAAAGCATGTCGTGACGAATACATCACATATGCAGGAAACATTCTTCCTTTTTATAAGAATAAAGGCAGTATCTCAGATCCGAAAAATTACAGACCCATAACCATTTTGAGTTGCATGGGCAACTTTTTTACATCCACTTTGAACGCAAGACTGGGTGCATTTATGGACGAATTTGTACTGGTAAATGAAAACCAATCAGGTTTCCGAAAACGGTACTCTATTATTGATAGCATTATGACACTACATCAATTATTTGACCTTCTAAAACATAAGAAAAAGGAACTACTTTGCGGTTTCATCGATTTCGCAAAATTCCTTTGACACGGTGTGGCGACCGGGATTACAGAGTAAGTTACTTGAAACTCAAATCAATGGCAAAATGTATGCAGTAATAGTTGATTTGTATAGTAATATAAAATCTCTAATATTATAATTGCGAAACATACTCGGATTATTTTCATGTAACGTTCTGGCACGACATTGAGAAAACTTATCCCCCCCCCCCTGTTGTTCTCCTTATACATGAATGTTTCGATTGATTGATTGATTATTTGTTGTTTAACGTCCAGCAAGCAATATTTCAGCTATATTCAGGACGTGAAAATTATAATTTTTAAGTTGTTAGTATTTTAAATTAGTAGTACGTCATGCCTCCCTTTTATACTAAAACTTGATCTCATACAATAATATGAGAATATATATACAGATAAAAATGGTAGTTAAAACAATAAAAAGTATCAATCTTCACAATTAATAGTGAAATTAAATTTTGCTATATAAATTAATTTCTTTCAAGAACTTTAAAATTGTGTCGCCTGCGACAGTTTTAAATAAGTTAAAAAACGTATCTACAGAATAGAAACGTTCCCGAATGTGGGCCACGTCCACACAGTCCATCAAGACATGCTTGATGGTGTATGGACTGTTGCATGGCACACATTCGGGTCGTGGCTCATTATTTAAAATATCACTATGTGTCGTCCTGGTATGACCAAGACGACACCGTGTTAAAACAACTTGGTCTCTGCGACCTCTAAAACTTTTAAAATTACTTGTGTGCAGTAGTGGCTGGATCTCATGAAGTTTATTATGAACTTGGAGATCCCAACCACTCTGCCACAAACTAGAAATATATTTAAAAATTATTGGTTTAAAATCAGTACAAGGAATATCACAGTTTATAATATTATTCTTAAAATGTTTCGAAGATTTTATGTCAGTAAATAATATAACTAGTATCCAAAGTATCACTAGTGACATAAAGATCATGCTCAACTTATATATAAAATTATTTCTGATTCTCTATGCCGATGATACAGTTTTAATGTCACAATCACGAGACGATCTGCAAAACCAACTTAACCTTTTATACGAATATTGTAAAAGATGGAAACTCAAGATCAATGTCGATAAAAGTAAAATTGTAGTATTATTATTGAGAGGTCCAAATCCGACAAATTTGCGTTTTCCATATAATAATACAGAACTAAAAATCGTAAACAAATTCTTATATCTTGGGATATTATTTTTGAAAACTGGAAACTTTGCTAAAGCTAAGAAAGATAATGTAGATAACGCAAAAATAGTTATGTTCGATATTTTTCGCAAAGGTAGAACACATAATTTATCCATAGAATGCCAATTAGATTGCTTTGTCAAAGTCATTCAGCCGACCCTAATATATGAGTGTGAAGTCTGGGGGATAGGTTATAACACAGTCATTAAAGAGTACACTTAAAGTTTACTAAAATGCTGATGCACGCCAAAAAGACTACACCCGACCATATGGTGTATGTGGAACTAAAAAAATCTCCATAAGATATCAATGTTAAATTAAGAATCATAAAGAATTGAAGTAGACTTATTTCTGCAAAAGAATCTAAACTGCCACGTAGTTTGCATGATCTGTGCCTTAAACATGTTATTAACCAAATAAATTGGCTGAAGCATATAAAGTCTATTTTAATCATATCTGAACTACTATATATTTGGGATTTTCATCGATTTTATAGTATTTCATGGCTTCATGATTCTGTCAAGAAAAGCTTTGTTTATCAATTTTGTCAAAACTGGGTTTCAATTTTTCACGACTTACCAAAGTCAATTGATAATATGGCATTTAAAGATAAAAAAGAATTTGAAAACTACTTTAACCTTTTGTAGATGATAAAAATTCAATAACCTTGTGTCGCTTCAGAACAGTCGACCACAATCTACCTATAGAATCTTGAAGGTGGTGAAATACACCGCGTAAGGATAGAAAATGCACTTTATGTGAAGCAAATGAAACTGGTGATGAATTTCATTACCTTTATATCTGTAATTCATTCACGGAAGAACGCCAACAATTTCTCTATTTGAAGTAAGGAAATACGCCAAATATTAGTCAATTTAACTATTTGATGAATAGCAAACATACTCCTTCAAACAAACTATGTCAGTTTATTAGAACTGTATTGAAAAAGATGGATTCTCCAGGGTAGTTTTTTAATGCATTTTTCATTATCGAAAAAATGTTGACATTGTGTATTGTTTGTTTTCTCTCTGTAACGCCATTTCTGTTTGTACCTTTGTTTATTGTATATATTATTGTATTAACTTATGTTTAATCTCTGTACGATTGATTCTGGTTCACTGGGAATAAAGATATATAGACTAGCCAAACCCGTTTTGCAATAAACTTTTAATGTCGCCATGTATATATCAGAAATTCGATGGCATAGGTGCTGATATATATTTATATTCACAATACTTCTTAGATAAGCCAATAAGGAACGATCTGTGGTTTCATTAATTTAATGTTTCGTTTATAAATTTTTTTATTGCATAAGGGGTTATTGCAAAATGCGCTCTTACTGCAAAACGGGTTGACTACTCCAACCCGTTTGGCATTAAACTTCTGATGTTGAAAAAAATATGATGAAACATAATATATACTTGTAATAGTATATCGTTATATTTGTACTTGTGAATAGATAATCCACAAAGTATCCACAACATCATAAAGAACGATTTGTACATGTTTGACCATTTTATTGCAAAATGCATTCTTATTGCAAAACGGGTTGACTACTCCAACCCGTTTGGCAATAAACTTCTGATGTTGAAAAATATGATGAAACAGAGGATGTATACTTATAATAGTATATCGTTATATTTGTTTCTGTGGATAGATAATCCACAAAGTATCGACAACATCATAAAGAACGATTTGTACATGTTTGACAATTTTATTGCAAAACGGGTTATTGCAAAATGCGTTCTTATTGCAAAACGGGTTGACTACTCCAATCTGTTTGGCAATAAACGTCTTATGTTGAAAAAAATATGATGAAACAGAGGATGTATACTTATAATAGTACATCGTTATATTTGTACTTGTGGATATATAATCCACAACATCATAAAGAACGATCTGAACATGCCTGACAATTTTATTGCAAAACGGGTTATTGCAAAATGCGTTCTTATTGCAAAACGGGTTGACTACTCCAACCCGTTTGGCAATAAACTTCTGATGTTGAAAAATATGATGAAACAGAGAATGTATACTTATAATAGTATATCGTCATATTTGTTTCTGTGGATAGATAATCCACAAAGTATCGACAACATCATAAAGAACGATTTATACATGTTTGACAATTTTATTGCAAAACGGGTTATTGCAAAATGCGTTCTTATTGCAAAACGCGTTGACTACTCCAACCCGTTTGGCAATAAACTTCTTATGTTGAAAAAAACAAGATGAAACATAATATATTCTTATAATAGTATATCGTGTTATTTGTACTTGTAGATAGATAATCCCCAACATAATAAATTACGATTTGTACATGTTTGACAATTTTATTGCAAAATGCGTTCTTATTGCAAAACGTGTTGACTACTCCAACCCGTTTTGCAATAAACTTCTGATGAAGAAAAATATGATAAAAAAGAGGATTTATACTTATAATAGTATATCGTTATATTTATACTTGTGTATATAGAAAACCCACAACATCATAACAAACAATTTGTATATCGTTATATTTGTACTTGTGGATAGATAATCCACAAAGTATCCACACCATCATAAAGAACGATTTGTACATGTTTGAAAATTTTATTGCAAAACGGGTTATTGCGAAATGCGTTCTTATTGCAAAACGGGTTGACTACTCCAACCCGTTTGGCAATAAACTTCTTATGGTTGAAAAAAGTATGATGAAACATATATTTGTATTTATGGATATATAATCCACAACATCATAAAGAACGATCTGTACATGTTTGACAATTTTATTGCAAAACGGGTTATTGCAAAATGCGTTCTTATTGCAAAACGGGTTGACTACTTCAACCCGTTTGGAAATAAACTTATGATGTTGAAAAATATGATGAAACAGACAATATATACTTATAATAGTATATCGTTATATTTTGTACTTGTGGATAGATAATCCACAAAGTATCCACAACATCATAAAGAACGATTTGTACATGTTTGACAATTTCATTGCAAAACGGGTTATTGCAAAATGCGTTCTTATTGCAAAACGGGTTGACTACTCCAACCCGTTTTGCAATAAACTTCTGATGAAGAAAAATATGATAAAAAAGAGGATATATACTTATAATAGTATATCGTTATATTTATACTTGTGTATAGAAAACCCACAACATCATAACAAACAATTTGTACATGTTTGAAAATTTTATTGCAAAACGGGTTGTTATTGCAAAACGGGTTGTTACAGCGCTAGATTTTCGTAATTATGTGACACTTATTTTGTGTAATTGTTATATATATATATATAACCAGCAGTGCATGTACATGTATTTGTAAATAAACAACATGCATGTCATGTGCGAGATTTCGTCACAAGAAATGGCAAAATGAGGCTTTCCAAACTAAATATCAGACAAAGTTTGATGTGGTCATCAGACAGGAAATTTGGAAAATTTCAGCTGAACATGCATGTACATACTATTATATAGCCAAAAAAAAACCATAAAAAAAATCATTCTGTCAGACCACTGGTCACATTGAAGGCTGCTGGTTGTTCTCTATTGTGAATTTTTAAATTGCTGCTGATATATATGTACGTTGTGTTGCATACACTAATTCCATATCTTATTATATGCTAGATTCAAAATCTTTTTTTGCCACGTCTGTTACACACACCCTCTCAAATATAATTTATGGTCTATAAGTTTAATCCAGTATTCTAGCTAGGATCTGAAAAAAGAGGGGCGCAGGAAGAAGATGCTTCTATCTTCAGCGCGTGTATCAGACTTAAGGCAATATATAATAATTATTATTACTGTCTAGAATACATTTACTTGTGTAAACATTTATATTTGATATTTATTTGTATTTATGGTACTGTTGAAAGGCTTTACATGTACTATTCGAGTTCAGTACGTCACAATTAAAACCACTTTAACATACATGTATATCAGATAATACATGTGTCAATATTTTTTTAATCTACATGATCAGTGACAAAATGCAGTTTTTACTTAGTCTTAGGTTAGGGCTAGTCACCATACATTCTACAGTAAATTAGACAGGATGTATGGTTGATCATGAAGCCATATATACATGCACAATGTACGTTACACAAGTTTACTAATTGGCTTGGGTCAAACAACTAATTAAATTACCCAAGGGACAATCACAGGGAAGAAAAACGACAGGTTTGCTTTTAGAGTGCAAAGTGGGCAGGGTGCAGGACATTTCTGCATTAGCATTAACAGTCACATAATTGATAGACAAGAGGCAACTTTCAGAAGATGATGCAATGGAACACTATTCAAATTTAGCCATACTTATCAAAACTTTAAAGGGTGGGGTTATGACATGCATGTTTTTTTTTAATAAAAACATTATGTAGTTGTACTTACACTCACAACTGGAACAAAACTTTGGTACATGTAAAAAATTTCTTTGGATAAAATTATGATAAAATTTATTGCCCGGTCGGCCTTTGATTTTACTTGGTGAAGGGGGTGACAACATCTCACAGCGCCTGTTTTCCAGTACGTCCCAAGTGAGTAACGGTGTCCCGAGCATATCAAAATAAGACGTCTGCTGGATTTGTCAAAATCGAAGAACCCAGCTCGATATAATATCAAATCTGGTTCTTCAAATTCTGAACATCGAACACCAGTTTTTAAATATCGTAGGTAAGCAGTTAAATCTCTCTTACATTGTTGCAGATGGATAATATCTACGGAACAACGACCAAACTTTTGAAAACAACAAAAGTTTGCCGCCATTTTTAAAACTTAACAGTTTCGCACTGAATGCTTTCATAAAACAACTTTTACACTCGCAATTTTAACACATTCATGTTCCCAAAAATGTGTTTAAATACAAAATGACTGTATTTTTAGCTTACTTGTTACCTACACTTAATTTAAGGTATTTTGATAAACTACTGTACAAAGGGAGGTAACTCCGATTTTTAATTAAGCTACATTTTTAAAACCTGTTTTTAGGAAAGAACTTCGATATCCCAAATAATTTTTTGTTTAAATGTTTAAAACTAACTCTGGTTAACTACTTTATGGACATATCAACTTCTAATCTTCCATGGAACAAATATTGTGACACATTTAAAATGGGGGTTTTTACAAAGCATTAATAGGGATTATAGGTTTTTATAAATGTAGCGTTTCAGGCACAAAAAAACATTTTTTTTTTACCAAAACGTCTTAAATTATGTAAAATATACTTGTTAACTGACATAATTATCGAAAGAATAAAAATATTAAAAAAAATTCAATGTGCCAGTAAATATGGAAATTGCCTGGTTTTTTCATTGACAGATAGTTGAATGGTCAACACTAAAAAGACTGATCTCAAACAGATGTAAAATATAACTGGATTTTAGGGATTTTGTAAGTTATGCAAAATTTGATAACTTTAAATGATTCCTAATTCCTGAGTATATACTAAGTGTGGAATGCTTGCAAATCGAAGTTATGGTATACACTTAAGAAATTCTGAAAATATTCTATTATGCTAATTTAAGGAATAACTTATGCAAAGCAAATGCCGTTGTCTATAAAGTACATACACTAAATAATAAACGGTGCTTGTTGAATCATTCTTTATGTTAATAGGAAAGTTTTGATAGAATATTGAACCAGATACTCTTTCTATGATGATCGATTTACTTCCGTCGTTTGTAATTTGCAATTTGAAATATTACAGGTTTTGTTTTCGTTAAATTATAATAATGCTGATTAAGAATCCCTTAATAACTGTTAATTGATATAGTCAAGGCATTATTTACTTGTCAGAAATTGGCGTAAATGTTTTCAAATGTTTTTACCCTTCCTATCCAGATTTGGTTTTTTTTAGGAATTTTGATCAATCGAATTAAACTAAAAAAATATCCGCATATCAATAGCTTCTTAGAGAAATAATTCTTGGCTTCATTTTATATTTTAAATAAACTAGTCCATCGGGTAAAGCGAAATAACTATAATAACTTAATCAAAATTTCTTCTGGATAGAAATGTATTAGTTGTTTTGCAATGAAAACGAAACAAATTACCAGTAACTTGTACTGCGTGCTACATATCTATATTCCTGTTGTATTATTGCTACGTTGGTTCTTCCTATACCAGTAAGATTTCGCTACTTTTATGAAGAATTTCCTCCAATTGGAGCACCACAGAAAAACATATACGAATATATAAAGTCCTTAATTGGTTTATGTGTGTGTCTGAATTTCTTTCTTAGACTAAGATAGTTTTAATATTCCAAAATGTTAATAATACAAAGTGAATGCACTCCATTTACATTTTAAGTTCATTAACTTATCCAATTAAAGGCAGCAATATTTTCCTGGTAGATTTGAAATTCAAAATCTAAGAAAATACAGTTTTCAGTCTTAGCTAATTTTTAATACAAATTTTTTGTTTGAAGACGGTGCTGCTGGTTTTTAGCTCACCTGGACCGAAGGTCCAGGTGAGCTATTGCTATCACTTGGCGTCCGTCGTCCGTCGTCCGTCGTAAACTTTTTCAAAAATCTTCTCCTCTGAAACCACTGGGCCAATTTTTTTCAAACTTGGCCACAATCATCCTTAGGGTTCCTAGTTTCAAGTTTGTACCCAGGGTGTTGATCAACAGACAAATATCGCCACTGTTACTAAAAATAGAACATGGGGGTCAACACAGGTTTTTGATCATTATCTAAAAACTATAATAGCTATAGAGAAAACCGTTACTTCAAATTGATCAGCACATTAAGGTCTACAATAGTTGCTATTAGTGCGAAGTTGTGTATTGGCTTCTTGTAGGAGTTATTGCCCTTTTTTGACGATTTTTGACCAAATTTTTGGTATTTACAATATAACCTGAAAAATATACGAGGTAGAGTGAAACTGTAAATGGCAAAAATGATCAGCAATAAAAGCCCTACAATTCACTTGATTGGTCTGAAATTGTCAGATGACTCCTTATATGAGTTATTGCCCTTAAATGGTAATTTTTTATGAAATTTTCCGTTTTTGTCCTGTAACTTTAAAACTATAACAGCTAGAGTAAAACTGTAAATAGCAAAAATGATCAACAATACAAGCCCTACAATTCACTGTATTAGTCTGAAATTGTCAGATGACTCCTTATAGGAGTTATTGCCCTTAAATGGCAATTTTTTATGAAATTTTCCGTTTTTGTCCTGTAACTTAAAAAAATAAAGCAGCTAGATTGAAACTGTAAATTGCACAAATGATCAGCAATAAAGACCCTACAATTCAGATTGGTCTGAAATTGTCGGACAACTCCTTAAATAAGTTATTGCCCATAAATGACAATTTTTTATGAAATTTTCCGTTTTTGTCCTGTAACTTAAAAACTGTAACAGCTAGAGTGAAACTGTTAATAGCAAAACTGATCAGCAATACAAGCCTTACAAATTACGTTTTAAGTCTGAAATTGTCAGATGACTCCTTATAGGAGTTATTGCCCTTAAATTGCAATTTTTTATGAAATTTTCCGTTTTTGTCCTGTAACTTGAAAACTATAGTAGCTAGATTAAAACTGTAAATTACACAAATGATCAGCAGATGACTCTTTATAGGAGTTATTGCCCTTTCATTATGAATTTGGACATATGAACAGTTTTTTAATTATAAATTAGTCTATAACACACCTATTAGTAGAGTAAAACTGTAAATTTCTAAAGTACCCTAAACGACAATGCCTAAAAACCATTTAATTTTCAGAAATTGTCGATGGCATCTTATAGGAGTTATTGTATTTAACAAATTTTTTGAAGAAATGTTTAGTTTTTGCACAGTAACTTAAAAGCTATAACAACTAGACTGAAACTGTTAATTTCAAAAATTTTAATATAGTTTAAGTCATTTGGATTCCAGGTGAGCGATTACAGGCTCCTGGGAGCCTCTAGTTATACCTTTTTCTCAGAACTTTGGAATCGTATACGCAGTCAACTACACTAATCTCTGAACCATATAATAGCCAAATAATTTGAAACCGATGATTCATTATATAATTGCCACATCATTTGATTATCTATTCAAACAACTCACGTTATGTATTTTTCCCAGAATAAATTATTTAAAAGTTTAAATAGATAAAGTTCGGTTTATTTTCAGCAATTTAAACAAAATTAAGTCGACTTACGTTATAACGCTATTACAAGGACTCGATGATATATAGTGACTATCTATGTCGTAAGTAAAACTTATTTTTATTTTTTGAGTTAAAATCCAAGGAATCTTCGTCAGATACACTGAACACCAGATATCCGACATAAGATTAATGCTGATGAAAATATTTCGCAGTGATTCATAAATGACGAGATATTTATCAGGCATTAAAAAAAACAAGTTTGACCATGTATGTTTAATATTTTGCAGATAATAGCTCTCTTTTGTTCGGGCCCAATTGTTCAAGTATTTGTCATTGTAAAAATCAGCCTTGCGATCAGTTGACAGGTTCATGTCCACCGGGAGGATGTCAACCTGGATACCAGGGCGATAACTGTTCCACAGGTATGCAATCAGCAGGATCCTAAGGTATTTTTTATGTTTTTTTGAATAGTGTTTAACGCCACTTTCAGCAATGTGTCAGCTATATCATGGCGTCCATTTTTTATTGGCTAAGGAAGCCGGAGTACCCGTAAAATACCCCCGACGTTTCGGTTTGTTTAAATTGGCAATTCTTGTCAATTGGGATTGTAGTCGAGTACACTCTTCCTGCAGAAAGAATCGAACCCGCAAACTCAGTGTTGACAGATCACGTGATCAATAGTAGACGAACTACCTAAAGCACTCGGCCAACTACGCCACATATTTTTTATGTTATTAATATATATATATTATTCATTGAAAGGTTCGTTTACTACAAGCAGTTTTATTAGATCGCTTTATACTATTTTTCACAGAAGCTATGTCACATGGTGACATAGTATTGATATTTTATATTTTAATTGAAATGATATTTTGGCTTCATGTAGGAAAACAACTGCTTCTTATTTTGACATTGTGGCTATCCATCTGTTATTCGTTAATCTACCTACAACACTCTGAATAGAAACTTTCCCATAATCTTGGTCACATAGTGACAATATGCACTTGATATTTTAAAATGTTGTTTTTTCCTATAGCAAAACATGGAATTATCAATTTTTGACATAAGAAAAAATTAAGTGGTATTAATTAGTGAGCATTGTGCAGTTTTTTTTTAGTTAGTAATTGCCACTAAAAATTAAAAATTTAATTATATTTATCAGCCATTGTAAAAATATTTTAACAAACTAGACGCTATTATAATAAACTGTATATTTTGCTGATTGTTTTATGACCACTGCTGTCTTTAGTCCAGTAATATTACAAAAAGATGTATTTATGATATACGTCAACAACAACAATGTTACGATAAAATTACGTCATAAAGATCATTACAAAATTCAGTTTTTAAATATATTTAGCGTGTTTTTTTTATATTCCAGGGTGTTACTCAGGTTCATTCGGAAACAATTGTTCTGGGATTTGTTACTGTTTAAATCAAACCTGCCATCCTATATCCGGCTTATGTCCACCCGGAGGTTGTAAGCCTGGATACTTGGGCAATAACTGTTCCACAGGTATGAAAACAACAGGAATAATAAACTCATCTTAACAAACTTGGCGTTTAGTAATATATTTTCTGTACCTTTTGTTTCAACCATGTTCTCAGATGATGATAAAAAGAGTCTATTTTATAGTATATTAATAAATACAAAAGAAAAGAGAAACCACTGGATAGTTACAAAATATTTTGTGATCAACATTCACAATAATCAAAAAGCTAGTTTTCTATTAGGACATAAACCTTCTGAATACAATATTCCCTATAAAGTCAAAGTTGCCTTTACGAAGTACATGCCAGCCTAACGTGGGCTTTTACTAAAACAGACAGTGAGTATATTTCATTTTGTGAAATTTATAGCGCAAAGATAGACTGCCCAGTGCAAGGACATGCAATCACTAGTAAAATCATGTATTTAAGAGGCAAATTTGCTGGTCAGGGCTATCATTTCTACTTGGACATCTTTTTCACCTGCCCTACATTATTTTATGAATTGTTTTAAACTTTTGCAACCAGTTTGTATGAACAGACATAGTCTACCGAAAGATATTATGATATCGACCATTCATGACAACACTGTGACAGAAGTCAACAGCCTCGTTTAAGTGGAAGGTCAGTTTGTACTGTCCGTCAATCAATACCCTGTCGCTAAATGGTATCAAATCACATCTCATACATTAGAGGAGTAAATAAATGTGACTATTACACTCATGTACAATGTGTTTGATCATAAAAGATTAAAATAGCCAGAACGAGTATTCTTCAAAATGCTTGAAATTATTAAATTCAATGCATTCAGAATATTTCTTTTGTCTCAAATTCTTCAATCTGGTCTTTCTGATTAAACACTTTTATTTTTCCAATTCTCCCAGAATTCTACAGGCCTTGGACAAACCACTAGGGACTTCCGTAGTGTAGACCATAAATTCTTTTCGTAGAAATCAGACTGACTCAAAGACTCAAAGAATAAGACATGGTGTCATGTCTGCTAGGCAAATCAGATTTGGCTGCATGGAGTGTGCCAAGCATGTGTGTTGCCAAAATTCTACACCACATATCTTTCAGTAAAATATTATAGTGAGTAGCGGTTACCTGTTTTTCAACCGTTATTGTTTTTGTTCTCTTTTCTTCATATAGTTGACACAACTATTTTCATCACTGTTTAATACGAACAATATTTAAATGATCAATCATATGGACATTGATAGAAGTCATGGATAATTATTTATTGTGTCAGTTTTCACAAATTGCTGCTTCATTACTGAGGCTTTATTTTAATGCAGTTATTTTGTTAAAAGATTGTCTATAGTATTTTTATTATGTCTTCCCTTACCAGAATGGGGAGACATATTGTTTTTTTGTCAGTTCTTCTTCTTCTTCTGCTAATTCTAGGACGTGTTTTCAGTGCTCCGCTCAAAGCATTTATTTCTTGGTTATTTTGTATTGTAGTTTGTTAATATTTATGTTGTTGTTTTCAGAAGAAGTAGTTCTTTTTCTTTTTCTGGGGTTGTTTTCATTATTTATTCTCTGATTACCGAGATTTTTGGTGGATTGTGTTTTTCTGTATTGGTTTAAGGTTTAATTTTTGGTTTAAGGATGGCGTCGCCTTCGTTTTCCGCTGTGGTAATGAGTAAATCTACTCAGTGGTCGACTGTAGTTGTCCAGTCAATTCTTTGTCAAGTAATACTGACAATAAAAATCTTAATGTAATTAGGAGAACAATGCCGTCAAAGGTAGGTGGTTAATCCGAGCCCCTTGCTAATAATGTTAATAATATTGTTAAATCCAAATTGAGCTAAAGTTCAAGATCAAAAAGTTAAGATTTGTCAGGTGAAAACAATGTACTCCCGAGAGAGAAAGTTCAAGATCTGAACAAGACGATGACATGCCTTCGTTCGGACATAAGCCGTTTGGTTTTGTGTCGAAGAAACATGGAGTAAAATTAAGAAACATACAGTCAGTCTTTATTGAACAGTATGTTATTGCTGTTTCCTCTGTTGTGAAACCAGAGAATATAGTGGATGCCTCTCGTTTTAGGTCTGGAGTTGTGATATTCTTATCCAACCTTGCCGATGTTGAACATTTGTGTTCAAATGGCTTAAGTATCGGATGAATACATTGATGTTCAATGGCAGGTTAAAAATTCCACCAAAAAGTAACATTGTCAAACTGCCCTCCTTTTATACCGAATGACTTAGAAGATGAATTGATGCGCTATGGACGCATCCTTCCCGATATAAAGCATATTGCACTAGGCATCAAACTGCCAGCACTAAAGCATGTTAAGTCTTTAAGAAGTCAAGTTTCCCTTTTCGCAATCCCCATATCGTATTAACGGAATACTTTGATATGTACTATCAAAGACAAAATTATAGAATATTTGTAAATGATGATGTTGTCTGTCCCGAAAACAGAACTGCATCCGAGAACAAAAAGTCGGAAACAAATACAGATGCCATACGATGCTGAACCGTTGCCCCCAACTGAGACGGTTGAACAGTCTGTTGCCTCCAACTACGGGGTCTGTGCTACTGCCTCAAAAACCCAGGCAAATTTTACAGCTGTGGAAAAATAAGAGAAATCTTTTTTTCTAAGAATATTGTTGCTAATAACCCCTCTTTTGTAAAACATGAGACTGATCAGCTGCCAGTTAAAGGAGCAGAGAGTAATGATTGAATCATATGTGTTAAAACCCCCACAACTGATAAAAGTCAAGATGTTTCTACTGAAGAGAATACAGGTATATGGGATTTACCACCTTTATCTAATTGTATTTACAACAGCAATGAAGACTATTATATAGACTTTGAGTATATATCCTCTGATTTGTCATAGCAAAACTTATCACAAATAGTAGGGGAAACTGAGCACAAACTATCCACTGAGGAGCTGAATACACTTCTTGTGGAACTTAAAAGTAATAAAAAGTCAGTTGAAAAATGCCTAGAGTATACCACAAACCTCAGGCAACTATGTCAAGATTTTATTGATCTTCGACGAAACCCCGAGTCCTCTTCCCAGCTGAAAGTCCGTTAAAATAAATTGATAAAAAAAAATTAAAAACCTACCTGAAAACCCATGCTAGAGATATATTGGATCTAACACCGGTGGAAGGGCAAGACGGGAAATTCTCAGACACCCAAGTGAAAAGATTTCTGGTCTCCAACTCGGCAGAGCCTCGTTGGAGATCAAAAGAAATCTTTCACGCGGTTCTGTTTGATTCTATTTCTCACTAATTTGACAATAAAATCCGGTTCTGTCCTGTTGGAAGATGGCAACAAATAGAGTTATCTACCCTGAACGTAATCTCCAGAGAAAACATGTTGGGTCACTGTTTGTTGGCGTGTTTGTTTTGATGTTTACCGCTTTCATATTTTGGTATAAATTAGGTAATGGAAGCTCAGATATGTTGTTCTCATGTTAATTATTTAAAAAAAACATTGTAAACCAACACAACTAAATCAAATATTTTATAATTTTTATTGCTGAACCGACAGTTGACGTCACATTACATTTTTACGGGAAAAGGAGCGTGAAATTCTTATCTCACCCACGGGTTGATACAAGGATATCTCAACCTGCTAAATTTTTTCTGTATGTTTATTACATTTACAAATGTAATGTCCCGTTTTTCACTAGTTTCACTTAACACACACGGTTGTCATAACTCTTTTAAAAGATAATTTATATCACATTCTTCGTAGTCTAAATTAAATGCAGACATAGTTTTTCTTCAAGTTACTCATACCATTCCTTCTAATTAATGTATATGGAAATTGATCTGGAGAGGAGAAATAGTGTTCTCTCATCTCAACTATTTCTGCTGAATTAGCGACATGTTTGTCCAATAATTACGAATATTCTAGATCATAAAATTATCCCACTCGGTCGCATTTTACATGCTAATCAAGAAAATACCCCATTGGTATTGTTTCCCTTGACAAAGAGAAAGGTTTTGATCGTGTTCATCATGGACATTGGAAGCTTCCGGTTCTGGCGATTATTTCATATCCTGTTTAAAAACTGTTTATATTGTACAGATGTACATAATTTAATGAAAATTAATCATTCGTTATCTTCCTTCCCTTTTTAATTTAAACGAGGTTTACGATAAGTATGTTCCTTGTCTGGTCAACTTTATGCTATCTCCCTCAAACCTGTTTTGCATAAATTAAAGTGAAAAAATTGTCTTTCAGGTCTTGAGCTTTCATTATCTGATGGTAAGAAAATTTGTTTATACCAGAAAGTTTCTAATTAAAAAATTAAGTTACAAAAGTCCGACGGTTTGTTGGTTGGAAGTTGGAAAAATAGAAAAGATATTCCACTTAGTCTCAAGTGGAATAATAAAGGTTTAAAGGTTTTGGGTACTTTTGTCTGGAAAACAGGGATTTTTATTAACAAAATTGGGAAGGTTTGAGGAGGATATTTCTATCAGACTTGACAGGTGGAAACCATTTGCTCGTGGTTTGTTGCTTAGAGGACGAACGCTTGTAATTAATTTGCTCTCCGCGTCAAAATTGTGACATCGATTACATACAGTGGCAGTCCCCAATGAAATCATAAGTGCCATTCAAAACAAATTTGTAGATTTTCTATGGCAATGCAAACATTGGGTTTCCAATGAAATTTTATATCTTCCTGTATATACTGGAGGACATGGTTTAGTTCATATCCTATCTAGAATAAACCGATTTTCGAATTCAGTTTATGTACAGATTTTAGACCTGAATGAATGGTGAAGATGTTCACCCATGTTACTGTTTTTGTAAATAGTATTTGTCTACTGTTTCTAATTTGAATTATGATGTTCAATTGTTATTACTTGATGGGGATTTTCAGTATACGAACATCCCAAGCTTTTATTTTGAATCAATTAGAATAAAAATAGATGATACCTCAGTTGCAGACATTTTATTGTTTTTTTAACCCTTTATTAGTTAACCCTAAAAAATTTATTGCTGGTGTGACTAAAATTAACGATCTTTTTGATACTAGTCGGAAAAGAAAATTTACTGCAGCAGATCCTGTTGGCATATTAAGCAATGGTTCTGAACGCTGTATATAACAATTTTCGGATTTACTATGATCGTTTTTTCTTCGGCGTGGAGTGAATTGATAGATAATTTTTTTTAAATCATGATATTGATATTGATGTTGTTCACCAATATATTTTAAATTAGATATTGACAATGCACCTGAATTAAAAAGGGTGTTGTTCTTTATAAATGTCCGAAGAAAATGATATATTTATTATCTGTTATACAGAATTTTAATCGTTCCCATACTAAAAAGTTATTGACATTTGACCTCAAGGTCAAATTAATGATAATTTCACATGCAAAGTATGTCTTGACCATATTTGTTTGATCCTTGGACATAGGCCTTTGATAGCTCACATGAGGATATATCATTATAGTGATGACGTGTTTCGTACCAGAATGACCTTGACCTATGACCTTAAGATCAAATAAATGTTTTTTACATGCAAAGCCTGTCTTGGTCATACTTTTTTATCCTTTGCAGTACGGCTCTCATATTCAACATTTGAATGTATCATCATGAAGTGCCACAGTTACCTTCATATGATTTTGTGACCTTGACCTTTTGACAAGGACTTTTAGTTGGATTCATGGCCCTATGCCTTTAATCTATCGTATAAAACACTTTCAAGAACAATTAACAAATTTAAGAAGAACACACTCACAAAATAAAAATGAGGACATTTTTCAAAGTATACACTACCCCTGTAGGAAATGAAGTACAACATCTTACAGAAACGACGGTATTGGAGGACCATTGGATTGTTTTAGTTGTTGGAATTTTGTAAATTGAGATATCCTAAAAATCAGATGGCTATTTAATATATTTCAGATGAGCAGATTACAACATTACCATTTTGTTCATTATGGTGGAACACATAACTCACATTTTTTTTTCAAAACAATAATATATTGAAGCAAAATCTTGTTATTAATTGGAATAACACCCGCATTTAATCAAGATAAGGATTTTTGATTTTTCGAATTATACTGTCTGATGGTATTGAATCGATACACTACACATTTGTGTTGTTCAGCTCTTATGTGTATATTTATTTGCTCCCATGTAGAATGATATTCCTAGTACTTATATTTGCCCCCACAAATTAAACATCCACCTTGTTGATACTATTGTTGGCGAGGCATCCGTTTTAGCGCGCTAAAACAGTTGCAACTAGTTTGAATTAAGATAGAACCAAAAATATAAAGATCCATTTAACATGTCATAGTTAATTTACATGCATTCGAATCTTTAAGAATTTGAATTAAATATGTAACTCCCTTGACTTTTAGCTCTTGTTGTTTGGTCAGTTTTCTTTGCTATTTTTTAATCATCAACTTTTTAATTAATCCAGTCTTCCAAATATTGTTTGTAACAATTAAAGTTTACTAGATTTAAACAAAAACTATTTTTTAAAATAATTTTATTCTCTTTTAACGAAAGATTCTGATTTTGAGAAGTTGTCTTTCTGGTTTTATATCTATCAGAAACCATCTACATGTAATTCAAAAATTAATCTACAAAAGTCCGAAGGTTTGTGGGTTGGTTGATGGAGAAGCAGAAGTGATGGTCCACTTGGTTTCAAGTGGAACAATTATGGTCTCATACTTTTGAGCACTTTTGTTTGGAACAAAAATGATTTTTATAAACAAAACTTGGATGGAGGTTACCGAACTTCAAACTTGAAAGGTGGAAACTATTTGTATCTGGTTCGTCCCTTACAAGGACAAACACTTGTAAATAATTTACCGTCCGCGTCAAAATTGTGGCATCGAGTAATTTCCGTAGCCGTGCCCGACGAAATTACCAAGGGCATTCAAAATAAATCTGTAGACTTTCTATGGCAAGGGAAACATTGGGTTTCCAAAGAAATGTTGTACCTTACTGGAGGACAGGTTTTAGTTCATATCTTGAATTCGCTATTTTCTTATTCAGCTTATGTACACATTTTTGACATTAATTAATGGTGAACATGTTCACCCTTGTTATTTTTTTTTAGATATTTGTGTCTATTGTTTCTAATTTGAATTATGATGTTAATTGTTATTACTTGATCGGAGTTTTTAGTATACCAACATCCCAAGCTTTTATCAAGATTGAATAAAAACCTTGAAATATTTTAATCATTTTGAGTAAGAACAGATGATACCTCAGTTGCAGACATTTTAGAAGATCCTGTGTTCTTTAACCCTTTTATAGTTAAACCTAAAACTGAAGGACCTTTTTGTTCTTAAAATTTTGTAATTGCCGGTACATGTATGACTTAAATTAAAGATCTGTTTGATAATAGTTTGAAAAGAAAATTTACTGCAGCAGATCTTGTTGACATAAATAGCATTCGTTCTGAACGTTGTATCCGACACCATTTGGATTTATTGTGGTCAGCTTTTCCTCCCTAGTGGAGTGAATTGATAGATCGTTTTTTACATTAATATTGTTGTTGTTCACCAATATATTTTTAAATTAGATGTTGACAATGCACCTGAATTAAGAAGGGGTGTTGTTCTCGATAAATGTCCCAAGAAAGTTATTCATAAGTTATCTGTTGTTAAGAATTTTAATTGTTCCCATACTAAAAAGTTAATTTCATCCTGGAATAATGTTCCCCTAATTTCTTTAGAGTCATGTTTATGAATATCGTCAGCATGCATGGAGGTGACCTTAACTGGAGAATCCTTCATTGCACTATTGCGACCAGTAAGTTTTATTGTAAAGCTGGTTATCAGCAGCCTGATGCGTGTCCCTCTTGTGATTTACAAGAGGACATACGTCATGTTTTATTTCCTGTCCTCGTATTAAAGTTTTATTTAATTTTGTTAAAAATATATGGTTTAAATTAATGAAAAATGATGTAGGTTCAGTAAAACGTTTATATTTTGACCTTCGACTTTTTCCAGCACTGACCAAACTCCACCTAAGGTCAGTGCAAATCAATCTCCTGCAGCTGTCCAAACGTCAACATCGAATAGGAGATCAAATCCAGCAGATCCACCGCTACCCGGGACCAGATGTCCAGAGAAGTGCCAGCCGAACACACATCATTCAGGATCGGCTGTCCAGAGACGAACCGACAGCTATTGTTAATTGAATACGGAACAGTCGTGTTAGCAAAATGTACTAACAAGCAACGATGGACCTAGCGGCACAGCCCTCTCCCCCCCCCCGACGACTACCAATGGATCGTTACCTAAGCTATGTGACCCTGCAACACCTAAGCACCGGAGGCGGAGATACAGATCCACTCAAGGAATTTATGGTCGCGCATCCGCGCCCGGTTAGCAATTGAGTTTGCCTACCATAGGTTTTTTAATAATCTCGATTTTTTAGGTTTGTGGTGTTTTGATAATGTGTTTTTTTCAAATGACAATTTTAATGATGTAGGTTTAATAGACTGTGTTATATTGGGACCGTCTATTACTTTTAGTACTGACCAAACAGCACCTCAGGTCAGTGCATATCGATCAGTGCATTCCAGCTGTCCACACGCCAACATCGGACAGCTGTCCAGTTAGGAGATCGAGTCCAGCTGATTCATCGCCACCTAGGATCAGCTGTCCAGAGATTCCAGTAACAGCCGACCACACGTCATTCTGGGTCGGCTGTCCAGTGACGACCACACAGACAATGGTGATGTAGGATCATTCGTCGTGTTGGGAGAATGTTCTAACACGGAACGATGGACGAAGCGGTACAGGACCACAAGACAACTGTTCCAGTGGATTGCCACCCAGGCGAAGATGTTCACAAACGTGACCCTGCAGCACCTAAGGACCGGAGGCGAACCAACAGAACCACTCCAGGAATTGGCAATTGAATTTGCTTATTGAAAGTTTACTTTTTCCAAATTCTTTTTCAGGTTTTTGGTCATAATAATGTATTGTTTGAATTTTAATGACAAGCTTTTTGTAAATATTTAATGGTAAGTTATTTGTATTTGTATTTGATTTTTTAATGTCTCATTAATTTATTGTTAACCGCGATGGGTTAAAGGTTAAAACATGGACTGTCGTGTAACAGTCCATGTTGACTTTGATCATTAGGACAAAGTCATTGACAGGTTTCTATAATTTTAATTTAGGTAAGTAAAAATGTTTAAAGTCTAAACTGGCTTGTAACTGACCTTCATCTATTTCTTTTGTATTTTCGTATATTTTTGTGTTTAAAGTTTAAACTTATTTATATGTATATGCAAAATTGTTAATGTAGCTTGTCAAAATAATGTATTTGTTAGGTTTATATTTTATGTAAAATGAATTTTTGTTAAACTCTTGTTAAAATGTGATTAATTGTTTAATTTAATAATGGGTATTGAAAATTCAAATTCTTATTAGGGCCCCGACACTTAATGGCGGACGCCCTATAGTGATCAGTCCGTCCGTCCATCCGTCCGTCCGAAGCTAAACGTGTGCGAGCTATAACTTTTTATACCCGCCACACGAAGTGGTGAGGTATTATGTTATAACCTCAGTTTCCTTCTGTGTCTGTCTGTCCGTCTGTCCGTCCCCGAAAGATTTCTAGATGATAACTTGAAAACGCATCAAGGGATTTGAATGATATTTTGCACAGTACAATAAAATACAGGTCAAGTTAAGTTTTCAGAATGATCCCAAAAATATTTATGAAGTTTTGCCACTTTATAAATTTTCAAAATTTGACAATAATGAAATGTTGTGGTCTAAGAAAGATAACTAATTTCTTTCTGTCTCTATATACTAATATATTGTGGATGTATAGTATATACAGTATAGTATATATACAAATATATTTAACTATTGATGCATATAGTGGCTGGGTATCATTTAATGTCCCATTAGATGCCCTATTTTTTATCTTTTGAGGTAGGATTTTGATATTTGGAATGTGGGTAGATAATATCCAGCCGATGTGTCGCATACCATGGTTGATCAACTTTGACCTTGAGCTTTGACCTTAACGTCACATTATTGCTTTTTGCATGACAAATTCATGTCCGTGCTGTAACTTTTTTTTTCTTTTGATGTAGGCTTTTGATATTTGGAATGTTGGTTAATAATATCACGGCGATGTGTCGCATTCCACAGTTGTTGACCTTTGACCTTGAACTTTGACCTTGGGTCACATTGCTTTCTGAATGAGAAATTCATGTCCGGGCTGTAACTCTTTTATATTT
The DNA here is from genome assembly GCA_944474755.1 of Limnoperna fortunei. Lineage (NCBI taxonomy): Eukaryota > Metazoa > Mollusca > Bivalvia > Mytilida > Modiolidae > Limnoperna > Limnoperna fortunei. The sequence continues at coordinate 33,079,859 of OX104115.1, forward strand.
TTTCGAGGTAGGCTTTTAATATTTAGAATGTGGGTAGCTAATATCAAGGCGATGTGTTGCATACCATGGTTGATGACATTTGACCTTGACCTTAAGGTCCGCGGGGCCCATATAGATAGGTACCATCTCACTGATATCTAGTTATTATTATTAGGGGTTTTTTATTCTTCCGACGGAAATCCCTTACTGTATTTCTTCTGTTTATTAAGGCTTTCCCTTCTTTCGACGGAAAGCCCTTATTGTATTTCTTTTGTTTACAGAGTTTTGGCGACTTACTATTTTTGCACCATTTCTTCCATTGAGCAATCAGTTGTCACCGATCAGTCAACAATCTTTTAACAATCAGTTATCAGTCTAATCGTTCCCAATCAGTCAGATTGTTCCAATCCGTCGATCTGACGGATTTGGAACGATGTAACTGATTTGTTGGATTGATTTTAAGTGATCGTTCCATTTAACTTACAGTTAGGGAAGTAGACGGATCGAACGATACATAAATAAAATGTGTTTTACTCGCAAAAATTAAAAGTTTTTCTTGTTTCAATGTTGTTTTTCACTCCACTTTCAGCAATGTTTCAGCTTTATCACGGCGTCTGTGGGGAGAGGAAGCCTTAGTACCCAGAGAAAACATCCGACCTTCGGGCGGAAAAACTGGGTATACTTGAACATCGAGATTTAAATCGAGCGCACCCTGCCCGCAGTAAGTAACCAGCAATCTCAGATTTGACAGACCTTGTGATCAATATTAGACGAACTACCGTTACCATTCGGCAACCTCCAATATGAGAAGTGTAAAGATGTCAACTGTTATTTCCCCTACTCTACGAAAGCTATTTTTCGTAAAGTAAAGCCAAAAATGTCTAATGTTATAAATGATATTAATATTATAAATAAAAAATCCCAAAACAAAAAATAACTGCACTCATGCGAATATAAACTATGATGTCAGCAAAAGTTACGTAAATGTACATGTGCAAAGACATGTAATTAAAAATAAAAGAAACACTGAAGTCAAATAATATTCCATATCATCCTAAAACATGTGCAAAGACAATCATATAATTTTTGTTAAAAAGACACTGACGTCAAATAATATTCCATCTCATGTGCTACTGTGTAGCTCGTGTTTTTTGACTTTTAAATATTATGAAGCGGAAAGAAAGTGCGAACGATGAAAAACGCAAAGACAATATCAGTTATAAATATTTTTTCACTTAACCGCTTTTGTGTTCTTTATATGTTTGAAGATTAACACCATTCTCTTAAATTCTATAATGGTGTATAATATGGCTTCAGGTTTCATTGGGTAAGAGCTGGAGTACCTGATAATCCATCACACTCGACAAGAAAACTGTTATCCTTGCCAACGAAGGAATACGTTATGCAACTGACCAAAAAACAGTTTTCCCCTGTCAAACAAAAAACGCCAAACAGACACGGCAACTTTAAGTGTAATTCATAATTGCCATTGAAAACTTATGTTCATTCATCAACCATTGTAAGAAACGTGTTAACGTAATATCGTTTATAATTTTCAAGTGTGTTACTCTGGTTATTTCGGAAAGGATTGTGCTGGGATTTGTCACTGTTTAAATCAACCCTGCCATCATATATCCGGCTTATGTCCACCAGGAGGATGTCAACGTGGATACATGGGCGATAACTGTACCACAGGTATGAATCAGCGATTCATAAGGAATGTTTTTCCCTTTGTCAAAATTGTGGTGATAAAGTGTTAATTTCAAATTGAAGACACAAACTATCATGTTTCAAACTAATAATGATAAACGGAGTATAATTTAAGTTTTAGAGATACGAAAGAAGACGAAAACTAGTTAGTTAAAAATATTGTTACAATCTACACAATATTCAAAAGTCGATTTACTATTAAGACCTGTACCTTCTGAATACATATGTTTTTATTTAATTTGAAATGTACATATTTTACAGCAATATTTTAAGGAAAAGCATAGATCATATATAAACCAATACAATAAACTTTGTATTCTTTTTCTATAAATTTTAGAATGCAGTGCAGGGAAATTTGGTTTTAATTGTAATGAATCCTGTGATGGATGTTTACTAAATGCCTGTAATACAGAAACTGGGATCTGTACAAATACGTCCGGTTGTAAACCTGGGTGGCAGCCTGGAAAACCTAAATGTGATATAGGTAATTGAGTAGAGTTTCTTCAATATGTTTATTCAATACATACGCTTCAAAGTCGCCTTTATAATGTGCACTTTAATGTGGAAATAAGACGCTTGCGACCGTTAAGGATCAAAATTTTACTACTGAAGAGTGAACATTAACTTTTTAATCGTTTACTTACCTTTAATATGTAACATCCTTTCAGCATCACCTGCAGGATGCATACGTGAATCTTAACATTTTCAATCTATTCTACATTTTTTTATTTCAAGATTGATAATTGATGCCCAGAATTAAAAGTCCTAAACATAAAGTATACCCCCGCTTGAAAAGGGTGAGTTATAGTAATGGTCTGTAAATTCGTCCGTTCGTAGGTCCATCCGTTAATTTATCTTCCTTTACCTTGCCATGAAGTTTTTAACCGTTCACAAATTTTCTGTCACATATTGCCACCATAGATAATTTACATTTTGATAGCAATGACTTTTGTAGTTTCTCATAGCAAACATTGACTTTGTCATTCTTTCACATATGGTATCCGTTATGAATTATGCGTACCAGTCACTTTTCCGCAAATGCATCTATACCACTGAATGGAATTATATGAAACTTTCACAGAATCTTTGTCTCATAGTGCATTCTGATGTTTAACTTTTTTTCGGGGGAGGGGGATGTTCCTACAGCAAATTTTGGCTTTTCTATTTTATACATAGGGAAGTGGTGTAATCATTAAGTGAGGAATTGCTTACAGGCGTTCTAGTTTATAATTGCCATTCGAAACTTAAGTTTAACAGACGTTGTAAGAGATATGTTTTCAACATAAATTCTTTGTAATTTTCAAGAGTGTTACTCGGGTTCATTTGGAAAGGACTGTGCTAGGAATTGTCATTGCTTAAATCAAACCTGCCATCGAATATCCGGCTTATGTCCACCAGGAGGATGTCAACCTGGATACACCGGCGATAACTGTACCACAGGTATGAAATCAGCAAATGCTAAGGAATGTATTTCACTTTGTTGTCAAAATGGTGATGATTAAGTGTCAAATTCAAATGATACACACTACCATGTTTTAAACTAATAATGATAAAAGAAGTATAATTTTAGTTTTAGAGATACGAAAGAAGACGGAAACTAGTTAGTCAAAAATATTGTTACAATCTACTCAATATTCAAAAGTCAATATACTATTAAGACATGTACCTTCTGAATACATACGTTTTTATTTAATATTAAATATAAATATTTTAATGCATTTTTTCCGCAGGAAATTCAGATAATACGTATAAACCAATACAGTAAACTATGTATTATTTTTTCTATAAATTTTAGAATGCAGTGCAGGGAAATTTGGTTTCAATTGTAGTGAATCTTGTGATGGATGTTTGCTAAATGACTGTTATAAAGAAACTGGGATCTGCACAAATACGTCCTGTTGTAAACCTGGGTGGCAGCCTGGAAAACCTAAATGTGATATAGGTGATTGAGTAGAGTTTCTGTAACATGTTAATATATATTATTTCTTTCAATGCAGACGCTTTAAAGTCATTTTTAAAATGTGAACTTTAATGTGAAAAATAACGCTTGGGACCGTTTAGGATCAAAATTGTACTACTGAAGAGTGGACATCAGCTTTCTAATATTAACCTTTCATATGTAATAACATTCCAGCATCACCTGCATACGTGGAACTTATCAATCTTAATCTATTCTATTTTTTTTAATTTCACGATTGATAATTGATGCCCAGAATCAATAGTCCTTAATATTAACTATACCCCACTTGAAAAGATTGGTTATAGAAATGGCCTGTAAATTCGCCCGTTCGTCGGTCCATCCGTTAATTTATCCTCCTTTTCCACTGCATAAAGTTTTAAACCGTTCACTAATGTTCTGTCACATTGCCACCGTAGATAATTTACATTATGATAGGAATAACTTTTGTGTTTTCCCTTGCAAAACATTGACTGCGCATTTTTCTTTTATAGTGTCCGTTATGCTTTATGCATTCCAGTCACTTTTCGGCAAATGCACCTACACCACTGAATGGAATTCTATGAAACTTTCACAGAACCCTTGTCTGAAAGTGCATTTTGATGTTTAACTATTTTTTTTGTAGGGGGTTCCTATAGCAAATTTGGGCTTTGCCATTTTTGACATAGGAAAGCGTTGGTATTAATAAGTGAGAATTGCTTACAGGCGTTCTAGTTTATAATTGCCATTCAAAACTGAAGTTTAACAGACATTGTAAGAGATATGTTTTCAACATAGATTGTTTTGTAATTTTCTAGAGTGTTACTATGGTTCATTTGGAAAGGACTGTGCTGGGTATTGTCATTGTTTAAATCAAACCTGCCATCGTATATCCGGCTTGTGTCCACCAGGAGGATGTCAACGTGGATACATGGGCGATTACTGTAACACAGGTATGAAATAAACAATTCCTAAGGAATGAATTGCAATTTGTTGTCAAAATGGTGATGATAAAGCGTTAATTTCAAATTCGAGATACGCACTTTCATGTTTTAAAGTAAAATCAATATAAGGAGTATAATTATAGTTTGCAGATACCAAAGAAAACGGAAACTAGTTAGTTAAAAAATATTGTTGCAATTTACACAATGTTCAAAAGCCAATTTACTATTAATATGTGTACCTTCTGATTATATACGTTTCTAGTTAATATGAAATGCAAATATTTTACAGCATCTTTTCGAAGGAAATGCATGAACATAAGTAAACCGTAAACTTTGTATTCTTTTTCCATTAATTTTAGAATGCAGTGCAGGGAAATTTGGTTTCCAGTGTAATGAATCTTGTGATGGATGTTTACTAAATGGATGTAATATAGAAACTGGGATCTGTACAGATACGTCCGGTTGTAAACCTGGGTGGCAGCCTGGAAAACCAAAATGTGATATAGGTTGTTGAGTAGAGTTTCTGCAATACGTTATAATATATATTATTCAGTTCAAGTTTATTTCATTACAGACGCAGTTAAGTCACCTTTATAATTAAGCTTTAATGTGGAAAATTTGCGCTTGTCACCGTTTAGGATCAAATTGTACAACTGAAAAGTTGAAGTCTACGGTCCAGGTGAGCTATTGCTATCACTTGGCGTCCGTCGTCCGTCGTCTGTCGTCCGTCGTCCGTCGTCTGTCGTCCGTTGTCCGTCGTCCGTCGTAAACTTTTTCAAAAATCTTCTCCTCTGAAACCACTGGGCCAATTTTTTTCAAACTTGGCCACAATCATCCTTAGGGTTCCTAGTTTCAAGTTTGTACCCAGGGTGTTGATCAACAGACAAATATGGCCGCTGTTACTAAAAATAGAACATGGGGGTCAACACAGGTTTTTGATCATTATCTAAAAAACTATAATAGCTATAGATAAAACCGTTACTTCAAATTGATCAGCACATTAAGGTCTACAATAGTTGCCATTAGTGTGAAGTTGTGTATTGGCTTCTTGTAGGAGTTATTGCCCTTTTTTGACGATTTTTGACCAAATTTTTGGTATTTACAATATAACCTGAAAAATATACGAGGTAGAGTGAAACTGTAAATGGCAAAAATGATCAGAAATAAAAGCCCTACAATTCACTTGATTGGTCTGAAATTGTCAGATGACTCCTTATATGAGTTATTGCCCTTAAATAGTAATTTTTTATGAAATTTTCCGTTTTTGTCCTGTAACTTTAAAACTATAACAGCTAGAGTAAAACTGTAAATAGCAAAAATGATCAACAATCCAAGCCCTACAATTCACTGCATTAGTCTGAAATTGTCAGATGACTCCTTATAGGAGTTATTGCCCTTAAATGGCAATTTTTTATGAAATTTTCCGTTTTTGTCCTGTAACTTGAAAACTATAGCAGCTAGATTGAAACTGTAAATTGCACAAATGATCAGCAATAAAGACCCTACAATTCACTTGATTGGTCTGAAATTGTCAGATGACTCCTTATATGAGTTATTGCCCTTAAATGGTAATTTTTTATGAAATTTTCCGTTTTTGTCCTGTAACTTTAAAACTATAACAGCTAGAGTAAAACTGTAAATAGCAAAAATGATCAACAATACAAGTCCTACAATTCACTGTATTAGTCTGAAATTGTCAGATGACTCCTTATAGGAGTTATTGCCCTTAAATGGCAATTTTTTATGAAATTTTCCGTTTTTGTCCTGTAACTTGAAAACTATAGCAGCTAGATTGAAACTGTAAATTGCACAAATGATCAGCAATAAAGACCCTACAATTCACTTGATTGGTCTGAAATTGTCGGACAACTCCTTAAATAAGTTATTGCCCATAAATGACAATTTTTTATAAAATTTTCCGTTTTTGTCCTGTAACTTAAAAACTGTAACAGCTAGAGTGAAACTGTTAATAGCAAAACTGATCAGCAATACAAGCCTTACAAATTACGTTTTAAGTCTGAAATTGTCAGATGACTCCTTATAGGAGTTATTGCCCTTAAATTGCAATTTTTTATGAAATTTTCCGTTTTTGTCCTGTAACTTAAAAACTGTAACAGCTAGAGTGAAACTGTTAATAGCAAAAATGATCAGCAATACAAGCCCTACAAATTACTTTTAAGTCTGAAATTGTCAGATGACTCCTTATAGGAGTTATTGCCCTTAAATTGCAATTTTTTATGAAATTTTCCGTTTTTGTCCTGTAACTTAAAAACCATAACAGCTAGAGTGAAATAATAAATTGCAAAAATGATCAGTAAAAAAAGCCCTACAATTCATTTAATTGGTCTGAAATTGTCAGATGACTCCTTATAGGGGTTATTGCCCTTAAATGACAATTTTGTTATGAAATTTTCCATTTTTGTCCTGTAACTTGAAAACTATAGTAGCTAGATTAAAACTGTAAATTGCACAAATGATCAGCAATAGAAGCCCTACAAATGATTGCTAAGTCCAAAAACTGCAAGATGACTCTTTATAGGAGTTATTGCCCTTTCATTATGAATTTGGACATAATTAGTCTATAACACACCTATTAGTAGAGTAAAACTGTAAATTTCTAAAGTACCCTAAAGGACAATGCCTAAAAACCATTTAATTTTCAGAAATTGTCGATGGCACCTTATAGGAGTTATTGTATTTAACAAATTTTTTGAAGAAATGTTTAGTTTTTGCACAGTAACTTAAAAGCTATAACAACTAGACTGAAACTGTTAATTTCAAAAATTGTAATATAGTTTAAGTCATTTGGATTCCAGGTGAGCGATTACAGGCTCCTGGGAGCCTCTAGTTAATCGGTTTACTTCCTTTTCATATATAACAACATTCCAGCATCAACTGCATACGTGGAACTTGTCAATTTCAATCTGTTCAATTTTTTTTTTTATTTCACGATTTATAATTAATCAATAGTCCTTAACATTAACAGTGTTTTATATTTTTGGTTTTTGTGTTGTGTTTGTCTATATCCTGATTTGTAACTGTCTCTTGGCTTTTGGCTAATGTTGTTCGGTCGGTTTCCTATGCTATTTTCTATTCCCTGCTTGAAAAGGGTGAGTTATAGTAAAGACCTGTAAATTTGACCGTTCGCCGGTCCATCCGTTAATGTATCCTCCTTTACCACTGTCTTTAATTGTTCACAAATTTCTGTCACATATTGCCACCGTAAACAATTATACAATAATACTGTCTTTGTCATGTCATATGCGAAAATATGTCCCAAGGTTAGAAGGCATAATGCACGACCGAAGGGAAGTGCATTATGCCTTCTAACCTTGGGACATATTTTCGCATATGACATGACAAAGACAGTATTATTGTTATTATTACTATGAATGTTAATTGTTCCAACATCGTAATAAGATCAAATCAGGCAATGGCATGTGCTAACGAAATTCATCCCAAATTAAACAAGTTTAATAAACATTATAAGCATAATAAACATTGCCACACCTACATGTTGACATTTTCCTTCAGCCTGTTGGCAGACTATATACTTTAAACCAAAACGTAGGTAAGATAATATTTTCACATTGTATAAAACGCACAGCTGATGTCCAAAAAATCAGTAATTACATATTTATTAAGCAACGACCAATAGCCCCGCCTATATGCATATGGCATGCAATATGCCATGTAATATGCTTATGCATAATACTACTACGCTATTTGTTCTTTGTTAAAATATGCCAGAATAATAGAACTCAAATTATAATGAAAGTTTTTTACATGAATAGTAATAATTTACATTATGATAGGAATAACTTTTGTAGTTTTCCATAGCAAAACAATGACTGCGCATTTTTAGCTCACCTGACCCAAAGGGTCATGTGAGCTATTGTTATCACTTTGCGTCCGTCGGCGTCGTCGTCGTCGTCGTTGTCGTCGGCGTCTGTAAACTTTTTACATTTTAATCTTCTTCTTTGAAACCACTTGGCCAATTGAAACCAAACTTGGCCATAATGTTCATTGGATGGACCTTTACAAAGTTTGTGTTTTTTATTTTGATTGGTAAACCAATATGGCCGCCACCTCAAGACTTAGTTAAACATAGGACCCTATGGGGAAAAAGTTAAAAAGGGCTTCTTCTCTGAAACCGTTTAAGAAATCAAAACAAAACTTACTAGCAATATTGTGTGGATGGTCCTCTATAAAGTTTGTGTTTTTGATGGGAATTGGAAATTCAAAATGGCCGCCACCGCAGGACTTAGTTTAACATAGAACACTATGGGAAAAAGTTTTAAAAGGCTTCTTCTCTGAAACCGGTTAATCAATGGACACAAAAACTTACTAGCAATATTGTTTGGATGGTCCTCTATAAAGTTTGTGTTTTTTATGGCAATTGGAAATTCAAAATGGCTGCCACCGCAGGACTTAATTTAACATTGGACCCTATGGGAAAAAGTTTGAACGGCTTCTTTTCTGAAACCGGTCAACCAAAGGAAACAAAACTTACTAGCAATATTGTTTGGATGGTCCTCTATAAAGTTAATGTTTTTTATCCCAATCGGAAATTCAAAATGGCCGTCACCGCAGGACTTGGTTTAACTTTCGACCCTATGAGAAAAAAGTTTAAAAGGGCTTCTTCTCTGAAACCGTTTAACCAATCAAAAGAAAACTTACTAACAATATTGTTTGGATGTTCCTCTATAAAGTTTAAGTTTTTTATGGCAATTAGAAATTCAAAATGGCCGCTACCGCAGGACTTAGTTTAACATAGGACCCTATTGGAAAAAAGTTTTTAAAGGCTTCTTCTCTGAAACCGGTTAATCAATGGAAACAAAAACTTACCAGCAATATTGTTTGGATGGTCCTCTATAAAGTCTATGTTTTTTATGGCAATTGGAAATTCCAAATGGCCGCTACCGCAGGACTTAGTTTAACATAGGACCCTATGGGAAAAAGTTTTCAAAAGCCTTCTTCTCGAAACCGGTTAATCAATGGAAACAAAAACTTACTAGCAATATTGTTTGGATGGTCCTCTATAAAGTTTATGTTTTTTATGGCAATTGAAAATTCAAAATGGTCGCCACCTTCGCAGGACTTAGTTTATCATAGGACCCTATGGGCAAATAAAAAAATCTTCTCTATACAACCGTTTAACCTATGAAACAAAGCTTTCTAGTAATATTGTTTGAATGGTCCTATTTAAAGTTTATTGAAAATTACAGGACTTACTTTAACATCAGGGAAATGCAACCTTCATTGCCTATAAAATCAGGTGAGCGATACAGGCTCTTAAGAGCCTCTGGTTTCACATATGGTGTCCGTTTTGCTTTCTGCATACCAGTCACTTTTCCGCAAACGCACCAACACTACTAAATGGAATTATATGAAACTTTCACAAAAACTTTGTCTCATAGTGCATTCTAATGTTAACTTTTTTTGTTCCGGGAGAGGAGATTTCCTTTGGCAAATTTGGGCTTTGCCATATTTTACACAAGCAAGCGGTGGTATTATTAAGTGAAAATTGATTACAGGAGTTCTAATTTAAATTGCCATTCGAAACTGAAGTTAAACAGACATTTCAAGAGATATGTTTTCAACATACATTTTTACAATTTTCAAGAGTGTTACTCGGGTTCATTTGGAAAAGACTGTGCTGGGATTTGTCATTGTTTAAATCAAACCTGCCATCGTATATCCGGCTTATGTCCACCCGGAGGATGTCAACCTGGATACACCGGCGATAACTGTACCACAGGTATGAAATCAGCAATTCCTAAGGAATGTATTTCAATTTGTTGTCAAAATGGTGATGATAAAGTGTCAAATTCAAATGGCAGATACACACTACAGTACTTGAGATTGAAAACGCAACACTTTTATCAATCCGTCAGCGATCCGTCAGCGTTCCAAAATCCGTCAGCGATCAGTTATCAAACAGTTAGATCAGTCAAATCGTTCCCAATCCGTCCATGCGTCAATTGACGGATTCGGAACGATTTGACTGATCTGACGGATCGATTTGGACTGATCGCTCCAATCCGTCCATTCAACTTCCGGTTAGTGAAATCAATATTTCAAAATGTGAAAATTCGTTTCACGCGCAAATATTAGAAGTATACAAATGTCAACTGTTGTTTCCTCATTTATGGCTCGTTTAACCTAATAATAAGGCTAAAACAGGTCTAAAGTTATAAATAATACAAATGGAAATTACCCCAATCTATTACTAGTTATATATGCATCTGTGACGAAATATAAACATCACATAGTGTCATTTTATTAACACAATAATTTAAAAAAAATACACACACAATGACTTAAAACAAATTGACCTGGCGTGCCAAGGCGTACGTCTCGTATTTGTCTTCGAATGTTTTAAAGCGGAAAAAGTCGAGTCTAAAGTTATAAATCATAAATGGAAATTCCCCAAATATATAACTAATGCATCTGTGACGGAATATAAACATCACATTGTGCAATTTTATTTAAAAAAAAGAAATGGAAAAAAAACACACACACACACAATGAATTAAACAAATATTTGACCTCGCGTGACAAGGCGTACATCTCGTATTTGACTTCGAAATTTTTTAAAGCGGAAAAAGCGAGAAAGACGAAGGCGGAATAGTAAAATTTTTCTCACGTCGCGCTTTCGCGTTAGCATTATTTGTATGTATGATTGAAGTTAGTTTAAGACTATTTTCAAACATTATATTAGTCTATTTAATATGGCGTCGAGTGTTTATAAGGGAGAGCTGCAGAACCCAACGAAACAGCAGACCTTCGACAGGAAAACTGGTTCTCGTTGCAAATTTAGGGATAAGTCGAACGCACCCTCTCGCTGTAAGGGTCGAACAGATGATGAACTCGGTGATCAATACTATATTACTGCTACCTTAACCGACGCGGTCGGGGTTTTTTATTATAAACGCGTAAAAAGATCATTTGTCATGGTTTGATCAGTTTTCTTTCTGTGCCACAATTCCTAAGAATTCTGGTGTATAATACTGAGAAAGATTTACGACAAAAGTGAATACATCTATTTATATATTTTATTCACTATCTAATTGTGTCACATGAATTTACACAGAATTATATGTCAAATAAAGAATAAACGCGTTTGTATATAGAAGCTTACGAGTTAAAGACGCAAACATGTAAGCATAATTTTAAAATAAATTCTGCTTTCGCATTTTAGCCTTCACAATTTCTTTATTTTACGATGTCTGTTATATTCATTCGATATTTAATGATATATAAGTATGAATGGTTTTTTCCTTTAAATTCGGAAGTGTTTGAAATTAGTTACTAGGTATCACGTTCTTTTTGGAAGGCGGGGGGGGGGGGGGGTTCAGGACATAATAGAATTGGCGCGAACCATAGTGACGTGTTTAGAGAGTACTCTTTCTCTAATTGATTGAGGGGGCCTCGGTGGCCGAGTGGTTATGGTAGTCTACTATTGATCACGTTGTCTGTCAACACTGAGGTCGCGGGTTCGAGTCTCAAGGCGGACAGGGTGCACTCGACTTAATTGACAAGGATTGCCACTTGTCCTACCGAAGGACCGGGGTTTTCTCCGGGTACTCCGGTTTCCTCCTCCAATAAAAACTGGACGCCATGATATAGCTGCAAAAATTGCTGACAGTTGCGTTAAACAATATTTAAACAAACAAACAAACAAACAAACAAATCTAATTGATATTTAACTTTTTCTCTTCATGAATAAGGTTGAACACCCTCGCTGAAAGAAAAACAAGCATCCAATCAATCAATCGATGAAATAAGTTATTCAAATTGAATGACAATCTTTTAAAGGGTACGTTTTGAAAAGTTCTGTTTTATCGATATGACTGTAATGACAATGTTCAAACCGATCTTCATAGACCTAGGGAATTAATGACGTTTTGTTAAAAAAATTACTATTTCGTACTATAACACGTGTCTATCTGTAACACATTTTTACGCTTACCTGCAGTATTCACAGACAAGTCTCCCCGGCGTTATTAGGGCCTCAGTGGCTGATTGGTTAGTCATCTACTAGTTATTACATGCCTATAAACAGGTTGCGGATTTTCGAACGACTGCAGATAGGGTGGGCCTGACTCCAACTGTATTGACTTGTCCGTTTTAACTCGTGTACTCCGGCTTCCTCCCACCTCACTCCCAATAAAAAATGGACGCCATGAAATAAATGAAACAATCCAGCGTAATTGTAATTATACTTTTTAACTTCTTTTATTGCCTGTCAAATAAAACTTGCGACCAGAAATCGCAATCTATTTTACAATTCAACTTTTTGTTTAGTAAACTATTTGTTTTGATTGATAATGTTGGTGCAACATTTAAACAATTTTTTATACACAACAGTTTTATAATTGTATTTTAAAATGTTGTAGACTAAATAAAAACACGTAAGCATACATTTAAGTAACTAGTAATGATGTCAAAAAGAGGCTACGTCCTTTCCTAAATGAAAATAAATCTGTTACTGATTGGGGGAGTCGGGTCGGCTTAATATACAACAAATATACATGTAACAGGTCGCAGAAAATAAAATAGGCCGAAATCACGAGTCGCGGAAATAAAGAATCAATAAAGGATTACGAAAATAAAACATTTACCTCGTCGCTACGGATGTGCCTTAAATCGAAGTTTTTTTTAAGGTTTACAGGGCACAACCCGCGAATATGTCCTGTTTTAAAGAAATTTGCTTTATTAAATAATATAAAGAAAATGGCTTTTTCTTTAAATATGTTTACTTAGGTTATTTTTAAGTACGAGACATTGTATTAACTATTCTTTAGAATACTTGTGTTTATTTTATTACAAATTTTATTATAAATGCATATATAATATACAAATCACGCAGAATTCGTTTTATCTCGAAATTATTACTGTATACGTATCCGTCAATAAACTTACCGATTAATGCATATAAGTAAATGACGGATTCTGGTTCGAACTGATTGAACTGATCGCTGACGGTTACCAAGGTAATGACGGATTCATAGTTTTGGACGGATGTATTCATCATCAATCAGTCAGCGATCCGTCAGCGTTCCAAAATCCGTCACCAATCAGTTATCAATCAGTCAAAGTGTTGCGTTTACGGGTGCAAGTACTGTACCATGTTTTAAACTAATAATGATATAAGGAGTATAATTTTAGTTTTAGAAATACGAAAGAAGACTGAAACTAGTTAGTTAAAAAGAGTGTTACAATCTACACAATATTTGAAAGTCAATTTACTGTTAGGACATTTAAGTTCTGAATACATACATTTCTATTTAGTATTAAATGTAAATATTTTGATTCATTTTTTCGCAGGAAATTCATTGAAAATTTGTAAACCAATACAGTAAACTATGTATTCTTTTTCAATAAATTTTAGAATGCAGTGCAGGGAAATTTGGTTTGAGTTGTAATGAATCTTGTGATGGATGTTTACTAAATGACTGTAATAAAGTAACTGGGATCTGTACAGATACGTCCGGTTGTAAACCTGGGTGGCAGCCTGGAAAACCTAAATGTGATATAGGTAATTGAGTAGAGTTTCTGTAATATGTTAATAATATATATAATTCATTTCAATACAGTCGCTTTAAAGTCGTCTTTATAATGTGAGCTTTAATATGAAAAATGACACTTGGGACCGTTTAGGATCAACATTGTACTACTGAAGAGTGGACATCAACTTTTAATCGTTAAATTACCCTTCATATGCAACAACATTTCAGCATCACCTGCATACCTGGAACTTACCAATCTCAATCTATTTTATTTTTTTTTATTTCACGATTGATACACCCCCAGAAACGTAAACTTTCCCATACGAACGTTAAACGGACGAACTAAAATCGATATACGAACGGACGTTAAACGAACACACAAAAAAAAGAACGGACGAACGCGTCTAGACGAACCATTTAAAAATAAACCAATCAGAAATAAGCCGTATGTTTCAATCGTTCGTTTGATACGAACGCTCTTATCGTTTTTTGGGAACTCCAATCGTGACTTAGGCGTATCAAAATGATGTAATCAAATTTTAAGAATTTTGTTTGATAAATAAACAAAGTAATTAATTAATAAAAATTAATAAATAAATATTATTAAATTGAAATATAAATAAAGTTATCATTTAAATTTTATCCGAACGAACATATTTTCTAATAATTAGTCTGTTAACTTGTGTTCTCATTGAATGACATATAGGTCGTAAGTTATGTATCAATTAGATATGGTTGGAACATGTATCTATATTGTTGCATGTTATCTTCATGTAAATTAAAGCATGATTGAAAAACGTTGTTTTGAATTGCTGTAAATTAATCAGATTTATTAAAATAATAGGCAACTATACATGCATTTGTAATTAGGACATTGCTAAATTCGGTTGTAACATTCAGAAAAAAAAACCATCAACTTTATTATGTTGTTTTTTTTCTCAAAAAGTCCAATTTTACACTTTTAAAATACGTTAATTACTATATACAATGTATATTCATACGTGTACATTTATTTACGTTTCTTCACCGGATGAAAACCACTTACATATACAATTAACAGTTAACCCGCATAACAGTAAACCCATAATGCAGGGAAAAAAGATTAAAAAATACTATCTTTTCTCAGTTATAGAATGTTCATTGTAACTGATATAGTAGCAAATTAACTGCATGTAGGATCGTATAATTTCTTGATTTAAAACCTTAACGTTTGTAACGGTTAACATTGCGCTTCATGATACTATCTTATAGTGTGGGATATGACTGAATAATTAAAACTGTATTTGAATGTAGATAAAACTTTATGCAATATCAATATGGGTAAGACCAAAACGCAGCCAGTACTTTCTATTACAGTAGTACGTTTCTAAACGAAAAAAAAATACGTATTTTATTTTATATAAAAACTCCATATTTTGCCGACGTTTCGACGACCACTGCCGTCTTTATTCAAGGCATATATATAAATGACAAGAATATGTATATGTGAAGTATATGTGTGGGGGGGGGGGGGGGGTAGATACAAAACGAACGTTACAATACAATGGCTTCTTAATGGGTAATACAATGTCATTATAGCTTTACATATAATGTAGTATATTTTTAAACAGTTTTATCCTTTTTCGTTCAGTCCTTGTTCATTCAAAGTTCCAATTTTCTTCATCCAAAATTTTTCTTTTTCTTTACGATATATCCATGATTTGTTAATTTTCTCAATTCCAATTATTTTAAAGTCATTGATATTATGGTCCTGTTGATTGAAATGTATTGGAACAACGTCTTGTTTTTTATTTCGAATACACGATAGGTGATTTTGCATGCGCTCATACACTGTATTCCCAGTTTAACCAACATAAACAATTTGTCTACACTGTTCACAATAAATGCCATATATTAAATTTGCTGTCCTACAATTTATTTTACCGTCAACATTGGATGATACACCATTATGTAAATTTCGTAAGATTTAGCATTCTATTACAAATTGCACAATTTTTATCACATGGTCCCGTTTCATTTTCCCGTTTAAAAAATTGATTATTGTGTTTAGAGTGAACCAGTTTATCTTGAATATTTGTCCCTCGTCTATATGCTACTATTGGTGGTTCCGGAAACACTTTCTGCATCTCTTTAGATCTATATAAAGTTTTAAGCCTGTTACATATTTTTTTTACATAATAGAAGCTGTCGGACGCTTTACCTTATGTTTTTCCTGTAGTTTTATGTTTTACACACATGTGAAAGAATTTAACAGAGAAAAATTGCTCATTTTTATTGTCTCGCCTGCGACGAAAGTCGCTGGAGGCGAGACATATGTATGGGAATCCGGCGGCGGCGGCGGCGTAAACACTTGACATCTTGCTTCATATATTTGTAAGCCCAAGCCCTAGGTCCATCAAATTTGGTCCAGAGGAAGCTTATGATGAGTACTTGCCAGTCAGTCACCTGTCACCTGACCTTGACCTCAATTTCACGGTCCAGCGACTACGTTAAAGTTTTTTGGTTACGACAGTTCCTCTGTAACTACGCATGGTAGGATGACAATATTTGGTGTATAGGTTGCTGATGACTAGTACATGACTGTCTGGTAGGTGTCACCTGACCTTGACTTCAATTTCACGGTCCAGCGACTACGTTAAAGTTTTTGGGTTACGCAGTTCCTCTGTAACTACGCATGGTAGGATGACAATATTTGGTGTATAGGTTGCTGAAGACTAGTACATGACTGTCTGGTAGGTATCACCTGACCTTGTCCTCAATTTCACGGTCCAGCGACTACGTTAAAGTTTTTGGGTTACGACAGTTCCTCTGTAACTACATGTACGCATGGTAGGATGACAATATTTGGTGTATAGGTTGCTGATGACTAGTACATGACTGTCTGGTAGGTGTCACCTGACCTTGAATTTCACGGTCCAGCGACTACGTTAAAGTTTTTGGGTTACAACAGTTCCTCTGTAACTACGCATGGTAGGATGACAATATTTGGTGTATAGGTTGCTGAAGACTAGTACATGACTGTCTGGTAGGTGTCACCTGACCTTGACCTCAATTTCACGGTCCAGCGACTACGTTAAAGTTTTTGGGTTACGCAGTTCCTCTGTAACTACGCATGGTAGGATGACAATATTTGGTGTATAGGTTGCTGAAGACTAGTACATGACTGTCTGGTAGGTGTCACCTGACATTGTCCTCAATTTCACGGTCCAGCGACTACGTTAAAGTTTTTGGGTTACGACAGTTCCTCTGTAACTACGCATGGTAGGATGACAATATTTGGTGTATAGGTTGCTGATGACTAGTACATGACTGTCTGGTAGGTGTCACCTGACCTTGAATTTCACGGTCCAGCGACTACGTTAAAGTTTTTGGGTTACGACAGTTCCTCTGTAACTACGCATGGTAGGATGACAATATTTGATGTATAGGTTGCCGAAGACTAGTACATGACTGTCTGGTAGGTTCCACCTGACCTTAACCTCAATTTCACGGTCCAGCGACTACGTTAAAGTTTTTGGGTTACGGCTGTTCCCCTGTAACTATGCACAGTATGGTATATTTCGTATACAGGCCGCTGCTGATATTTAATGCTATTTACGTAATGCTTATGACGAAATTTATTTTCGTTACTGATGCGGAATGCAGGCGAGACGTTTTTCTGTGTCCATACTTGTTTCTTTAGATTCATAACTTTCAAAATGTAAATGCACATGCATACAAATGAGTTTGATTCATAACGAATAAACTGAAAATCTGATAACTGATAATTTATTAAACTCTACTGTCAAAATTGTTTTCCATACTTTTCAAGATATATGTACATGTAGAACCAAGCCATATCCGAACCAATACAATTGACAATATAAATGTATATATTTTGTGGCATTACCTTTTAATTGAGTGGCTTGAAGAATTGTATGTAAATATTGATTTTAATCGAACAGTATCTGAATAAACCATCTGTCAACAGTGATCAAAACGATAGTAAATATTAATATCATAATATAAATTCGTTGGTTTTGGCTGGTATTAAGCAATAGAAATTAAAAAAATTCATTATGTAATAATATATTTGTGACTTGTACACAATGACTTGTGATGTTGAAACTATCTATGTTTCAATTTATATGCAATTTTTTATATATTCATTCAGTATTACTTATTCAGAACAACAAATACATTAAGTTTGATTCTATTGCATTTATTTATAAAAATCGTCTGCATTTCTTATAATTGTAGCCTAGTCTATTAAGACCTTATTTTCCAATAAAAAACTGGTAAATGAAACTGAATATTGTTAACAAATCGCATAAAAACCAATTCAACTCGTAACTTTTTTTTATAAAATTTTTAAATGTAAAACATATCATTGTACATGCATCTTTAAGATTCTTTAGTACTATAATTTTTATAGATAAATGTATTTACTTTATAAGTATGTTTTGGTTTCATCTTCTTGGCTGGTATGTGTAAAAAATCTGAGCTGGATTTGTAAAAGAATATCCTGCCATCTGCAGCAAGTTCAACTGATGTTTCAGCAGTAAATATCACATTATAAAATGTTCGCAAGATCTTAAATCCTCCAGACAGTATTTCACACGAGCAATCTTATTTTTGTGACTAATAATTTGGCAGAATTTAAGTCTAATCGCAGTCCATCCTAATAGCTTTCTAATTAGGGAAACACATGACGTTGTCAATTTTACATTAAAGACTTTCAACAATCTCGTTTTTATTAGCTCACCTGACCCGAAGGGCCATGTGATCTATTGCCATCACTGGGCGCCCGTCGTCGTCATCGTCCGTCGTCGTCGTCGTTAACTTTTCTTTAAAAATCTTCTTATCCAAAACCACTGAAGGGATTGCTTTGAACCTTTGAACACATCATCAGTAACATGTCCTCTGCCAAGTTTGCACAAATCATGGCCACAGACCAACCAACATGGCCGCTATGGCTAAAAATAGAACGGGGGGGGGGGTCAAAATACAGTTTTTGGTTTATAGTTCAAAAAGTATAACAGATACAGGAAAACCAAACAGACCATCCTTCTTCAGCATTAAAAGCTCTACAAAACACTCAATTGGGTCAAAGTTGTATGACGACTCCTGTAGGAGTTATTTCCCTTTAATTGTCGAAATTGATGATTTTTGCCTCATAATCTTGAAAATTATTAGAACTAGAGAAAAAGTAAGCATTGCTTAATTGCTTTATAAGGCTACACAATTGTCTTTAGAGTCAAGATTGTCTGATTAACCGTTTAAGAGTTATTCCCCTTGAACTGTTTAATCGGTTTCAATTGATTTTTTAAAATCTTCTCCTCTGAAACTACTGAAAGTACTGCTTTGAAACTTTGTACGCATCATCCGTCGAATGTCCTCAGCCAAGTTTGCACCAACCATGGCCGCAGATTAACTAACGTGGTCGCCATTGCTAAAAATAGAATGGAAGGGGGGGGGGGGGTAAAATACAGTTTATGGCTTATATTTAAAAAAGTGTAACAGATACAGGAAAACCAAAGACATGCCTTCATCTGCATCAAAAGCTCTACGAAACACTCCAGTGGGTTGAAGGACTCCTTATTGGAGTTATTGCCCTTTAATTGTCAAAATTGATTATTTTTGACATTTTTGCCTCAAAATCTTGAAAATTATTAGAACTAGAGAAAACGTTAGCATTGCTTAATTGTTCTGCTCTATGAGGGCTACAAAAATTACTTAGGGTCAAGATTGTCTAATGAACCGTTTAGGAATTATTCTCCTTAAACATTTTTTTAATAAATTTTACTTGATTTTAAAAAATCTTCTCCTCTTTAACCCATTAAAGGACTGCTTTGAAACATTGCACACACATCATCTTTATGACGTCCTCTACCAAAATTTTGCAAGGAAAATGGGGGAGGGGGGTGGGAGTCAAGAGAGTTTTCGACTGATAGTTAAAAAAGTGTAACAGGTACAGCAAATTTGAAGTGAACCTCCCTTCTCCCTCTAAGCATCAAAAGCTCCTCCTTATAGGAGTTATTTCCCTTAAAAGGTCTAAATTAATGACTTTTGCAGAAGTGTTGGGCAATTCCTTATAGCAAAGAAAAGCTGGATAAAAAGGGTTGTTTGGTTTCAGGTTCAGGTGAGTGATACAGGCTCCTGGGAGCCTTTAGTTTCTTTAGAAGTAAGTTCATTGTTGCCATTGAGCCACATGTTTATACAATTTTTGGGAAACTCGGTTAATATCCTCGGTCGTCTTTTGCGTTTTACCGAAGGTGCGATTGATCCCGTTATATTATTTCTTTTTAAAACCAGTTGTCTTGATTTTCTAGTAGTTGTAACATAATGTGCAGATTTTAGTGCTTTTGAATTTTCCCAGTAGAGTATATCTGTTGTGAATACTTAATAAATAACTGTCTAACTTCAATTGACAATCGGAACACCTTCGTTGCCGACATTTTGTAACAATGGTCACATGATCAATAAAGCAGATGTTAATACTGAAATCCTAGATCGGTCTTCATCAAAATAATTTACGTGAACTAATAAATTTAAGTGTGAATGGTTTTATTTATCTTTACTGCGCATGAGGACGAACAAACGAAAAGGAATGATATACTTATCTGTATTGCGCATGCGGACAAACGAACAAACCTACGGATTCAAAAGAAATGTCGCTATGCGCATGCGGACGAACGAATAGTGCATTATGATTAACTATTTTTTGTTCGGGGGGGGGTAAATTCCAAAAGCTAATTTGGGCTTTGCCATTTTTGACATAGGAAAGCATTGGAATTATTGAGTGAGAATAGATTACAGGCGTTCTAGTTTATAAGTGGCATTCGAAACTAAAGTTTTACAAAAATTGTAAGAGATATGTTTTCAACATATTTTTTTTTGTAATTTTCAAGAGTGTTACTATGGTTCATTTGGAAAGGATTGTGCTGGGTATTGTCATTGTTTAAATCAAACCTGCCATCGTATATCCGGCTTATGTCCGCCAGGAGGATGTCAACGTGGATACATGGGCGATAACTGTACCACAGGTATGAAATCAACAATTCCTCAGGAATGCATTGCAATTTGTTGTCAAAATATTAATGATAAAGTGTTAATTTCAAATTCGAGATACGCACTATCATGTTTAAAAGTAAAAATGATAAAATGAGTATAATTATAGTTTGGAGATACGATAGAAGACGGAAACTAGTTAGATGAAAAATATTGTTACAATATTCAAAAGCCAATTTACTATTGAGATGTGTGCCTTCTGAAAATTAACGTTTCTATTTAATACGGGAATATTTTAAAGCATCTTTTCGAAGGAAAGGCATGAACATATATAAACCAATACAGTAAACTATGTATTTTTTTTCCATAAATTTTAGAATGTAGTGCAGGGAAATTCGGTTTCAGTTGTAATGAATCTTGTGATGGATGTTTACTAAATGCCTGCAATAAAGAAACTGGGATCTGTACAAATACGTCCGGTTGTAAACCTGGGTGGCAGCCTGGAAAACCTAAATGTGATATAGGTAATTGAGTAGAGTTTCTGCAATATGTTATTAATATATGTTATTCATTTCAAGTTTCATTCAATACAAACCCTATAAAGTCTTTATGAATAAACTTCAATGTGGAAATATGACGCCTGTGACCGTTTAGGATCAAAGTTGTACTTCTGAATTGTGGATATAAACTTTTTAATCGTTAACTTACCTTCATATGTAACAAAATTCCAGCATCACCTGCATAAGTGGAATCTCAATCTATTCTAATTTTGTTTTATTTCACTAATGATAAGTGATGCCCAGAATCAAAAGTACTAAACATTTACTATACCCCTCTTGACAATGGTGGGTTCTAGTAATGACCTGTAAATTCGTCCGTTCGTCGGTCCATGCGTTAGTTTATCTTCCTTTACCACTGCATGACGTTTTTAACCGTTCACAAACTTTCTGTCACATATTGCCACCAAAGATAATTTACATTATGATAGGAATAACTTTTGTGGTTTCCCATAGCAAAACATTGACTGCGCATTCTTAGACATATAGTGTTCGTTATGCTTTATGCGTACCAGTCACTTTTCGGCAAATGCAGCTACACTACTAAATGGAATTATATGAAACTTTCACAGAACCTTTTGTATCATAGTGCATTCTGATGTTTAACTATTTTTTTGTTCCGGGTTGGGGGAGGGGATTCCTTATGCAAATTTGGGCTTTGTCATTTTTGACATAGCGAAGCGTTGGTATTATTAAGTGAGAATTGCTTACATGCGTTCTAGTTTATATTTGCCATTCGAAGCTGAAGTTTAGCACACATTGTAAGAGATATGTTTTCAACATACATTTTTTGTAATTTTCAAGAGTGTTACTCGGGTTCATTTGGAATAGACTGTGGTGGGAATTGTCATTGTTTAAATCAAACCTGCCATCGTATATCCGGCTTATGTCCACCAGGAGGATGTCAACGTGGATACATGGGCGATAACTGTACCACAGGTATGAAATAAGCAATTCCTAAGGAATGAATTTCAATTTGTTGTCAAAATGGTGATGATAAAGTGTTAATTTCAAATTCGAGATACACACTATCATGTTTTAAAGTAAAAATGACAAAAGGATTATAATTATAGTTTGGAGATACGAAAAAGGAAGGAAACTAGTTAGTTAAAACATATTGTTGCAATCTACACAATATTCAAAGGCCAATTTACTATTAAGATTTGCACTTTCTGAATACATACGTTTCTATTTCATATGAAATGTAAATATTTAACAGCATCTTATTCGAAGGAGCGGCATGAACATATATAAACCAATACAGTAAATAATGTATTCTTTTTTTTACATAAATTTTAGAATGTAGTGCAGGGAAATTCGGTTTCAATTGTAATGAATCTTGTGATGGATGTTTACTAAATGCCTGCAATAAAGAAACTGGGATCTGTACAGATACGTCCGGTTGTAAACCTGGGTGGCAGCCTGGAAAACCTAAATGTGATATAGGTAATTGGTTTACTCCTCGAATGCCAACATTCTTTGATGTACCGAAAATTTACCTGTAAAATTTTGTTGGCATTCGAGGAATAAGGTCAAATTGTTGTAAAAACAAATGTGCATTATTATACAAACAATCTTCTAAATTAAGTTTACAGGTAAATAACATTTTATTATTTTTATTTCATTAATTTCATGACTTTTTATAACAAATTTTTACTCAAGATGCAAAAGGTAAGATGCAGCATCAGCAAACTGTAAGGTGGTCATCTCTCTGTTGGTGTGTCTGAGTTTAAGGTCTCCAAGTCTGTCTTCAATTTCTCTGTATTTTTGCTTTCTGTTGACTCGTTTTCCACCGGAAGCGTACTGTAGCATCTGGCATCTTGAGAGGGCTTCCTGACGCTTTAAGAGCTCAACTAGACGGTAGATATTGTTGTGTGGAACTTTAACAACTTTATGATACATGGAAACACTATAGATGCTGCATTGTGAACGGCTGTCTCATAGTCTAAGAAGATTGTCTCTGGGCTGAGTCGTAGTTGGTGTTGCTGGCAGAAGTCTTTTAGTAATGTGAAGAATCGGGTATATGTATCTTCGTCTTTACCAGGAAGTAACGCATAAACAAGCGGGTACATGGCACCATCTACGAAGGCATGTAAAGTGTACAGCTGATAAAATACTGACGGACAGGTATAGAAAGTTCCATCACCATAAACTGTAAGTGCTGCAGTAAGATGGGTCAAGTTGAAGATTGTGCTGAATACAAGTATTCTTTCTTGGCCTCCGTCATCAATGAGTAAGAAGTTGTCCCCAGTAGTTGTCTCTCTCCACGGTCCCTCTAAGTTGATGTCTTCTCTTGTCGCTGGTAGTTGAGGTATATTCTTTCCACGTTGGTTATACAGGGAGGTCTTACATGTTGTGAAAGTAGGCATACTCTGTACAAGTTTTTCCGCGTTTTCGTCCCATTCTCGGTTACGTAGGCTCACTAGTTCATCGTCATAGATGGTTGGTACGGGTGTGCTCTCTGTTAGACATCTCTCTTTCATTCTGTTTAATACTTTGTCCACATTAAGCTGTATCTGGTCTGACGGGTGGTTGTGCTGACCTTGCATTTTTACAGGAATTCTGTTCAGCGTGTTGATGGTGGCTGTGCAGTCAGACTTGACGCATCTCCAGTAACATCTGTCACCTCGCTGAGTCTTTACTCTGAATTTAAAGTTGTTGTAAACTAGGTTTACGTTCCCGAGTCTGTTCTCAACAAACTGTATATTCAACTGTGCATTAGCCATACTTGAAACTGATACAATCACTAGTCTGTGCCACCCTTTTATACAATGTTGCTGGCATGGAACTGTGCTCACTCAGTGTCAGCTTGAACATTTCAACTTAACGAGTTGTAACCTCCTATTAAGTATTTAATCAAAGGTGACATAAATAATTATAATAGTGAACATAATAATTATATAATTAGTGAACATAATAATTAAACAGTTTTAAAACTCTTAACTGATTATTATTAGTTTATATTTTTATTTATTTATATATGTATATTCATATATATATTTTATTTACTTATATATATTTATATATTTAATTCTAAAGTTCATTCTATGTTGTACTTTCATACTTATTAATTAACTTAATTCTTATGTAAACACCTTGTAATTGTATAAACATCTATTGAAATTATTTTGTTGGCATTCGAGGAATACCTACAATATAAAATGTTGGCATTCGAGGAAGACACCAGGTAATTGAGTAGAGTTTCTGCAATATGTTATTAATAGATGTTATTCATTTCAAGTTTCATTCAATACAGACGCTTTAAAGTCTTTATAAATAAACTTAACTTTAATGTGGAAATATTACGCCTGTGACCGTTTAAGATTAAAGTTGTACTTCTGAATTGTGGACATCAACTTTTTAATCGTTAACTTACCTTCATATGTAACAACATTCCAGCATCACCTGCATAAGTGGAATCTCAATCTATTCTAATTTTGTTTTATTTCACTAGTGATAAGTGATGCCCAGAATCAAAAGTGCTAAACATTTACTATACCCCTCTTGACAAGGTGTGTTATAGTAATGACCTGTAAATTCGTCCGTTCGTCGGTCCATGCGTTAGTTTATCCTCCTTTACCACTGCATGACGTTTTTAACCGTTCAAAAGCTTTCTGTCACATATTGCCACCACAGATAATTTACAACATGATAGGAATAACTTTTGTGTTTTCCCATAGCAAAACATTGACTGCGCATTCTTTCACACATAGTGTTCGTTATGCTTTATGCGTACCAGTCACTTTTCGGCAAATGCAGCTACACTACTAAATGGAATTATATGAAACTTTCACAGAACCTTTTGTCTCATAGTGCAGTGTGATGTTTAACTATTTTTTTTTGTTCCGGGTTGGGGGGAGGGGATTTCCTAAAGCAAATTTGGGCTTTGTCATTTTTGACATAGGAAAGCGTTTGGTATTATTGAGTGAGAATTGCTTACATGCGTTCTAGTTTATATGTGCCATTCGAAGCTGAAGTTTAGCACACATTGTAAGAGATATGTTTTCAACATACATTTTTTTGTAATTTTCAAGAGTGTTACTCGGGTTCATTTGGAATAGACTGTGGTGGGAATTGTCATTGTTTAAATCAAACCTGCCATCGTATATCCGGCTTATGTCCACCAGGAGGATGTCAACGTGGATACATGGGCGATAACTGTACCACAGGTATGAAATAAGCAATTCCTAAGGAATGAATTTCAATTTGTTGTCGAAATGGTGATGATAAAGTGTTAATTTCAAATTCGAGATACACACTATCATGTTTTAAAGTAAAAATGACAAAAGGATTATAATTATAGTTTGGAGATACGAAAAAGGAAGGAAACTAGTTAGTTAAAACATATTGTTGCAATCTACACAATATTCAAATGCCAATTCACTATTAAGATTTGCACTTTCTGAATACATACGTTTCTATTTCATATGAAATGTAAATATTTAACAGCATCTTATTCGAAGGAACGGCATGAACATATATAAACCAATACAGTAAATAATGTATTCTTTTTTTACATAAATTTTAGAATGTAGTGCAGGGAAATTCGGTTTCAATTGTAATGAATCTTGTGATGGATGTTTACTAAATGCCTGCAATAAAGAAACTGGGATCTGTACGGATACGTCTGGTTGTAAACCTGGGTGGCAGCCTGGAAAACCTAAATGTGATATAGGTAAATGAGTAGAGTTTTTGCAATGTGTAAATCGTGTATTATTCATTTCAATTTTCATTCAATACAGACGCTTTAAAGTTGTCTTTATAATGTGAACTTTAATATGGAAAAAATGGTTGAGACCGCTCTGACAGGATCAAAATTGTACGACTGAAGATTGGGCATTAAGGTTTTAATCGTTAAGGTATTATACAGTGTATTTAAAGTTGTTCTAGTTTAGAATTGCTATTCGAAACTAACTGAATTTTATTTACAGCTGTTGTAAGAGATATGTTTTAACAAACATTTTTTGTAATTTTCAAGAGTGTTACTCGGGTTTATTTGGAAAGGATTGTGCTGGGAATTGTCATTGTTTAAATCAAAGCTGCCATCGTATATCCGGCCTATGTCCACCAGGAGGATGTCAACGTGGATACATGGGCGATAACTGTACCACAGGTGTGTGAAATCAGCAATTCCTAAGGAATGCATTGCAATTTGTTGTCAAAATGTTAATGATAAAGTGTTAATTTCAAATTCGAGATACGCGCTATCATGTTTTAAACTACGTGTAATAATGATTAAAGGATTATAATTATAGTTTGGAGACGGAAACTAGTTAGTTAAAAAATATTGTTACAATCTACACATATTTTCAAAAGCCAATATACTATTTACACTTTCATTACTGGATTTTTTTTGTCGCGACTTTATAGCGCCGATTTACATTTACACGCGCTGTTTCCCTGACTTGAAGTAATTTGACATGTGAGCGAAAAAAAAATCAAGTTTGTAAACAAACGTCCGTATCTCTGTAGTTTATGCAGACTTTGCTCTCAAAGTAACAACAATATGTGTTTCATTTAAAGTTTTAAATTAGCATACTTTATTTAATGAACTAGTTGATACTACTGGAAGAAATCGTAAATTTCTCAAGTTTTTTTCCCTGTTTTTAAACTATAGTTGCGATTGTTGTGACACATGTGCATTTACGACGTTGTGTTTTAAAATTTACTGTTCACGGATATTTAATCGGTCATCTAGAGCTCTTGAATATCAAATATCACGAACAAAAATTATATAGAGTCAATTTTCTGATGAAAAAAGAAGGAAACTAGTTAGTTAAAAAATATTGTTGCAATCTACACAATATTCAAAGGCCAATTTACTATTAAGATGTGCACTTTCTGAATACATACGTTTCTATTTCATATGAAATGTAAATTGTTAACAGCATCTTTTTCGAAGGAACGGCATGAACATATATAAACCAATACAGTAAATTATGTGTTCTTTTTTACATAAATTTTAGAATGTAGTGCAGGGAAATTTGGTTTCAGTTGTAATGAATCTTGTGATGGATGTTTGCTAAATGACTGTAATAAAGAAACTGGGATCTGTATTGATACGTCCGGTTGTAAACCTGGGTGGCAGCCTGGAAAACCTAAATGTGATATAGGTAATTGATTAGAAAACCTTAATGTGATATAGGTAATTGATTAGAGTTTCTGCAATATGTTAATTATGTATTATTCATTTCAAGTTTCATTCAATACAGACGCTTTAAAGTTGTCTTTATAATGTGAACTTTAATATGTAAAAAATGGTTGAGACCGCTCAGGAACAAAATTGTACCACTGAAGATTGGACATTAACGTTTTAATCGTTAAGGTATTATTAAGGTAGATCAGCTGTATATCGCGGCGCATCAAACATCTCCTATTAAACAAAGTCGTCTTGATTATTACCTTGTTTCTGAGGATATGTTTACACTAATGGAGTCAACAAAAATTATTCCTGGTTACAGAATTGACCACTCTGCTATTTTATTTTCCTTTACAGCATCCCTTGCCAAACGGGGTAAGGGATACTGGAAATTTAATTCTCAGCTTCTAAGAGATCCTACATATGTAGATTTAGTTAAAACTTGTATCACCGATACTGTCTCCGAGTATTTCTCAGGCGGGGATCCAGAAGATTTCCTCAGTGTACATTTATCATGTAATGATCAATTATTTTTAGAATTACTAAAAATGAAAATTAGGAGTAGTACCATTTCTTACTGTATTAAAAAATCAAGGGATGAAAAAGAGAGTTTCAAAAAGCTTGAATTAGAAATCCAGTCTTTAGAAAATTATGTCAATGTAAACCCTTGTGAAATTAATATTATGTCTCTCAATTAAAAGAAATGTGAATTAGAAAATAGACGTCAGACATAAGTTGAGGGCCTCATTCTACGTTCTCTGGCTAATTGGCACGAGAATGGAGAAAGATGCACCAACTATTTTTGTAAATTGGAGAAAAAAGCATTTATAAATAAAACCATGACTGAACTCATTGAAACCAAATTTCTGATCAGTTCAAAATACTATGTGAACAGGAACAATTTTATAAAAAACTATACATCTCAAAGTCAATAAATACTGATGACAACCTGTTCTTTAATCATAACATCAAACTTAGTGAAGAGCAAAAACTACTTTGTGAGGGAAATTTATCTTTTAGGGAATGTGGGGAAGCCTTAAAACGGATGCAGAATGGATAATCTCCTGGCTAAGATGGTTTTACCGTATAATTCTTCAAATTTTTTTGGAAATTAATTGGTCCTTTTGTCTTTCGGTCTCTTCAAAAAGGATACGAGTTGGGTCATTTCTCTGATTTTCAATACCAAGGCATTATTACATGTATACCTAAGGAAGGGAAAGATAGGAGATACATGGAAAATTGGCGACCTATCAGCCTCATCAACACTGATATTAAAATAGCATCTGCTGTTTTGGCTGCTAGAGTTAAACAAGTACTACCTGCCATTATTAGTGACACGCAAAAGGGCTTTATGAAAGGGAGATTTATAGGAGAAAACACAAGGCTTCTATATGATTTAATGCATTATCTGGAGAAAAATAACATAGAGGGATTATTATTACTTGTAGATTTTGAAAAAGCATTTAATTCTATAGAATGGGAATTTCTAAAAACGGCTTTAATCAGTCTCAACTTTGGTCCATCATTTTGTAAATGGTTTGAAGTGCTGTATGCAGATGCAAAAAGCTGTGTCATTAATAATGGTAACATGTCCAGTTTTTTTAATCTTGAAAGAGGATGTCGCCAAGGGGATCCATCACCTCCTTATTTGTTTATTATTGGGGTGGAATTACTTGCTATGCATTTAAAAAGAAATCCAAAAATAAAGGGTGTTAAAATAGGGAATGAACCACTTGTCAGCCATTATGCAGATGACACTTTTCTTACTCTTGATGGAAGTGAAGATTCTTTAAGAGAAACTCTGCTCTGTTTTGAAAAATTTCATAAGGTATCAGGATTAAAGATTAATATAGCTAAAACAAAACTAGTATGGATAGGAAGTAAAAAATACACTGAGCAAATTTTGTGTCCTGAAATAAATCTTAACTTGTCCTGTTCAAACTTTAGGGTTAAATTTTTCTTTAGATTTAGATACTATGCTCAATTTAAATTTCAGAGAAAAAATCATTGATATTTTCAAAGTGCTGAAAAGTTGGCAGCATAGAAAGCTAACTCTGCTTGGGAAGATCACATTCATTAAGACCCTTGCACTCCCTAAACTAATCCACTTGCTTACCTCTCTGCCTAATATAACTGAATCTATTCTGAATGAAATCAACAGAGTATTTTTTTAACTTTATATGGGATGGGAAATCTGAAAAGATCAAGCGCAACACACTTATTGCACACAAAAATGAGGGAGGGCTGAAAATGGTCCATTTAGAATCCTTTAACTTTTATCTTAAAATTGGTTGGGTGAAAAGATTCTTTGAAAATTTAAGTGGGGACTGGCAAAACATTTTAAAACTGACATTAAACAGTTTTGGAGGTGAAAGGTGCTTTTCATTACAAAATTTTAAACTATTAGAAATCAGTTATAAACTTGTCAATCCTTTCTGGAAGGATGTCTTCTATGCCTTATATTTATCTAAGCCACATGTTAAAAATGAACTAAAGGAGTGTCTCTCTCTTGATATTTTAAATTTCGTACCAACAGAGGATTTTCCTCTGTATAACCGATGGAGTGAGGCTGGTATACAAAACCTCTGTCACATTGTAGACTTTCATAAGAGAGACTTTCTCACATTTGAACAAATAAAACAAAGGGTTCAGACAAATAACTTTATGCGGTATTACATTTTGATATCCAATATCCCTATGGAGATAAAAAAAAAGTGTATACGGGATAACACTGACATTAACTTTACTGCAAACTTTATCATAAAGGATATCTTATTAGAGAAACTTACTTTCAGTAAAAATATCAGATTCATTTATGACAATATTATTGAAAGGCATGTTTATCCTCCAGTAAAAAAATTTGCTAAGTGGGAAAAAGAAATGCATACCAGCATTGAAGATTTCAAAAAATATGTTTGTATTCTTCAAAAGTGTTGCAGACATACTTACCTCTATAATTTTCAATACAAGTTCCTACATAGGATTATTCCAACCAATACTTTTTTATTTAAAATTAAAATCAAAGACACAAAACTGTGCACTTTCTGTGGATGTGAAGAGACTGTTGAGCATTTATTTTATGACTGTCAAGTGACATCTGAATTTCTCAGCCTGTTCTTTGATAGGGTGAAACTTTTCTTCTTAATATTGAAATTAACAATAGGAACTTATTTTTAGGTTTTGTAGAAGAAAGCCTATTTTTGAATTTTCTAATAATTTTTGTCAAAAAGTATACATATAAATGCAAACTAGAAGGAAATCTTTCAAAGCCAGCTGAACTGAGAAATAGATTGAAATATTTTTATAGCTTAGAATTATACACAGCTAGAAAGCACAACAATGTTTCTGCACTAGAAAAATTTTGGGCTCCTATCAAAGTTATTTATCCTGAATGGTAGTTTTTTAAAAACCAAAAATACCCTCCTTGATTCATTTGGTAAACAGAGCAAACAACATTGAATCAAAACAATTTTTGTTTTCTTTTGATATATTCATCTATCTATGTTCTATTTATATCCTATAAAGAGAACTAGAAAAAGAGAGGAAGTGACAGAATAGTGAAAGTGTATTTGTGTGTGGGTGTGTGAGAGAGAGAGAGACAGAGAGAGTGAGAGAAAGAGAGAGAGAATAATATGTATATATATAATTAATCAATACATTGTATTTCTTATGTAAAATAATAGTCAACTGTCATTGATTTTTCTTTACACCCTGTACACCTTAATCAGGTGGTGCTGTAAGGGTGATGTAAAAGCCTGACTATTGAAGAGAAAAAAATAAAAAATAAAAAAAATAAAAAATTGCGCAACACATCTACTGTAAACTAAAATGCTATTTTGCAAAAAAAATATTACTTAAGTATGTTTGTAATACTTCTATGCGTTATACATTACAAAATGGCATAATTTTGCTTCTAATCAACCATTTTTTTCCTTTAACAAACTGTATTCGAGTAATTTTTTCCTGCCATACGACATAGTAACTAACACCTGCGCGTCAACTTCCGTTTGATCATTTTTTATGCCGTCGATATTGATACACGTGGACGGATGAATTTTTTTGAGCAGTGGTTTTAGGGAATACATATACATAAATCATTTTGGAAATAAAGTAAGTATATTTTAATGATATAGTTTTCAACCCACTTCGATATTTCCTTGAGGCAAGGCGATTCATGTTTCACGGACAAAATGCCTTCCGCATAATTTTGCATAGGCAGACAAAATCCCCTCTAAAATTTACAAGGCAGACAAAATTCCCCTGTAAAATTTTCAAGACAAAGATCCTCCCGAATCTGATTATGATAATACCGATAAGTATTGTACATCTTTTTTAACCTGGGACTGGAACTTGCATTTTTAAAAATCTGATTCTGGAGGAATTTTATGCAGATAAGGAAGTTAAACAACAAGCACTCCATGGAAGTTTGCTTACAAGCTTTTTACAGAGAAAAGTCTAGCATAAATTATATAGAAAAACATAAATAGTATACCATAGTTTAATCTTCTTTAGTGTTTTTTATGTGGACTTTTATCATGTGACGATAACCTGGTCTAACATGCAACATCTCATGTAAGACCATTTAACACAACACATATGTTAAGTTGTGCTTAATCTTTATAGATGAAAAAGGAAACGAGTGTCTATTGTCACTATTACATGTACATGTAAAGAACAACCTGTGTAGTACCAGTATTTTATTTTTAATTATTTTAAAATTATTTCTTTTTATTTAAAAAAACAATTGGTTATTTTTAATTGCCTTACATTTACTTTGTCATTACAAATTTGTAAAAGTTCAGTCAGTACTGTAATTTAATTTCTTACAGAAGCTACTATTACTACCTGTGTGTCATAATTTTCAAGAGGAAAATAAAAGTGCAGCCTGATTGAAGTATACATGTACATGTAAGCAGTAAATTATTTATGTATTAAAATATGTATGGATGTGTAGTTGGATTCAATTTTGTAGTAACATACATTACACAATGAAAGGTGCATATCCCTACTAATAAAACTGATTGCCACAAAAATGACTGTACATACTATAGTTGAAAATTAATGAAAACCTTCACATGTTTATTTCACGTTATAGTACAATTTGTTATTTGTGTGCATTTAACATTTAGACACACTTTTTAAGAATTTTTTTTACCAATTTGTGATTCTTTTCTTCTTCGTTTTACAATTTTCACATTTAGAAGTTTTACGACACATTGTTAATGCTATACTATTTCTTTTGAAGAATGTTGCTGGCATATTTTTTTACATTCAATTAAATGAACTTGCATTTGATTTGTAAAGAGACTCTGTTTTACCCTGTATGTGTTTACATTTGTTTAACCTGTTTACAAATGTTTCCTTTATTCACTTCAAATGCTGTGGTCAATAGGTTAACATCAACACACAAATGAATTTGAATTTCTGACTTCAATAAATGTAATCAAAACAAATACTGGAAAGGGGACTGAGTAGTAATCCAACAGATATATATTGTATATTTTTATGCACAGCCAAAATCATTAAATAACGGAAAAATAAGGTTTATGTATAATATTTTGTTTGAATATTTGAATATATAATATAAGTTCTGTTTTTACATTTATAACTTTATCACAGTTGAAAATAAATTCATATAACTGAATATCTTAATTGCAGATACACATGTTGTTTTTGTCTGTCTGGTGTCACCAGTACTTTTGAAATCTTCACAATATTTAGAGAAGACTTCTTATGTCTGCTATTTTGAATAATGCATGTTTTATTGCAAAGAAAATATGGAAAAGAGCAATACACATGTATGTTAAGAGCAACAAGTGGAACTTTAAAGGAGACATGTACTGTTACATGTGTAAAAATATAACATATAGTGTTGCAGTAATGATGGAGAAGGGAAATGTTTTAGAAACTGCTATTGTTGTGTATTGAAGTATTATAATAAAATGTCAAATTGAATATTCTTGTTTTCTGTGACACATGTATATGTTATAAGCTAAGAAACAAAAATAAACAAGTAATTCAAATAAACTAGTACTTTAATATAATTGTATTAGCCATGTATGTAGATGACAGGAAGAACTGCGATCATCTGTCAGATTTATTTATGTCTCCCCCACTTTCATGACTTTGGTTTAGAGAGACATTGTTTTTGTCCTTGACTACTTTTGTAAGTCACATACACATTTTGTCAGAACAACACCTCTGAAATTCAAAAAATATTTTGTTTGTTTGTTTGAATCTTGTTTAAAGCCACTTTCAGCAATTTTACAGCTATATCATGGCGTCTAGTTTTTATTGGGGGAGGAAGCCAGACCAGAGAAAACTCCAACTTTTGGTAGGAAAACGGGCAAGCCTTGTCAGTTAAGATTGGAATCGAACGCACCCTGCCCCCAGTGAGGCTCTAGCCAGCAATCTGAGTGTTGACAGACCACTTGATCAATAATAGAAGAACTACCTTAACCACTCAGCCACCGAGGCCCCTGAGAATATCATTAAACCTGTTATAGGTTATATGTACAATGTAGTTGTGTACATTTACTACTATATATTTATACCCCTGCTTCAGTTTTTTGTTTTACCCCTGTCCGTCTGTCCATAACAAAAATTTCCATCGCAGTTTTCTCAGCAACTACAGAGACATATAATTACATATAATGATATGACTCTGGCAACTATAAGATGCAGAAGCCTGATATTTTGCATATTGTTTTATCCTATAGTACCATATGGTGTGTAGTGATTTTATGCTTCTTGGTCATCTACTTCCTGCTGACTCAATACTTAGATTTTTACACATAGTTGAAGTACATGCGAAATTTCCGTCTCAGTTTTCTAAGCAACTATAGGGTAAAGAAGCCTGATATTTTGCATATTGCTTTACCCTATAGTACATTATGGTGTATAGTGATTTTATGCTTCTTGGTCAACTACTTCCTGTTTATATAATTCAATGAATAAAGAAATTTTTGTGATAGCCGGGCTATCACCAACAGTCTACATTTGTTTATCCAACTAATTTTGTGATAGTTACACCTCTTGAACTTAGAAGATCAAGTGTAAAATATCTAGTTGTGCATATTACAATGTATTTTTTATAAGGGAAATTTTGTGGGATTTACGCCCCTTTGAACTTGCAATTTGAGGGAAACATCTGTTTTGCAGGCTAAAACAAACATTTATTTGCTAAAGATTACTTTTCATATAACAACAACCAATGCAGTAATACTATGTTGTATTAATTTTGTTTATTCCCAGCATACACTTATATTCAATGAAAATTAATGGGGCAGTACATTGTTTTGCAATGCAATTATATATATACACTGTCACTGTAGCATAAGTGTATGTGTATGCATTTATTAATAGTGCCAAATTAAAAAAAAATATACATATGCTCCAAACTTTTTTATGATACACATCTATGTAACTATAACGAATGTTTATTTATGCACAGGTCATAATGAAAATTGAAAGCGTTGCTCCATCTAAACATAAGATCATGGACTAGGCCTTCATTATGGTGTACTTCACTTGTAACATATTTTGTTTAGAAACCAGCTAATGTTAATATAATGCAATATTATTTCAGCTATTCAGCTAACACACACTAAAATCTCGAGATCTCGGACCTATCCCAGATGTAACTAACATTTGAAAATACAATTTGAAAATGGCCACCATTCAACCATTAAAAAATTTATATTCAAACCCCAAGGACTAAGCTTTTCCTTCATTCATAGTTCACTACATATTGTAAGCTTATGATCTAAAACCACTTTCCAACAACTTATGTGATCTCAGACCACTTAAAATTTCAGTCCAGACATGAAAACACAGCTTAAATGAAAAAAAATGGCCGCCATTCGGCCATCTTGAATTTTTCTACAAAAATATTTTGCTTGCATCAGCCCTTCATTATGCACTAAATAACCCCAAAATATTAACCCATCATCTCGAACCATCTTTCAGTAACAAATGGAAACATGATCAGACAGATATTAAACATAGATTTATCTCCCCTTTTTACTGTCTAATGAATAGCAAAATCATGTATCTGCTGCTTTAAAATGCATGGATACCACCCCCTTTTTATTGTTTTGAAATCAAGAACTCCAATTTCTAAATAAAATGACAAAGTTTAAAAAAAAGTTATCAGCCAGATTTTATTTTAAAAGTTTATATACTACAGGATTACCAATTTTTCCTGTATTATCTTTGTTAAATTTTATTTAAAAGGGGCTAAAATGTGTAGTTTTTGCTTTAAGATTGTAAAAAACAAGCATGGAGACAAATGTTTTTTATTCCATTTATGAAATGTGTATTTTTCAAAGAACAAAATATCTGAAAATAAAAAAACATTCATCAGCTGCATCTGTTAGTGGTGATCTACCTTAAGTGCATTATTTAAATTTGTTCTAGTTTAGAATTGCTATTCGAAACTTACTGAATTTTATTCAACAACTGTTGTAAGAGATGTTTTTAACATACACTTTTTGTAATTTTCAAGTGTTACTCAGGTTTATTTGGAAAGGACTGTGCTGGGAATCGTCATTGTTTAAATCAAACCTGTCATCCTATATCCGGCTTATGTCCACCAGGAGGATGTCAACGTGGATACTGGTACTCAGTGCGTTGAAGCCTTTTTTTAAATGATCTAAATGATGTTACATAGTTACAATATAATGCAATCTCATTGGCAAAATTAGTGTTGCGCCCAATAGTTTACGCTGGAGTGAACCTAAAAAAGAGGGATTTTGTCTCATTTTTATCTTTTCGTTGGAGTTGTTTTTATGACGATCAATTCTTCATGAAAC
The DNA here is from genome assembly GCA_944474755.1 of Limnoperna fortunei. Classification (NCBI taxonomy): domain Eukaryota; kingdom Metazoa; phylum Mollusca; class Bivalvia; order Mytilida; family Modiolidae; genus Limnoperna; species Limnoperna fortunei. The sequence continues at coordinate 33,116,442 of OX104115.1, forward strand.
GTGGTACACAGTTACAGGATGAAGAGATCTCTTCACTGGAAGTGTGTGAACTTAAAACAGAGTGTTTACGAATATGTGCTAAGCTCGAAATTAACATTTTCTTGTTGTGCTGGTTTCGAGATAGTTTCATATTATTCCCAAAGAATCATATTGCGTCAAAGATAGCTGAGACAAAATTCTACATAAATTGCCAATAAAAGTCTTTAAATAGGTGTTCATATTAGACCTGCTTTTATTTTCAAGATAGCCAGTATTGAGTCGAAGATATTCGACCAAGATAACGACGAGGGCACATTAAATTATTCGAGGTATAATGGTGCTGCGCTAAGTCGTCAACTGTGTCCAAGTACGGTAAGAAAAATTATTTGGAGCTCCAGCTGAGGTTTACATACATCAAGTTTTTGGATGGACTTCTTTGAGATAGAGAAGTGGGAGTATCAGTTAGTGTTTTCTAGGTTATAAATATTCAGAACTGTAATTCATTTATCAACTATTTCATGAAATTATGTTTAGCATATTTTATAACTTTCAAGGGTGTTACTCCGGTTCATTCGGAAATGATTGTGCTGGATTGTGTCATTGTTTGTTTCCAACCTGCAATCATATATCCGGTTTATGTCCACCAGGAGGATGTCAACCTGGATACTTGGGCGATAACTGTTCCACAGGTATGAAATCAGCAGATTCCTTAAGTACGTACTCCACTTTGTTGTAAAACTGGTGATGCTAAAATGTATTGTATTTCAGTGAATGCATTAACCGGTTAGTTGAAATATTATTGCTGTCAACGAAGACAATATTAAAAAGCCCAGAGTAGGATACGAACATAACCCTGATGAATACAAAAGTTTAATTTTTAATATGCAATTTAAATATTTTGCATCTATTTTGATGTAAAGGAAAGCAATGAAATTTTTCACCCAAGGGCCATTTAGAAATATACTATGCAATATTATTTTATATTAAATTACATGTTTACCTTTGATCTGTAGTTGGATTTGCTGTGCACACAAATCGTACTGAAAATAATTGTTTGGATTGTTATAGGTTAAAATGAATTTTAAATTAGTAAACTAAAGTCATATACAAGTTACAATTTAATTTTTGATTTATTACAATTAATTAGTGAACGGATTACAATAGCTTAGAAAAATGTTCACTCAACTGTCTCTATATCAAAAGAAATGCCAAATCAATAAACATAGTAATGTCTTAAATCCGTGAATTCAAATAAGTTGAATCATTAAACAGTCGTCCGAAATTATTAAGTCGTTGAATCCAGTAACGTTTAAAACTATTGAATTATGTTAACTGTTAAAGAATAAAAATACAGCTCTAGGCATATATTCATGTCTTATATATTAATTCATATCAAGTTCCGTTCACTAAATAACTTCAAAGTCCGCATTATACTTTATTATGGGAAATGAAAATTAAGACTTCAAATGGACTTCAAATTTTCATTCTTAAACTTACCATTCATATGAAGCACTTTCCATTATCACCTAAACATATGGAATTTATCAATCTCAATATATTAAAAAAAAAAAGGGATTTCTTTTCACGGTAGATGAGACCCAAGTTAAAAAAAGAAGGTATATAAGTGATGTAGTGTGTGTATGTCCGTCAGTCCTGCGTACGGAATTTTCAATCTCATGTTATTTAATAATCTTTTTATTTTCTCGATAGATAACTGATGCAAAGAACCAAAAGTTCTACACAATTTTACCTTGTTCTTAACAGTAAATTTACCTTCGATTGAAAAATGGAAGGTATATAAGTGAAGGGGTGTTTATTCGTCTGTCAGTCCTTCCGTCATTTACATTCTGATCCGCACGACCTCCCTAATCACTGCACTGAATTTAATTACACGTTTACAGAACCGTTATCAAATAGTACCATTGTGCACTTGATGTACATTTTGAATAGGAATGAATCATTTGCGTTTTCCAGTATCAAAACATTTTACTCGCCCTGCTTTCAGATGTCTTCCGCTGAATTAGGGTGTTCTCATCAATTTTCTGCAACATCTCCTATAAAACTGCATGCCATTGAAATTTTATTATATTTCATAGAATCCTTGCCACACAGTGCCATTGTGACTTAATATTCTACATTTTGATCCGAAAAATATTTAGGGTTTTTCATATCGAAACAAGGTCTTTCCTTTCTTTAACATAAGGGCTATATATGTCATACCCGAAATTCTGCCTACACCACTGAATGGAATTCGATGAAAATTTCACGGAATCTTTGCCACGAAGTGCAAATGTGCACATGATATTTAAAGATATGTAAATTTTCCATATTGCTAAACATGGACTTTGCATTCGTTGAGATAGAGTAGCAGGGGTATTAATTAGTAAGAATTGCTGTTTTTTTCTAGGTGATAAATGCCATTTTTAACTGTAATTCATGCATCAATTATTTTATGAAATATGTTTAAAGGGATGGAAGACACTTTCACTGAAAATAATTTGACAATTAATTGTCTTTAAATTTACCGTATAGTTAGTTTACTATACAAGTGATCATAACTCACAATAAAAATATAAGGGTTTCAGAGCTTATTTTCGAGGTTTTGAGAACCCGATTTTTTTTAAATTTCTACTAGATTATACAGAGAAGAAAATAAAAAAAAACACTAAAATAAAAGAATACAAAATTCTGTCCAATGAAATTTTCTGATTTTTTTATAAAATGTCAAGCAATTGGTATATATTTTAGTGATGAAAATAAAAATGAAGGTCTCGGAGTTAAATTTTTTTATGCAGTGGGAAATAACTGGTCAATGAATTCTAAAAATGGTATTTTGGTCAAAATTATCTCCCTTGTTAAAATTAGGTTTTTTCATTATTTTTTCCGATGCCCAAACTCATTTATGCGAAAACTTTTTTTTAACCATTAATAATTTGAATTAAACATTAAATTTTAAGGAAATTTAGAGTTAATAATGAAAGAAATTATTATAAAATTTACCATATAGGTGATTTCTATTTTGAAATTTTAACAAAAATGGAGGATGGTGCCCTGCATTCACTTAACATATACTCTTTTTAATTTTCAAGAGTGTTACTCCGGTTTATTCGGAAAGGATTGTGCTAGGATTTGTCATTGTATAAATCAACCCTGCCATCATATATCCGGCTCATGTCCGCCAGGAGGATGTCAACGAGGATACTCTGGTGATTACTGTTCTACAGGTATGAAATCAGCATATTCCTAACATTTTATTTTGTGGTCAAACTGAGAATGATAACAGGTGTTTAATTTCAGTGAAGATTGGTTAGTCGAAATAGTGTTTCCGTCTGACAAGGAAAACAAAACTAAAACGTCAGTTTAGGATACGTACATATATTTTCTGAATATCAGAGTTGTGTTTATAATACTAAATAAATATTTGCATCTATTTTTATCTGTAGCAAAGCATTAACAATTTTCATTCAAAGGTCATTAAAACAAACGTTTTGATTTTGTTTTAAATTTATTACAAGTTGCTTATTTCAAACTCGTTTATTATACACTACAAATCGTTACTGGAAGTTATTGTTTGTTACAGCAAGAAATATTGTTTTTTTTTTACCGGACAAAAGACGAATAAAAGTTACAATTTAATTATTTATTAACCGCAATTAATTATTGTATATATTGTATGTTAAAAGTTAAAATCCTAAAAATTATGTCTTAAATGAGTGGAATAATTTGTATTACTAAACAGTCCGAGAAATTATGTTTGTTGTTTATTTGATAAGGTTTAACGCCACTTTTCAGGTGATGAATAATAAGAATAGTAGACGAACTACCTTAACCACTCGGCCACCGAAGCCCCCCGAAATAAGTCGACTTGTCCGAAATGTTAAATCCAGTAGTATACAATTTAAATCCATGCAAACCAATTTACTGAAAGCAAACACTCGGTTTTAATCGCTTTTGAACATAAAATGGTAAAACTTTACGAGTTACAAACTTCTTTCAATTAAAACCGTTATACAATATAGTGTTTTAATCTTATTGTTCTCAAAAGTCTAAAAAAAATTGTTATGCAGTCTATGAAATTAATCCACAGGATATACAAACACAAACAATTGTAAACCTTGTTTGCATCTTATTTTGATTGTAACATAGGCAACTGATATAATTTGTACGCTTCCTAAAGGAATGGAGCATACATGGAACGTCTTGCCCCGGTGTTGTCCGTTGCTCTTTTCTTCCGATCGTCCGTCATAATGTTGTTCGAGCATATCTCAAAAACATTTGACATATTGACTTCAAACTTACAGGTTAAATAAATCTTGATGAGTATTTATTTGAATGTTGTTTAACGCTACTCTCAGCAATTTTTCAGCTATATCATGGCGTCCAGATTTTATCGTGGAGGAGCCGGATCGTGATGAGTTAGAAAGCGACGTATATTTTAAGTTATCTTTCTTCGTATTTTTGTCCAGAATATGACTCTTTATGGATTTACTTCAAACTTGCTATATCGGTATACAATATCTGTTTCATGGAATAACTTCAAACTTGGTATTTAGGAACCTGGTGATGAGTATACATGTTATTCCTTTTGTACTTTTTACTTAAAAATCATTTAAACTCCAATATATCGTGATGTTTAAAAAGCACACCGTCATGTGATATAATATCGCAATAACTAGTGTGTTCAATCTTTCGTCAAAATTATTATTTAATGAGATTTGCTGTCTCTAATATCAGTAGTGCATATAAAAGAGCATGTTTTAAGATTGTGATTGTATCTCCAAACACTACTGGCTAAAAATGACTGTAAATACCAGTTGCAGTCGTTTTTCGTCTGTCACTGACTGAGATTGACTGCAAATGACTGCAAAAATGTCTGTAAAAGACTGCAAACGTTGTGTCAGTCAATAATTTTTACTGTGACAGTAATTTTATGCCTGTCACAGATATATTTTGTCCGTCACAGACATTTTGTCCGTTGGCGCAGTCATTTTTGGTCCGTAACAACGGCGTATCCGTTGTATCAGTCAATAAATGTCTGTCGCAGTCATTTTTTCCGTTTACTCAGTCGAAAATCGTCTGTTACAACGGCATTACCGTTGTATCAGTCAAAAAATGTCTGTCACAGACATTTTCTCCGTTGTATCAGACAAAATACGACTGTCACAACGCCTGGTAATTATTATCGTTAATTTATTAACAGCGGCCGATTTATATTTTAAATCTCTATTTGGAAATTGATCTCTCGCACACTTTACGATTACAAATGTTTTAACGCCTGGTAATTATTATTTTTATTGTTGTTACACCGGTTGATTAATTTTCTGAATGTCAAGTTATTTTATGAAAATGTTCGGAATTCAACAAAAAACATCTATTAGAAATTTGATTATCTTCTACATTTTAAAAATATTTTCTGCAAACAAAGGTACACAAAATATGATGACATCGCTTATTTATTAAGTTATGTCGAAAACTATTTTACAATTATAGTTAGTATAAATATGTTTAGCTATTTTAAATACAATATTTAATTTTAAAAAATCAAATCATGTTTGTTTTCTATTGTTTAAAATATCAGGTAATTCAGTAAACATAAAGTTGTTGATGTCCATGGCGTGCTTCCGATTTAAAAGAGGACACATGTGTTTAATTATGTTACAGGTAATCCCGCCTCACTCATCAAAGTTCACGTGTATGAAACATTGGGCTGCATCATTTGATGTTTAACGTTAATCCAGATCAAGTTTCAATATGCGTAATTTTATAATGTAATAAATCGGATCTTTCTTTTATGTAGTTAGTGCAGTTGTGTTGTTTTTGCTCCTCGTTTGAGTGAAAACATTACACAGTTGACTGGTAATTAACGATAGTAAAATCGGCACGTGCCGATAAAAATGCCAATATCTCTAAAACTACAAAATAAAAAAAAATGGTTAAAACTATATGTATGCACTTCCAAATAAATTTACAGTTATAGATTGTACGGTTGTCTTGTAAGTAAACTTCAACCCCTTTTGTTCTTCAGACAAACACTAAATTTTAAAGGTGTTAATTTTTAATTGTCTACATTGACTCTAAAATCATACCATAGAAAGGCAAAGTACCACAGAACAAATAACGGACACACTTTATCGGATGAAACTGAATCGAGTGCGCCGTTTCGTTCAAAGTTGACATATATAACTGTTTTTGACAGTTTCGGTGTCTCTGTAAAAAGAAAACGGAAATTTTAGGCAACACACAGTTAAAGTTTATGCTTTCTAAAATAAATATACAAATCGTCTCCTTTGCAAAAGCTTTCCCCAAATGTTGTACGATTTTATTTGTAAATTTGCGTGCTAACTTTAGTTAATGATATTATCGTTCGTACATCGGGCATTTATTGTTCGTACGACGTTCGTGCATCGTTCGTACATCGTTAGTAGATGGTTAAACGTAAATCGTTTTTCTATCGTAGAACATATATCATTAAATAATACGTAAAATCGGCCCTAATTTATTAATATAGGGATGATTAATATTTGATCACTGTACTAATATAAAAAGGTTAATAACTTTTTATCGTTCAAACCGCAGGGCCATACGGAAAGTTGTATTACCCGATACTATCTCACCTCCGGTCTTCTTGATCAGTAATCTATTTCGTGACTCCTTCCAGCATATGTTAGATTGTCTAGTCATACGGACTGTTCATACAGGCTAGCGAAACGACTTTTACTTTATTTAAATAAAATTGTTACGAACTGGCGTCTGTATTGGCTTTTTATCGATTATCGGTCAGTCGTATTGGCCCTGGACCCTACGGGTCTCGGGACCTATACATCCAACCTAGAATCAATACCAGGTCCAATACATATTCAGCCAGTTGGGAACACTTAAGCATGGTTTCTCCAGCTTGCATGGTAGGGTTTTTCGTTTATTCTATCGAGAAGTGTATAAGGTTTTTACATCATAAAACGAAATAAACCATTATGTATTTGAATAAAGGAATTTGAAAATTAGACTTCTTTTAGTTTTTACTGGTTCGAGTACACCACTCACATTGTCCCTGCGCATATGTACAAAAGTTATAAGTACACTTCAAAGACATATACACGACCTGTATTGTATTCGGTTATTGTAATTAACAAAATTTACAATAATTCTGTAGTTCAGATTTAAAAAAACGATACTCAGAACTGAAATTAAAAAAAACAACTAAAGTATATTATTGTGCACAAGGTCTTTTAATTTCTTTAATAAATATTTAGGGGACCTCGGTGGCTGAGTGGTCAAGGTAGTTCGTCTACAATTGGTCACGTGGTCTGTCAACACTGAGATTGCGGGTTCGATTCTCACTGCAGGCAGGGTGTACTCGACTCCAATCTTAATTGAAAAGGATTGCCAGTTTTCCTACCTCAGGTCGGGGGTTCTCTCCGGGTACTCCCGCTTCCTCCCCCAATTAAAACTGGACGCCATGAAATAGCTGAAAAATTGCTGCAAGTGGCGTTAAAACACCATTTAAACAAACAAAAAAAGAAACAATAAATATTTAGCGTGTATTAAAATACTTTATGAAAACTTACACCTTTCAAATATATTAAAGGTTTGTTTTTAATAAATCAATAGTCCAAGTGTGGTAATGAAATCGCATAAATAATGTGTTAGAATTCAAACTAAACGATGTGATATCCAGTTATTACCGAAATAGACAGATAAGTTTGATCGGATGTTTGCTTTACGTCTAACGAGTAGTATTTCAGCGATATTCAGGACAAGAATAAGTAAACAAACAATTAATTAACGAAAACAGGGGGTGGGGTGGGACACAAGTAACACAATTTAGACTACCACTGGAAAAGTATGAAGTTTTGTGAAGGGGCGGAGAATTAAGCCTTTTGTAGCGCCTGCAATGAGCCTACTCTTTTTTCAAATCTGCAAAATATGCTTTATCGTGCTAGGTGAGAGGCAATCTCCAAACACGTTACCCACTACGGTCAGCGGTTAGGCTTTCCGTATGATGACCTAACCCTAACCCTAACACTACTACTAGAGGGTCTCCACTGCAAGTAGAAATAATTGTATCAACAACGTGTACAACTTTTTCAAAAATACATTTTTAAAATTATTTTGAAGTAATAATTTCATTTTCTTATTAAACTATACCGATGGGCTAGTAATTCTAAAGTCCCTGTGTAGTTTAATTTTCTTGCTTATTATGTTTCGTGCTTGACAGAATATTGTACGACTAAAAGCAAACGGCGCACTCGATACAGTTGCATGCTATATATTATACAGATCGTCGAGTCTTTCCGGGGAATTTCTTTGGAATAATTTTAATGATCTCTATTGCTTGTCAAAGTTGACAATAAGAAAAATACACATTTACAATTAGTGTTTTATGTGTACAAAGTTCATAATTTACCACGGGGGGAGGGGGTAGGAACAGATATTTTAGAAGACAGTACCCATTCATCCATACCTATAAATGTATTTATTACATTTTTATATTACACAATATCAACCCTTGTTCTGCATGGTCGCGTAAAAACACCGGATGGTGTCGCAAAATGTATTAGACACATTATCTTTGATCAGCGAGGCGGCGAGGCGAGATTACGTGTAACCTAACTAACAACATGTATCATTCTTTAAATTGTACATGTACAATTTTATAGTCCTAACTAAATTACCAGATCCATTTAAACGACAGTAGATGCAGCTTAGAAAACAAACATTATTTTAGGGTTTTTTTAATATTTAATATTGAAGGACAGAAAAAATATAACGACTAAAATGTCACAATTTAATGTATGTATCCGTACTAAAAAAAATACTAACAGTTTCGCCATAATTAAAGAAATTGGCGATTTTATTATATGTATTTTTTATAACGTTGTCCGTGTTTTAAGAAAACATTATTGTACAAATGTATCAAAGGCAATCGTTATTATGGCTTAAATGCGGTTTAATTTTCACCAGATGTGTAAGTCAACCATTGATAAATTCAGTTTAATAATTATAATTAAGGACAGAACAAATGCTAACATTTTCAGCCGTCTTCATTTTTTAGAAACAGATTTATTTAAACATACATTTATTTTTAACATTACTATTTAAATAACATTTGTTATCGTAATTGTGCAAACTTACAATTTCCAAATAGAGATGTTTTTTTGTTTAATTCCGAACATTTTCATGAAACAAGTGAAATAAAAAATATTAATCGACCGCAGTTAATAAATTAACAATAATAATTATCAGGCATTGTGACAGTCGTATTTTGTCTGATACAACGGAGAAAATGTCTGTGACATACATTTTGTAACTGATACAACGGTAACGCCGTTGTAACAGACGATTTTCGACTGAGTCAACGGAAAAAATGCCTGCGACAGACATTTTTTGACTGATACAACGGATACGCCGTTGTAACAGACATAACATGACTGCGCCAACGGACAAAATGTCTGTGACGGACAAAATATGTCTGTGACAGGCATTAAATGACTGTCACAGTAAAAATTATTGTCTCACACAACGTTTGCAGCCTTTTACAGACGAAAAACGACTGCAACTGGTATTAACAGTCATTTTTTTAGCCAGTAGTGAAAGAAAGAGACTAAGCAGCGGCAGAATTTAGAGTTTATTAATCTCAATAAAAACGATATTCCATAGTTATTGCATCGGGTCCTTTTGGAATTGAAGTATATATAATTGCCGCTGAAAACAAAAAAGTTATAACGATTAATTACCATTAATAAAATAATATTACATGATACTCGATCAAAAAAATATTTTTTTCGCTTTTTTTTTAAATGTTGGTGGCTTGTTTCTTTAGTTCATTTGAAAAATGATTATTCAGAAATTCGTCAATGCTATTAACCAGACCTGCGTTCTGCATTAATGTTCTTTATTAGAAATCAGCACTGGATTTCTTATTAAGCTATGCCAACTTATCCAAAAAGCACCGTATGTTGAACAATATCTTTATTTTCAGTTTTAAACAACATCAGAAAACTATCAGTCTATCATTAATGTACTTACAATATACCTCCGCCAACACATAAACTATTCTTAAGCCAATGGGCAATTAAAACACAGTCTTACCTAATCAATAGAAACTATTCATTAATAATATTAAATTACCAAATTAAGTATCCGAGTTAGGTGTACAATCAAAACCAAACAATTTAAGAAGTTATTATTTTTATTTTAGAATGTAGCAAAGGCAACTTTGGTTTCAACTGTAATGAATCTTGTCCTGGATGCATATTAAACGCATGTGATCAAGAATCTGGTGTCTGTACAAATAATACCGGTTGTAATCCGGGTTGGGTGCCTGGACGTCCTAAATGTGATATAGGTAACTAATATGAGTTTGAATGCAAAAATAAACATATAAGCAAGGTTTAAAAATTTGTGTGAATATTTAGTATTAGTTTTGTTGTCACCGTGTCATTTACATTTCCTGTGATCTGACATCTAAAAGTGTTCGAGATCTTATATACACTAGCCGTCCTTTGACAAGTAGGAGTCTAATGACTAAAAACTGCAGTCCATACAGTACTGAAGGTTATTTATACCTAATATTTCGAGGATGGAAAGAAATTTTTTAAACTCTCCATGAGAGACTTTGAGAATTTTTGTCCAGGATTGCAGGTAAAAGAAGTTTTGCCACAACCTTTACATGGTAGTGCATTGTAGTGTGTCAATGTGCGCATTACAAACATTGTTTCATTGACATCAATGCAAAAATTGTATTTATCTTCTCACAAAAAGAAAATGCAAAAATTTTGTAATAAAATCCTTTAAATTTTTATTGTAAGTCAAAAATTTGAAAGTCAATTTCTTCAATTCAAATCTTACTGGACTAAATGTTTTTTTTGTGCAGTTTGCATTTCCAGCGTATTAATAACTTTACCTTATAATATATATTTGACAATAATAATTTTCTACTTTTGCTGACATACATTTGTAGATATGTTATAAGATTTATTTTAATTTTGATATGTTCTTAGCCGTTGATTGTACTTGGTATTCTTGTGTTTTTTCCTCGTTTTTATTTTTTATATTTAGCTAGACTACATACAATTTTAACTATTTGATGAAAATGATATATTTTGTTACGTGTATACAGTTTTTCAACAGAACTGAATACTGTATTTAATGTAGAGTAAGGAAACTCGCTTTTTGAAAGGGCACTATACAGCGTGGTTAAGGCAATATATCAAACTAATTTGACAATCGCATGGCAACCTACTAACGATACTTATTTCTAAGGATACAGCGTTTTGATTGGTCAATTGTTTAAGGTTGGGAGAAAATGACAACATCCTGTGAACATTGTTCTCATATTAAAATTATGGAATTGATTTTCCTTCTCGAAGGTCAGATTGATTAAAACACAGTTTTTTGTTTATTAAAATTATTGAAATTTTGTCTAGTTGAGCTTTATTTACGACGAAATAATCAGGTTCCGGTACATTCAACGTGAAAAAGAATTTTGCATCGCCGTTAGACGTGCTAGTTAAAAACCGACAACTAGCTAGTTTACTTGTTATTACCATCAGTGATATGAAGCCGGACCTGAAAAGATGAACACTAAGGTATGTCTAAGAAAATACTTAAGTTGTGTTACCATCAGTTTAGTGATTATACAATTGTCATCGAAAACATGCTCAGGAATGTATCAATACCTTGTTGTACTGCGATGTCAGACACTGAGAGAGTGTCAGGTGTTGCCCCATTTTAAGTAAAAATTTTAATAATAAGTTGCAATATCAATTGTTAGACTTGATTATACTTTCTATTACACAACCACCCCCCCCCCCCCCGGGCCACACACACACACACAGACAGTCAGTTAAAACTTGAAACTGAAAATGTTAAACATCTTAAACAAAATCTTAAAATTGCTATTAGTTCTTTTGAATAATTCCGCATAGTTTACACATAAGCATAATGTCCCCGGTTTACATAATTATAGTCTTACAGTCTTGACCATCAAAAATGTGCTGCTTAAACAGATGTATGGAATGTATATGTATAATTATACTGAAATGAGACAGGCATTAATATTAAACTCTGGCTTAGATAGAAAGAGTTATAAAATTTCATTGGACATGAAAGATGCATTTTAAAAACACAAATTCACAAGATTATGAAAATTAACATGATTTATTTATGAGAAAAAATATGTATTTTCTGTATATAATGCATACACTCTTACCTATATTTAAGGAGTATATTTAAGTACAAAAAATATTTTCTCTATTGAATGATAACAAAGTTTCATTTTGCACATTGTATGATTCGTTAAGCTGATTATATTAAATTTAAATATATGACGTCAAAAGGTGCATGTCTCCATGATGATTTTTTCCGTCCTCTTATAGAAATTATTTTCAAAAGTCAGAGTATTCTTGCACAATTTATGTATACATAATTTTAATTAGATCATGATTTGAGCCACACAGACCTCTTGTGTTTTAAATCTAAAGTGTATGTGCAACAAAAAAATCTACCAAAATCATGAAATAATTTCTGTACTTGACAATATTGTTCATTAATACATGTGTAGATGGATCATGAAACTATAAATTCTTCTCATATAGTATTAGCATAACCATTTATCAATTTTATTATAATTATATTGTCCATAAGTACATGAGTATGTACATATATTGTATAGAAAATAAAACGTGCCAAATTCCTTTTCAGATGCTCTATCAACCCGAGATACATGTACAAATGAATATCAGCTATAGCAGTATAGGGATGCTTACCAGGTCTCATACTGGTCAAAGGGTAATACAGCATGTGATGTGTATTTGATGTTTTATACACAGTAGTGTATGGTAATACATATGGATTGTTTTGTTTTAGATAAAGCTAACCTTGATTCATACATGTACTTTTAGAAAGTTTTGTATGCAGTTTTCCAGTCTTTGAAACAAATGTAATTTATAATTTTGTGAATATACCACATTGTACAATCTAATTTAAATCTTGGCTTCCCCCTTTTTGCCATTGTCTCCGTGAAACAATTTTTCAAAAATAAGTGGTCTCAAAGTTAATTTAAATAATTCTGAGCTGATACCACTTGGTCTTTCAAAAATAGAAATATACACACATAACTTTTCACCAGGTATAAAAATAACCACAGATTAATTTAGGTTACTTGGCATTATTATTCCCACAAATGCTCTTTACAAAGATTTTATTCAAGAAAATTTTTTTCATAGAAAAGAGAAAATAGAAGAAATTATACAAAATTGGAAAAAGAGAGATTTAACACTTTATGGTAAAATAACAATTATTAAAAGTTTGATTATTCCACAATTGACATATTATCTGAGCATTTTACCTAACCCAGATGATGCTTATCTCAATGACATTGAAAAGAAAATTATGAAATTTTTGTGGGATGAAAAACCTGCAAAAATAAGCAAAAATGTATTGTATCTTAAGAAATCAGATGGTGGTCTGGATTTAACAGAGATAAAAATTTATGCAAAATCTGTAAAATTTCAATGGTTATGCAAACTATATGATAAGAATTATGATGCATTTTGGAAACATATGATATGTGCTAGAATTAAGTATTTTCAAGACAACATTTTAATGGAGAGCAATTTAAGTGAAAATGATGCTCACAAACTTAATATCAAATCAAAATTCTGGCAGGACATACTTGTTTGGTATTCATCTCTGAATTTTGAACGTTTAAAAAAAAAAAAGTCTCAAAATCAGATATAGTTTGGTATAACTCTATTGTTACCATTGATAACAATATACTTTACATTAAAAAATTGTCTAAAAAGGGTATTAAAAAAGTAGGTGATTTTCTTGATGAAAATGATAGTCTCCTAACATATCAAATGTTTCTTAACAAATATAATGTCAATATTAATGCTTTAACATGTTATGGCATTACCACATGTTTTAATAAAGCTTTGATCAAAGAAGATGTTGTACCAAAACCACCTCTGATATCAAATCTAAAAGGTAGGCAAAATATTTCAAAATTTATCTACTCATATTTTATAGATAAGAAATTACCAAATAAAGTCAATGTCAAAGGTATTGAGAAATGGCAACAAAAACTAGAGGTAGAGTTGGATTGTTCCATATTGTTTAATGACATATATAGAATCACCAATGATACCAAACTCAGAAACTTTCAATTTAAATTACTTCATCATATTCTTCCAAATAACAAATTATTACATAAGATGGGGAAAAAAGGCACTACTTTATGTAATTTCTGTAACAAAGAGGAAGACTCAATATATCATTATATATGGGACTGTCCAGTTACTCAAAATTTTTGATCTACATTAAATTTTTGGATTTCATCAGCATTGGATGTAGAAAATGTTGTGATCTTTCTCCTAAACTAGCAATTTTAGGGATTTTCCCAGACTCATGTACACTTCCTGAACTTGTTCCATTTTTTTTTCCTATTAGCAAGAAATTATATCCATTGCTGTAAGTGGACTGAAGCCAAGCCAGACCTTAGTGTTTTTAAACAAAAACTGAAACAAAGAGAAAATTTAGAAAGAATTAATGCATTAGTTGAAAATAAAATATATAAACATGAAAGGAAATGGTCCCTTTTAAAAGAACATCATGTACATGTATTGTACTAGTAGGTATTATGTAATCGTTTCTGCATTGTTTGATGGCATTGAACAACAAATATCATATATTTTGTAACATATTTATTGTAAATATTATGGACTCAAATTATACATGTGTATTGGTATATATGTGTATATGTGTGTATATGTCTATGTATATGTGTATATGTGTATGTATTGATTAAGTAACTACCTCAAGTAAATATCCTTGAGATTCAGAAAAATTAAATGAAAAGATGTAGCGTTGCAGTGCAATCAATTGGGGGACATGTACAGTCTGGTAATATGCAGAAAATTTAATCTACACTATATTTATATTCAACATGATATGTGCAAATAATGTCTTTGTATGTTATGTCTTGTATTGTTTGTGTATGACTGTAATAATATATTGAAATCTCTTCAAAAAAAAACAAAACAAAATAAAAAACAAAAAACCCTTAGTTAAAATATAATTTTAGTTAGAATGGAATATACTAGTTACTTGTGACTCTTGTGATATTGTTATTTGTGTGGCTTCTATTTGCATACTAGTACTATGTATATATGACAATGAGAATACAAATATTTAGTGCGAACAATATGTATTTATAAAAGTTGTTATAGAAGAAACATACATGTACGTAATACCAGTACCATACAATGATACATGAAAAACCACAAATATTCACTGAATGATAGGAAAACAACTGTACTGCCACTTATACAATTTTGTCTTCAGTGATGACATTTTTTCGAAGTGACAAGAAGTTATTAATATTGTAATATTCGATTTGAATAATTGTGTTTATTTAGTCTGTTATATTTATTTTTAGGTTAAACAATTTAGAAGAGAGGAAATAGTTCCGGGAAACCAGTTACTTTATTTTACTGAACATGTGTTGCATGAAAATTAATCATACACAATTGGATATCAAATTAACCTATTTCATAGTGGACTTTGCCAAAAGAAGATAAAATTAATATTTCATGAGATAGTAAAAAGATGCATCCAACATATAAATATTTAGACACGTTAGAAGTAAACTGACTTAGTTTGAAATACTGTAATGTATGACAATTATAGTGCATTTAATTTTTTTTTTAATTAAAAGAAATTTGAACATTTTATTTTTAGTCAAATTGCCTCTTTATCGGTCTCCGTTGTCAGGAGACAAACTTTCATACAAACCATATGCATAAACATGACAAATTTACAATGAAATAATTTAATTAAAAATATGGTTTAAAGTTATTTTTAAATGGTAATAATTATCATACTAACAGTAGTTATTCTATCCGACAGCACTGTCTCAAAAAATAAAGAAAATGCAATAAATTGTAAACAAATTTCATTAGTTGGGTCACATTTCTTCATTGATGACACTCAGTAGACTTGAAAATGTTAATAGACCCTTATTGAAATTTTCAAAAATCAAAGGGATTTGGTACCTTGCACAAGCACGTTGAATATACCTCATTTTCAGTTATGCTCTGATTGTGATAAAAATTATATAAATGGACGAAAATCAAGCATCAAACTGAATATTCAGCTTTAATTGATGATAATTATTTACATGTATATTGGTATCATTTATTATTGTTGGTTACTCAAAACCTGTCGGTGCCTATGAATAGCACATTTCATGCTGAAAAAAAACCTAAATGCAGTAACAGTGTACTTGTTAACGTATCTGGACCACAATTGACCAGGTGTGGTCCAGATACGTTAAGTCCAGAGCAGACTTTTCACAAACCATCGGAAATAATATATCGAGTAAATAATTTAGTTTGTTCAAAACTGTTAACAATAATTGACTCAACGTAAAAAATTTAATTTGTAACATTAATTAGCTATACGTTGGTTTAATATAGCTGCAGTAATTCTTGGTCTAAAAATAAAGCTAAATGACGACTTAAACAATGGGTCAAATACCTGAAATTATAGCAAAAGTTATATGGTGAAGTATTTTGAAATGCATGAAAAATATTATACTTCACAAATAAATCAAATGTTTGCATCCACGACAGGCACATCATAGTTAATAGAAGAAAAATAGCATTGTCCCTAATGTAGTTTATCTATGGCAATAAAATAAATATTGGAACAGTTCATTCGTAATCTAGCCTGGAATAGTTTACCTTGTCTTGAGCCAGCAAATAAAATTATAAAATAAAAATGTCTTTTAAAGTAAATTGGTGTGTAGTTATATTTTCAGTTTGCAGTTTTTGTCTCGCCTTATAAAAGTTGCTGCAGGCTAGACATATATGGGTTTCCCGGCAGTGAGGCATTAACTCTTGACATTTAGCTTTATAGCTTTGTAAGCTTAAGCCCTAGGCCATCAAATTTGGTCCAAGTGTACATATAATACTAATTGCCAGTCAGTCACCTGTCACCTGCTCTCGACCTTAAGTTTTCGGTCCAGTAATTATGTTAAAGTCTTTTATGACAATATTTGGTGTATAGGTTGCTGAATAATAGTACATGACTTTCTGGTTGGTATCACCTGATTTTGACCTCGATTTCAGTTAATAGGTTAAAGTTTATGAACATATAATGATAAAGACAGGATCATATTGTG